>CM038671.1:418732671-419111464 GCA_021605145.1 Aegilops bicornis | reverse complement strand
TGCCACCATCAATGCACATGGCCTCCGTAGCCTTCTGGAACTCTTGCTCATCGGACTCGTCGTCCTCGTCGTGATCATCGTCTTCTTGTTTCTTGTCACGGCCCCGGGCGGGCCTCTCTTGCTGGTTGTCCTTGCCGAGGTGGCTTCCTTGGCCACCACACTACTTGCCGGATCCCTCGGCACTGTCCTGACCTTTCTCCTTGTCCCGCCTTTCATACTCGGCCTTTTGCTTTTCAACAAGCAGCTCGACTTGCCGGCAGTTCTGGAGGTCATGGCCCTTGCTGCGGTGGATCTTGCAGTACTGCTTGCCGGAGCCCCCTGGCTTCTCGGCAGCTGCTAAGGCCCGGCAGGCGGCGCACCCGGCAATCTCCTTGCGGGGCCGTCTGCCTTGACCTTCTTGGCAGCGCCGGTGTCGTCAAATACTTCAACGGCAAGTACGGCCTTGCCCTTGCGTTTCCTGTTGTGACGCCGGCCCTTCTCCGTCGGGGGGTGGTGTCTTCGTCGGTAGAGTCGGTTTCTGCGCCGGCGTCTTCACCGGGGTACTTCCTTCCCTCTTCTGCCCGGGCGCATCTATCGGCCAGAACGTAGAGTTCGGCCACATCCTTAACCTTGGTCATCACCAGCTCTTTGCGCATCTTGCGGTTGCGCACGTTCTGATGGAACACGCTGATCACAACGGCGGGATGAAGGTCGGGGATGTTGTACGGCACCCGGCTGAACCTCTGGATGTACTTGCGTAGGGTTTCTCCTTCCTTCTGGGGGATGATATGCAGATCACTGGCCTGGCCATGAGCTTGGTGGCCTCCTGTGAAGGCGCCAACGAACTCATGGCACAGATCCGACCAGGAAGAAATGGAATCCGCCGGCAAGTTCATCAACCAAGACATTACATTAGGCTTCAGTGCCAGCGGGAAATAATTGGCAAGCACCTGGTCGTCGTGAGCTCCCGCACCCTGCATAGCAATGGTGTAGATGTTGAGGAACTAGGACGGATGGGTCTTGCCAGTGTACTTCTCGCCGGCGTCGGGCTTGAATGTGCGGTGGCACGGCCACTGGAATTGCCGCAGCTCGCGGGTAAAGGCCGGGCAGCCCACCTCGTAAGGTAGGCCGCCGGAGCCCCCCGATGTTGGGTGGTCCATAGCAGGTCCCGCCCGCTTGTCCGACTGGTGGCGTGTATCACACCGGCGCTCAATAGTGGTTCGAGCATCTTCGTGAGCTCGTTCTCAAAGAACTTGGTGCTCGTCGCGGTGGGTCCGCGGGTCGGATGGCGCTATAGAGATGATATCACAAGCGTCGTCATGATGGGCCGACGCCGCGGCAGCTGGCGAGGAGGAGTAGAGTGCACCGTGACCGCAGCACCCCCGGTCCTCCCAGCGCTGGCATGTGGTGGCTCGGTGGAGTGCCGGCTAGAGGGTCCCGCCGGTCGCGGATCGTCTTTGTTGGCGACGGCGACAAAGCTCAGGATGGTGGCCCTCCACTCATCAAGTTTCACCGCAGCAGGATGGAAGTCGAGGAGCAGCTGTGCGCGCGCCAAAGCTTTTGCTGGCGTGGGTGGCGGCGATAGCTACGTGGACCGTGGTGCGCTTCGACATCTAACCACGTTAGAAGGAGCTCCATCACGACCCAGCGGCTGCGCTCCATTTTCGCCAGCACTTCGGCGGGCATGCTGAACTCCTTCATCCCACGGACGACGCACAGGGCTCTCCCCACGGCGGTGCCCAGGGTCACCGGTGTGGTGACGCTGCTCATCGCGCACACCATGGGAAGAGCGTGCAGTGGTCGTTGGCGTGGGCGTCTTGGAGGTTGTTGCACTGCCCGCGGGTGGCACAACGACACTCCTGGAGGGCCCCGCGCTGCCCGCGGGGGGCCTAACCCCATCTTTAGACTTGGTGATGTGCGGCCCGTCGCCTGGCACGCGAACGGCGCCGCTCGCCAGGCTCTGACTGCCAGGGTGATGCTGGTGCTCGCGGACCGCGGCTCGGGTTCTGTCCGGGACCGGGCCGCTGCCCGCCCGTACTGGCACGGGCCGTTCGGCCCCCGACGAGCCGATCGCCGTGGTCGTCTTCTTCTTGGGAGCCATGGCGATGAAGAAACGCTAGGCTAACTACTAGACCAGATTCTCACAATTGCGCACCCCTGCCTGGCGCGCCAAAGATGTTGGTGGGAAACGCAACCTATGGGATCACAAGAATCCCTACTACGGTTGCCGGGGCGCAGGGTTGCAAGAAGAGCAGGATTAGTAATCAGCACGAGGATCGTTTACCCAGGTTCGGGCCGCGAGGATGTGTAAAACCCTAGTCCTTCTTTGGTGGATGTATTGAGTGTTCTTGAGCCTTCCAACTAGCTACGATGGTTGGGTCGTTCCGAAAGGACGAATCCTTCTCCAGTACGCCACGGGCCTTCTTTTATAGTCGAAAGGAGCTGCCACAGTGGCACACAGGAGGTGGAAAGGCGTACAGTGCTATGAGCTTATCGCTCGTATTACAGGACAAGACACATTTAATGCATCACTTAGGTGTCCCCTGGCTTTATTGGGGACGGGAACGAGGCCCGTCCCATCCATCGCCGCTCCTCCTTGTTTCGACATGCGCCCTGGCTAGCGATGCATGCGGCGCAATGTAGGCAGGCAGGCAGCTGAGGTGGCGTGGTGGTAGGGCCTTCACGAAGATCTGCATGCCGCCATGCAGGCGCCTGCTGAGTTGGCCTGGAAGCTGCAGGTTGCCACGCAGGTGCCTTGCCAGCTGGTTGGGCTGGCAGCTGCATGCAAACAACGGTGGAGACTTGGCTGGTGCGGGCCTGGAGGTGGCCCTGGTGGCACCCTTGGCGAGGGCCTTGCCGGGTGGCCCGGCAAGGGCCTCGCCGTGGCATGCTGTTGTCCCCGGCAAGGATCTTGCCAGGGGTCTCGTGGCTCTCCTCGGCAAGGATCTTGCCAAGGATCGTTGTCTTTTAATCCTTATCTGATCTTGAATATTCCTTGTCTTCACAAAGATCTGCATGCCACCATGGAGGTGCCTCCCTAGTCCTGGCCCAACGTGTTTGATGGTGTTGGAGACCGTGGGCTCAAGGGTGGTGCGCTCCGCTGGTGTCGGACGAGCCGCCCCGACAAGGGCCTTGCCGGGGGAACCTGCTTCATCTCTCTGCTCTTTTGTGGTCTCGGCCTTGGCGTTGCTCTGGCTGTCTTGGGCTTCGGTTTTACTCACCTCCCCTGTTCTGCTTGTTGTGGCCGTGGGCGCGGCTCCGACTGTCCGTGCATAGGTAAAGGGGTAAAAAGGTGCGCCCCTTCTTTTGTACACCAACAAAGAGAGAATGGTTCCAAACAAACCAAGTGCTCTACAAAGTTTCATGATGGCACAAACTACCAAAAAGAAACGATTTGCATTCCACCAGCACACACTTGATAAGGATCACAAGGTGAGCATTCTAAGAAAAATAGGATAGCTCCCCCAAGCATTGTGCATTATAGAGAATTTGCATTTGAATATAAAAAGCACAAGATGGGATCACCTCTTTCACTATATCTATACAAACACTAGACAAGCTCAAGGAAATAACAAGATCCACAAGTGGTATGGAATACAATGGGAGTTGACACAATCCTAGGCAAGAGATAAGGCAAAAAAAAGCAAAGGCCAATGTAAAGATGATCAATAATTTCTACCACACATAAGTGAGTACCAATTGTCAAAAGACAAGAAGTATTTGGAAATAATTCCCGTTGGTAGATAGCAAGGATATCGAACATCATCTTCACACCAAACACAAGCAAATTGCAACTTGTAGAGCTAACTTGCCACCTAGGAACAAGATAATTTACAATATCAATTCTAGGTGACAATATCTCAAATGAACACCTTTTCTAGGCTTGTAATATGCACATAGCATATTACTCCCCCATAATGTGATACCAATAAAAAACTTAACAAGAGGCAATAAGGGAATCCAACAACAGATAAATAATGGACTATTTAGAATTTGAATTTCTCATGAGAAGACATACCACATAGCGACTAGATAATATTGTAATATCAATACTAGATGGTATTACTCATGTACACACATTTATAGGATTGTGAGGTGCACAAAGCACATCACTCCCCCACAATGGTATATTCCATTAATCTATCACAAGAGCCAACTAAGATACAAACAAGAAGCACAAAGGCTCAGCGAATGACACACATGTACATGAAGTGCAAACCAACATACACATACTTGATTACTCAAGATAAGCAATTTGGAGACACAACATATACAAACACATGCAAGGAACAAAATCAAAACATGCAAAGGGTCAAGTAACTTTCAATGTAAACAATATAAGTACAAGTTACCAGTAGGAGGCACATTGGATATAGTATAGAAACTTGATAACCCAATTGACTTGGTTTGAGACAATAAGAATGATGAAGTCCACTTAATTCTTCATAATGTAGCCAAGTCTCCAATGCCCTCCAACAACACCTATTGATTAAGTTTGAGCTTGTTCGTCCCCAACCAAGTTGGGTCCTAAGATGTTAGTCACAATAGGCTTGGCAACCCAAATGGTTCTTTGCTTGAAACCACTTTGAGTACTAAGAAACTTGGCAAAGACATTGCCAACCTTATACTTCCCAAGAGAATAGTTATCATTAATAATAATTGGGTTGGATAAGTTACCACTAGTGCATGAGGAAGCAAGGAGACCTTTCTCGTGGCATAGGTAGCAACGTCTACTCTTCACTTTCTTCTCACTTGATTTATCAACTTGAGAAGCATTAGCTTGAGTTTTCTTGGGAAGAGGCCTTTCTTCAACTTGTGTTTGAGCATGAGATTGAACTTGTGGACGCTTCCCTTGTTGCTTGTCACCAATGGCCTTCTTATTCAATGGGCAAGATCTAACATGATGCCCTTCAATTTTGCACTTGAAGCAAACAATCTTGGCCGAATTCTTGACTTGTTCTTGGCCCTTCTTTTTGTTCATCTTGGACTTCTTCTTCTTATTGGAGTTGAATCCAAGTCCACCTTTGTCATTGGGGGATTTTTGCACACTCAAGATATTGTTAAGTGTGGATTTCCCTTCATGACTCTTTTCCAAGTCTCTCTTCAAAGCAGTGACTTGGGCCTTGAGCTCTTTGATTTCCTCTACATGGTTAGTATCAACACAAGTACTAGAGGAAGCATAAGCTTCATCGTTAGAGCAAAAAGGCAAGGAAAGCAATTCATCACAAGATGTACCAAAATTGTGAGTAGATAAATTACCAGGACTAGCACATGGAAATATAGCATTTTGACTAGAAGTAGTGCTAGTATCGACATGAGGCTCACTAGATGTCACATTAGCAATCATGGCCATGAGCTATCTTTAGCACATTATGGGATACTATAAGATCCTCATGAGAGCTTGAGAGCTTTTCATGACTTTCTTCAAACTTCCCATAATTGCTAGATAGCAACTTAAGTTGAGCCCGTAGCTCAACAGTCTCCTTCAAACTGGATGCTTCACAAGTAATAGAGTTAGTAGCACAAGCATCATCAATAAGAGCAAGAGGAGAAGGCAACTTGGTGAGCTCTTTTGAATATGATGCTTTAAGTTGTGCATGAGACTCAGTGAGCTTTATGAGCTCACTCTTAATGACCCTTGAGCCATTTTCGAGGTGCCCAAAGTCCTCAAGGAGTTTAGCATGCGCAACTTCCAGCATATCCTTTTTAGTTTCAAAATCATTGGCCACCTCAAGAGCTCTATCATGAGATTCCTTCACTCTAGATAGTTCTAGAGAAAATTTCTCCTCAAGAGATTCCTTGGTGGTTTGTTCAAGGTCAAGAGCTTGAGAGAGGTCCGCAATCTCATTAGCGTAATCACGCGCATGACCTTCCATTTTCTCAATGGTGACCTCATGCTCCTCAAGATGAGATTCCAACTCCTCAGTATAATTCTTTCCCTCAATGGCAATGGACATGATTTCCATGAAGTTGGAACGAGCAATTTTATTTTTATGAAGATCTTTAAATACCATTTCCCCCTTCATTTTTAAGGAGGCAACATTATCATTCTCTTCATCATTATCCTCATCATCATTAGCATTAACATCATCATCAAGAGACATATTGGGGTTCAAAGTAGGATATACCTTTGAAGACTTAGCCATAAGGCATAAAGCAATAGATGATGATGTAGGATCCCGTGTAGCACCATTTAAGACCACATCTTGTTACATGGAGTGTTGAGTTTCCTCTACATTGTTAGCACAACAACTCGGGGAAATAGATACATTTTTATCATGGCAACAAGTCATAGCAAGCATATCATCATGAGATTTGAGCAAGCAATTTCTACATGATATGCAAGGACTATCAACACAAACATGTGAAACATGTAAGGTGCTCGAAGTGTTAAATTCCAAAGAAAGACCATTGCAATAAGATAATGATGAAGGATCACCAAGAACAAGCACACCATCATCATTGCAATGACCAACACAACTCACCATAGCATTACCTTGTGGCAATCAACATGTAGGTGAAGTAGAAGATGTTGAGAAGGCAACATGGCCGGAGGTGGAGGGAGAACAATCATCCCCGCAAATCTTGGACACACCATATTTATCTTGAAGCTTTGTCCACAACTCATGAGCATCCCGGAACGGCATGAGTTAAAATATAACTACATTGCTCAAACCATCGAAAAGCACATTAGAAGCTTGAGCATTGAGATAAGAGTTTTTCTCATCCTCTACAGATAATCTTTGGGGATCCTTTGGAGGAGAAAAACCCATATCTACAGTTCTCTCTAAATTTGGTTCCATGAACCTAAAGAGATTAAGCACGTGAATTACCCAAACATCAAAATTTGTGCCATCAAAACTAAGAGTGTAAGGGAATCCTAAACCCCTAGTAGACATCCTTACTCTCTAGGCGGTTAAGCCATAAAAAGAGAGATGAGGCTCTGATACCAATTGAAAGATCGAGGATGTCGCCTAGAGGGGGGTAAATAGGCTCTTTAAAATAATTACGGTTAAGGCTTGAACAAATGCGGAATAAACCTAGCGGTTAATTTGTCAAGCACAAAACCTACAACAACTAGGCTCATCTATGTGCAGCAACAACTTATGCTAAGCAAGATAAAGAACCACTACTACAAGAGACTGCTAACGCGACACTACGATCAGAGACCCTTTGCCGAAACTGTGTGTGATGCAATAATTGCAAACGGTGGTGTAAAAAAACCGTCAAAAAAGGTGCAAAACGTTTGCGATGATGTATGCATCAAACATGGTTCAGGTTTTATTTGCGTGTGCGATGAAGGGCATACAGTTAATCCATTCAAACTGCTTATGGCGATGAGGCGTAACAATG
The DNA here is from genome assembly GCA_021605145.1 of Aegilops bicornis. Classification (NCBI taxonomy): domain Eukaryota; kingdom Viridiplantae; phylum Streptophyta; class Magnoliopsida; order Poales; family Poaceae; genus Aegilops; species Aegilops bicornis. The sequence continues at coordinate 419,104,132 of CM038671.1, read as the reverse complement.
TAAACGGGTAGCCATAATAAAGGTAAAAGCGATGCGCAGACACACGGTTAATCCATTCGAACTGTTTGCGATGAGGTAGAACAACAGAAACGGGCAGCCATATCAATGTGTATGCGATATACGACATACGGTTAACTCGGACGAACTATTTTCGATTAGGGAACACAACAGAAACAGTTCAACTTAACAAGATGTGTGTGATATGAAGCATACAGTTCACGTGGATGAACTGTTTGCGATGAGCCAAAAGAACACAAACGAGTCGTGTAAACAAGATGTGTGTGATACGTGGCAAACAGCCGACTCGGATGAACTATTTGCGATGAGAAATTACAACACAGACGGTCAATACAGTTACTTCGTGTGTGATTGTGTGTGTACAAAAAACTTTGAAATGCAAACTAGTTGCTTGCGGTGGCTAGGAGTATCGCACACGATGCGTCTGCGTGTACTCGTGTGCAATGATTAGTATGTTACACATACATTTCCTTATGTGAACATGTGTGTGAATTTGCAATATGGATGCTAATATGCAAATGCCTTACGGACATCGGGCACACGCTTAAACTCAATGAACTGTATGCGATACTAATACTTTCCATGAAAATTTATGAACTTGGGTAACAACATTTGAGTAACATAAATATAGTGGTTACACTATTCGACAAAAGGAGGATCTTCAGAACACGGTTTTGACAACCATATGGTCCATATCTACATACTTAACATAATAACAACTATCACATTTTAAGAGGCTAAGGGCCAACAACCATATGGTCCATATCTACATACTTAACATATATAGTAACAACTAGCACATTTTAAGAGGCCGAGGGCCAACAACCACAACTATCCACTGGAAGCAGCTTGATCACGGCGACTTCAAGATCTCGTCAATGAAAAGGAAGAGCCCTCCTGTGCCTTGGTAGAGCCGGAGTAGAACAAAGGTTCCAATTTTCCAATATGGATGCATTGCCACGAGAAGCGAGAACTTGTTAATTTGAATGGTTCCATTTTTACGGAAAATGCAGTACCTTGCAATCACTTTGGCGTTATTAGCAGGCACAAGTGTAATTTGACCATGCCGGAAAATCGATCCAGGAATGGCTACAGGGGGCAATTTCTGTTGACATGTAGAATAAAAAACAATTGTAACATATCGTTGAAGATATATATAGTTTATGAGCATCAACATTAAAATAAGACTTTTTACCAGTGCTTTGTGCACACAATTGGTCTTGTTCAGTGTGTGCACCATAGGTCTAATTAATCCCATCCAAAATTAAGCATTCATACGCTGTGCTATCTCTGTCAGATTATCAACAAGGTTTATGACATGCTTCAAGTCCTTCCAGTGAAATTTGGTACGCTTAGTAACATACAAATCATTCACTATGCATCCAACATATCCTTCTTAAAAGGTGGAAAGGTATTATTTATTCGTAATACATGGCGTAAGAATATATAGTGCGCATAAATTGGTAAACATAATTTGTTACTGCCTAGGAACGGAGTCAGAATATGATATCACAATTGGTTGCTTAAATAGTGATCAATTCATTGCTTAAATAGTAATATGACAGCATGGATAAAGTTGAAAGGACACTAACCTCGATCAGACTTTGATCGGCTGATGACGTTGGGGAAGTAAATATCCATGTTAACTAGACCAGCTTGTGGTGCACGCACTAGAATTTTATTGCCAGCTTTCAGTTCATAACACTTAGACATTTTTCTCCAAAGGTCCGCATTAAAATAGGAGTGACCATCTTTATCAAGTTTTACACTAACCTCATTGTAAACCCATGTTGCATTGCCAATATGACATCCTAGGAGTCATCAACAAAGTAAAGCCCAAGATTTCCTTCTACTCTTTTTCTTGCAAAGCAAGGGATGTACTGCTTGAAATGAAAATTAAGATCGTAAATTAGATATATTGAAATAACCAAGCAAGATGCAAATATGGGAGTAATTGATAGAACATATCCATATATAGATGCAAGCAAAGTACAAAAATATAGAATTAAAAATAGATAATGTAACAAAGATTTGATGCAAATATATAGATAATGTAGCAAATGCATTTATATATGTTCACAAATTTAGGCCATGCCGACCGTGGTAGGTTGAGATTGAACATACCGAGCGCTCCCTGAAGTCATCCGGAATGGTGAGATAGAACTTCATTTCTGACTGGCCACGACCACAGTTGCCCGATTTGTGCTTGCACTGTGCACACATGAATGAACACCCATGAATCAGCTAGAACAAAAATGATTCCACGGCGATTTCCGCCGGTTGATTAACAGCGACGGACGGACTACGATAAGAGATGAGTGAATATTTCGCTAATTAAGTTGATTACCTTCTCCATGAGAAAAATCCCCGGCCCAATCCCGCAGAAAACCCCAGTAAACCAGAGTCTAGAATGTCGGTGCAGATATGTCGGATCACGGGTTCCGGCAAAACCCTCAAGGTTCAAACACTGGGGTGCGCATGAAGATCTCCCCTACCGATCCACGTCCTAGCTTTGCTAAGATCTCAAGGACTAGCTCGACGAACTCGCAACACAAAGGACACAAGATTTATACTAGTTCGGGCCACCATTGTGGTGTAATTGTTGGGGAACGTAGTAATTTCAAAAAAAAATCCTACGCACACGCAAGATCATGGTGATGCATAGCAACGAGAGGGGAGAGTTTTGTCTACGTACCCTCGTAGACCGTAAGAGGAAGCGTTTTATCAACGCGGTTGATGTAGTCGTACACCTTCACGATCCTTCCCGATCAAGTACCGAACGTATGGCACCTCTGCGTTCAGGACACATTCAACTCGATGACGTCCTCGCCTTGTTGATCTAGCAAGAGGGGCGAAGTAGTATATGAGTTCCGGCAGCACGACGGCTTGGTGACGGTGTTGGTGAAGAACAATCTCCGCAGGACTTCGCCTAACCACTACGAAAACTATGACAGAGGATAAACTAGAGGGGACGGGGTAGCCATCACACGGCTTGGTGTTTCTTGATGTGTCTTGGGTGCTAGCCCTACCCCTCTATTTATATGTTGAGCCTTGGGGTCGAAATTTGGAGTAAAAGCCTCCACAAAGTCGGTTTCACCCGAAAGGCAAGAGTCCTTCTCGAACTCCAGGGCCAGACGCCAGGGTTCCTGGCGTCTAGACCCAGACACTAGGGACCCTGGCATCTCGCCTCGACTCCATAAAACTTCCTTTGCGCTTTCCAAAACCTTGTGGGCTTTCCCTTTGGCCCAAATAAAGTGTTCTCGCTCCCAAACATTTCGGGAAACATCCTAACCCCTTCCGGTGAATTCTGAACCCTTCCGAGACCAAACACTATTATCCCATATATCAATCTTTATCTCCAGACCATTCCGGAGTTCCTCGTCATGTCCGTGATCTTATCCGGAACTCCGAACAACATTCGGTCACCAACATATATAACTCATATAATACTATATCGTCAACGAACGTTTAAGCGTGCGGACCCTACGGGTTCGAGAACTATGTAGACATGACCGAGACACTTCTCTCGTTAATAACCAATAGTGCAACCTGGATGCCCATATTGGCTCCTACATATTCTACGAAGATCTTTATCGGTCGAACCGCATAACAACATACGTTGTTCCCTTTGTCATCGGTATGTTACTTGCCCGAGATTCGATCGCCGGTATCTCAATACCTAGTTCAATCTCATATCGCAAGTCTCTTTACTCGCTCAGAATGCATCATCCCGTAACTAACTCATTAGTCACATTGCTTGCAAGGCTTACAAAGGATGTGCATTACCGAGAGGGCCCAGAGATACCTCTCCGACAATCGTGAGTGACAAATCCTAATCTTGATCTATGCCAACTCAACAAGTACCATCGGAGACACCAGAGAGCACCTTTATAATCACCCAGTTATGTTGTGACATTTGGTAGCACACAAAGTGTTCCTCCAGTATTCGGGAGTTGCATAATCTCATAGTCATAGGAACATGTATAAGTCATGAAGAAAGCAGTAGCAGTAAACTAAACGATCAAGTGCTAATCTAACAGAATGGGTTAACTCAATCACATCATTCTCCTAATGTTGTGATCCCGTTTATCAAATGACAACTCATGTCTATGGTTAGGAAACATAACCATCTTTGGTCAACGAGCTAGTCAAGTAGAGGCATACTAGTGACACTCTGTTTGTCTATGTATTCACACATGTATCATGTTTCCGGTAAATACAATTCTAGCATGAATAATAAACATTTATCATGATATAAGGAAATAAATAATAACTTTATTATTGCCTCTAGGGCATATTTCCTTTAGTAATACCCTACTCCAGTGTGGTGGTGGATTGCCTCTTGGGGGCTGAGGATGAACAGTACAAGGGGAAGAACAGCTTCCTGAGGCGAGGTGTTCTTGTGCTTGGTGGGTGTGAGGATGAACTAAATGAGTTCGAGACGAGTTGCTTTCAGTCGAGTTCAGTTCCATTGCCTCCTACTGTGGTGGCTAATCCTATTTATAGAGGCCCTGGTCCTCTCCCCAAATATTGAGTGGGAAGGGAGCCAACAACGGCCAATTTGAAAGGGGACAGCTAGTATAGCTTATCCTGACAAAAGCAGTCTTCGCCTGCCAAAGGCTCTGGTGGTGACGCCGCCTTGGGCTCCATGGTGACCTCCGTCTTGCCGTCCTGCTGGTCTTGGGCTCGTTGCACCGATATGGAAGCATTTGCTTGACGCCTCAGTACTCTGCGCCTGCACTTGCGTCCTTAGCACCAAAGAGGAAACATGGACACTGCATGCGCTGGCGCCCGCCTGGTCTCGATCGTCTTGGCTCACGTCACGTGAACTTCACGAGGTTTGCCTTGCCTTGATCTCTCCACCCCTCGCGAGCCAACCTGGTGAGGCTGCTCCCGAAGGGGTCTTGCGTCATCCGCCTCGCGAGGCTTGGCCCCTCGCGAGGGTCTTGAATGCTTGTTGTTGAAGATGGGCCGTACGGGCTTGCTCGCAGAGCCAAGTAGTGGGCCACAGGCAGGCAAGTCTGGGGACCCCCATTCCCAGAATGCCGACATTAGCCCCCGGGCCCAAGGCGCGCTCGGGCTTGGCTTCGAGGCGAAGCCAAAGGTCAAGTGCGGAGCGCCGTGGGCCCCAATAGCCTGCGGCCTTGGTCGACGCGTGGCGGTTGATTGGATGTGGGCATCTCCGCTTCCCCACGCTGCCTCGGCAACTGCCCGACTCGACAAGTCCCTGCGACATGCAAGGAAAAACCATCATTACCTATGATCATGGGGGGGGCGCTGGTTGGCCTTCTCCTACTATAAATGGGAGGGGGGCGGAGCCCCCATCGCCCATCTCTTCCCATTCCGCTTGCTTCTCCCCCTTTGCTCCGTTGCCGACACCAATGGCGCCCATCCGAAGGTTTTCTGCCGCGGAGAAAGGAAAGCCTCCCCTCGATGGGCCGGTGTCGCTCCCGCCGAAGAAGAGGCCGGTCCACCGCCGCGACGTGGCAGCGTCGCAGGTGGTGACGAGGCCTTGGTGAGAGCGGCCTCCTCCTGGGTATCCATTACCCCTGTACGCCCAAGCCGGGGGCTCACGAGGGAGAGGCGATGAGCGTCGGCGCGCGCGCCGTGGCCATGGTCGCCGTGCCGCGGTGGCGTGCGTCGCCGCCCCTGGAGTCCATGCCACGGACTCCTCGCGCGAGCTCGTGCTGTTGGCGGCGATGCCCCCGAGAATTTGGATCTGCTTCCCTTCTTTCTTCTCTGCTGAGATGCCGCCAAGGGGGCCCCTTGAGTTTTGGCTGCAGCACACCGACTACGACACGTCGGCGACTGGAGCAGAGGTTGAAGCCGTCTCCTTAGGGAAAATCTTCATGACCCGAGGCTGGGGCGAAGTCGTCCGAGTGTGTCGTACAGAGGGCGTCCTCGCGATCCACTTTGCGTACGACGGCGCCTCCACGCTGTTCTTCAAGGTCTTCGACGCAGAAGGCCGCCGCCTGGAGTGCTGCCCCAGGTGGGGCCAGCAGGATGGTGTCGCAGCGGGGGCAGGGCCTGCCGCCCGCGTCGCCAGCGGCTCCTCTGGAAGCCGCAGCGACACTTGGGAGTCCGGTGATTCTCCCTAGCTCTATGAGACCCCGGAGACGAGCGATGACAGCTACGTGCCCCCAAGCTCTCGCCGAGCCCGAAGCAGGGCTGCAGCGTCTGGCCGCTGCCGCCGCTGATCTGGATGAGGTTGGCTCCGGCCTCTGATGGCTCCCTGTTGATGATGGCGTCGTTCACGGGGGTGCGTGTAGATAGGATTCCCTAAATTCTTGTCTTTTGTTCCCTGCGAGGAATCAAGAAGTGCCCCATAGGGGTGTGTAAAGGTTTTGTAATGTCTCTTGTCAACATCGTCCTTATTATGAACTAGCGCAAGCGCAAGTCTTGCTTCAGCTCGGTCTCCCTTTCCGACCATGCGACGACTTGGTGCTCTACGCTGATAGGTCCCGGCCCCCAGGCAGGCTGCAGCCGTCGCTGGTATGCCAGGTCACGTGCCGTGGTTAAGGCCAGGAGGTGAGCGGCCCGAGGTCCAGTAAGAGTTCCTGAGGCGCGATGCTCAGGAGGTCCCCTTTAACGCTCAAGCAGCCGTCGAGAGGTAAGAAAGGGGGTGACGTTACTGCAGCAGGGCTGCAGTTAGTATGGTTCTTAGTCCTTAGCGGTTTAGCCAACCCGGGCTCGGGACTTATCTTGACGGTCCGGAGTCGATTCCTCGTGATGCGCCAGACTCGTGCATAGGCGTCCGAAGCATAGCTTGCCAGGCCCATGTGAGCCTCCCCCCTTTACCACGCTCTCCTTCATGCTCTACGTCCCTAGATCCCGCCCCCCGAGCAAGCTCAGCCGCCACTTGTATGCCAGGTCGCGTGCCGTGGGCAAGGCCAGGGGTGAGGGCTGGAGAGCCAGTAAGAGCTCCTGAGTCGCGATGCTCAGGAGCCCCCCTTTTAACGCGCAAGCGGATTGTATGGGAGAGGAGGAAGCTCATGGTTTCGCCTGCTGTCATCTTCGGGAGATTCCTGCAAGCCAGCACAAGGAGAGACACAGTTCGCCATTATGGTTGTCGGTCCGCCGCTGGTTGCTCCGTGAGGAGATGAAGGCACTGAGGGCCTGGTGAGGACGTGCGCGGGACGTGCCACGAGCCAGAGCTCGACCGCTCAGGTTTGTCGATGTTGCAAGGATAGACCCAAGCACAAGCGTCGTGCCAGCGTGAGTAGCCCCCGTGGCGGGTGAGAATCAAGCAGGTGATAGTCATAGGTAGATTAAGCATGGAAAGCAAACTGGCTTATGTAAATGCAGGGAAGATACATGCCACTGGCTCAGGCCCGAGCGGTTTGCGGATGATGCAGCCCGATGGGTGCCTCAGGAAGGTAAGCTAAAGACATAAAAAGGGATACATGCCAAAGGGACGGACCCACGTGGCCTGGGAATGATGCAGCCCGGGGGGCGCTCCCAGCTAAATAAACTTGGAAAATGTCACCTAGTTCTGTTGATGAAGGGATGTTGGGGCAGCTGAAGGTACGCGGCGAAGGGGTTGCACCTCACGAGCCACCGGGCCCCCGAGCCTCGGGAGGCTCTGGGGGTCCAGGTGGTTCCTTGAGGACCGTCTCCATCTCTGTCAAGACGGCGTGGTGCCTGGCCTCCTAAGTCGCCAGGGCGCGCCGCAGGTTGTGCTGATAGGCAGACGCCACGCTCGGCAGGCCAAAAGTCATGCGAACGTACCTGTGCGGTGGGCCCTCGCAGCGTCCCACGAGCGAAGGCCAGAAGGGCTCCTGAGACGCGACCCTGTTGAGCCCTGGAACGTCGATGCAGACGCGCAGCCCGGCATCCTCGCCTGGATGGGAGGCTGCGCGAGGTGAACGGCAATTACCACGCATGGCCCTCGCATATTGCAGCTCCTGGGTGGTCCTGGTAATGAACTCCTGAGCGCTGGGGGCTCCTCGTCTTGTGTCCTCCTAAGGGTGACGTGCCACAAAGCACGCCTCCAGATGGTGCCCGAGCGCCTCCCTCGGGATGTTGGCAAGGTCTGAGGCCCTCCAGAAGAGAGCCCCCGAGCCCTGCCCGAGAAGGGCGCCGAGCATGCTTTCCTATGCGATGGAGAGAGGTGCCCCAGGTGCGGGCGCCGACCCAGTCGTGGCGCCGCTTGCCCGAGGCCCTGCACGAAGGAGCTGCTTCTTCTTCTTAGGGGCGGCCTCAGGAGGGCGTTCGCCCTTGCTGTCGGGGTCGTTGATTGCTATAGCTTTGAAGGCACGCTCGAGGGAGCACACCGCATCTCTTTCTTCGCATGGGACCGTGATGATTCTGCCGCTTCTTGGCATCTTAAGGACATTATAGCCGTGATGGGTCACCGCCATGAACTTGGCCAGGGCTGGGTACCCGAGGATCGCATTGTACGGTAGACGGATGTGGGCGACGTCGAAGTCGATGAGCTCGGTGCGGTAGTTGTCGCGCTGTCCAAAGGTGACGGGGAGGCGGACCTGCCTGATCGGGGTAGTGGAGCCGTCGGTCACTCCTGAGAAAGGCCTGGTGGGCTGAAGGTGATCATATGGCACTTGGAGGTTGTCGAATGTGTCGACGGACAGGACGTTGAGCCATGCGCCGCCGTCAATAAGGGTCTTGGTGACTTGCACGTTGCTGATGACTAGGGAACAAAGCATCGGGAGGGCACCAGCAGTAGCCGCGCACTTGAGCTGATCTGCCGAGCTGAACGTGATGGCGCACTTGGACCATCTGAGCGGGCGCGTGGCCTCGAGCTTGGGGAGGACTGCATTCACTTCACGAGCAAACTGTTTGAAGATACGCTGTGAGGCTGGGGCTTGAGCTCCGCCCAAGATGCAGGCGATAGCACGCGGCTCCTGGAAGCCCCCAGCCCCCTCATCTTGATGGTGGTCGTCATTCCTTCTTGGTGGTGGAGGTAATGGAGGAAGACCGGCGTTGCCCTGAGGACGATCCTCACGAGGCTGATCCCTCCAGGCGCCCTCGCGAGGCTGATCCTGCCAGCGGTCCTCATGAGGCCAGTCGCGCCACTCCTGGCGCGGGGCACGGTCATCCCAGCGTCCGCCACCACGTCCTCCTCCTCGGCCATAGCCCCGGTCGTTGCGCTCGGGGCGTCGACCGAAGCATCCTTCCCGAATGGCTCTGAGCTCTTGACAGTCGCTGCTGTTGTGGCTATGCAGGTTATGGAAGGCGCAGAACGGTCGACTGCTCTTGGATGACTCGGGTTGGTCTCTACCGCGCTTGGTGTCCGACTCCGCCGCGAGCACGGCTGCTCCTTGCGCTTCACGTCCTTGGCCTTGGCTTTCTTCTCCTCCGGGTCCACAGCCGGGAGCTCGAGGAGGGAGAGGCGCCCCTCCTCACCTCTTGCGCACTTGGTCGCCAGGTTAAACAGCTCCAGAGACGTGCACAGCTCCTCGTGGATGGCGAGCTCCTCCTTCATCTTGACGTCGCGTACGCCATCAGAGAATGCGGAGATGATGGCCTCGTCCGTCGCCTTGGGGAACTTGAGGCGAACGTTGTTGAAGCGCTGGATGTACTTCTAGAGGGTCTCTCCTGGTTGTTGCTTGACGCGGCATAGGTCACCCGTGGCCGGTGGGCGGTCGCGAGTGCCCTGGAAGTTGGCGATGAAGCGGTCGCGCATCTCGTTCCAGGAGGAGATCGAGCCTGGAGGCAGGTTCAGGATCCAGGAGCAGGCACCATCCTTGAGAGCCATCGGGAACCAGTTCGCCATGACTTTCTCGTCGCCGTTGGCCGCCTCGATGCTCAGCTCGTAGAGCTGCAGGAACTCCGCGGGGTCGGGGGTGCCGTTGTAGCGAGGAGGCAGATCCGGCTTGAAGTTGCCCGGCTAGGTGACGCTACGCAGCTCGGGGGTGAAGGCGCGGTAGCCTGCCGCGGTCACCGGGACTCTACGCTGGTGGAGAACTTGTGCTTGTTGGGGTCCGCGCACCGCCACCGCAGGCTGCACGCGGTCTTGCCGTGGTGGCGCAGGGAGCGCGGGGGCGTTTTCTCGTGGCCGCGGGACTTCTTGGCAGCTTCTTTCTTCTTGCGCGGGCGCCGGACGCGACAGGTCGCGGTGCGGTGCCGCGCGCCTGGGCGCCAAGAATCCGTCTTGTGGTAGAGGTGGTGGAGGCGCTCCATGGGCCATGCCGCCTATGGCTGGCGGAGGGCGAGGCAACGAGAGGGACGGCGCAGGGGAGCCCCCTGCGGCACTGACAAGCTCGGCGATGCGGTCGAGCCAGTCCTCGTAGAGGTTGTTGATGGGGCGGTAGCTGATGACCCACAAGTATAGGGGATCTATCATAGTCCTTTTGATAAGTAAGAGTGTCGAACCCAACGAGGAGAAGAAGGAAATGATAAGCGATTTTCAGCAAGGCATTCTCTGCAAGCACTGAAATTGTAGGTAACAGATAGTTTTGTGATAAGATAATTTGTAACGACAAACAAGTAACAAAAGTAAATAAAGTGCAGCAAGGTGGCCCAATCCTTTTTGTAGCAAAGGACAAGCCTGGACAAACTCTTATATAAAGAAAAACGCTCCCGAGGACACATGGGAATTATCTTCAAGCTAGTTTTCATCACGTTCATATGATTCGCGTCGTACTTTGATAATTTGATATGTGGGTGGACTGGTGCTTGGGTGCTGTCCTTACTTGGACAAGCATCCCACTTATGATTAACCCCTATTGCAAGCATCCGCAACTACAAAAGAAGTATTAAGGTAAAATAACCATAGCATGAAACAAGTGGATCCAAATCAGCCCCTTACGAAGCAACGCATAAACTAGGGTTTAAGCTTCTGTCACTCTAGCAACCCATCATCTACTTATTACTTCCCAATGCTTTCCTCTTGGCCCAAATAACGGTGAAGTGTCATGTAGTCGACGTTCACATAACACCACTAGAGGAGAGACAACATACATATCATCAAAATATCGAATCTAATACCAAATTCACATGACTACTAATAGCAAGACTTCTCCCATGTCCTCGTGAACAAACGTAACTACTCACAAAGCATATTCACGCTCATAATCAGAGGGTATTAATATGTATAAAGGATCTGAACATATGATCTTCCACCAAATAAACCAACTAGTATCAACTACAAGGAGTAATCAACACTACTAGCAACCTCTGTGTACCAATCCCAGACTTAGAGACAAGAATTGGATACAAGAGATGAACTAGGGTTTGAGAGGAGATGGTGATGGTGAAGATGTTGATGGAGATTGGCCCTCTCCCGATGAGAGGAGCATTGGTGATGGCGATGGCGATGATTTCCCCCTCTCGGAGGGAAGTGTCCCCGGGAGAACAGCTCCGCCAGAGCCCTAGATTGGTTCCGCCAAGGTTCCGCCTCGTGGCGGAGTCTCGCCCCAAAGCTTGCTTCGATTTTTCTTCTGGACGAAAGACTTCATATAGCGTAAGATGGGCACTGGAGGGCCAACAGGGGCCCACGAGGCGGGCGCGCCAGGGGTAGGTGTGCCCCACCCTCGTGGCTGTGGTGTGGCCCCTCCGTATTTCTTCCGCTCAAGATTTTTTATTATTTCCAAAATAACTTTTGTGGAGTTTCAGGACTTTTGGAGTTGTGCGTAATAGGTCTCTAATATTTGCTCCTTTTCCAACCCTGTAATTCCAAAGCCGGCATTCTCCCTCCTTATGTAAACCCTATAAAATAAGAGAGAATAGGCATAAGTATTGTGACATAATGTGTAATAATAGCCCATAATGCAATAAATATTGATATGAAAGCATGATGCAAAATGGACGTATCAACTCCCCCAAGCTTAGACCTCGCTTGTCCTTAAGCGGAAGCCGATAACAATAAATATGTCCACATGTTTAGAGGTAGAGGTGTCGATGAAATAAAATACGGACATGAGGGCATCATGATCAATCTTATAACAACAACATATATAGATATTGTCATATGATTTCTTATGTTCAAGTAATAGTCTATTCACAAGGCAAAGTATGAATCAGAAACTTTATTGAGAACCAACAAACTATAATCTCAGTCATTGAAGCAATTGCAATTTATCATAACATCAGAAAGAGTCTATGTCAGAGCCTTTCAGCAAGTCCACATACTTAACTATCATTTAGTCTTTCACAATTGCTAACACTCACGCAATACTTGTGGTTACGGAGTTTTAGTCGGACACAGAGAAAGATAGGGGCTTATAGTTTCGCCTCCCAACCTCTTACCTCAAGGGTAATGTCAACAATAACAGTTCATCCTAACTTACATCCAATTTTATATATATATATATATATATATATATATATATATATATATATATATATATATATATACAGGATCTTTCCAACACACTGTGCTTGCCAAAGGATAAAATGCAAAAAGGAAAGGTGAAGATCACCATGACTCTTGCATAAGGTAGAAGGTAATAATAAAAGATAGGCCCTTCGCAGAGGGAAGCAGAGGTTGCCATGCGCTTTCAGGGTTGGATGCACAAAACCTTAATGCTAAAGAACGTCACTTTATATTGACACTTATGATATAGACCTTTATTATGCAGTCTGTCGCTTTTATTTCTTCCACATCACAAGATCGTATAAAGCTTATTTCCTCCACACCAATCAATCATACATATTTAGAGAGCAATTTTGATTGCTTGCACCGATGACAACTTACTTGAAGGACCTTACTCAATCCATAGGTAGGTATGCTGGACTCTCATGGCAAAACTGGGTTTAAGGATATTTGGAAGCACAAGTAGTATCTCTACTTGCTGCAAAGAATTTGGCTAGCATGGGGGGGGGGGGGAAGGCAAGCTCAACATGTTGGATGATCCATGACAATATACTTTATTTCAGATATAAGAAAACATAACCCATTACGCTGTCTTCCTTGTCCAACATCAACTCTTTAGCATGTCATATTTTAATGAGTGCTCCCAATCATAAAAGATGTCCAAGATAGTATATTTATATGTGAAACCTCTCTTTCTTTATTACTTCCTATTAATTGCAACGATGACCAAAGCTATGTTTGTCAACTCTCAACAATTTTTAATCATCATACTCTTTCTATGTGAAGTCATTACTCTCCATAAGATCAATATGATCTCTTTGTTTCTTTTTATTCTTTCTCTTTTCTTTTATTCACTCAAGATCATAGCAAAATAATCAAGCCCTTGACTCAACACTAATCTTTATTATATAGCTCACGGACTCGATTACATAGAGGGATCATAAAGCAAAAATCAAAACTAGATCATGCTAAAAACTTTATTCTACTAGATCAAGATATTACTAAAAGATCGAACTAAGAAAAATAGTAAAGATAGGAGTGTGATGGTGATACGATACCGGGGCACCTCCCCCAAGCTTGGCAGTTGCCAAGGGGAGTGCCCATACCCATATGATTATGTAACATCCCAAAATTCTAAATTTTGGAATGTTATAAACAGATAGATAGTCTTGGTTGATTGTTTGATTGATTGACTGAAAGTGAGTGAATTCAAAACTTTTTGAAAGTTAAATGAGAGGGAATAAAAGGACTTTCCCAAACTTTCATTTTGCTTTTATGATCTTCGAATTCAAATTCTTTTCATCACAAACCCCGGAGAGAAGATGACATGACTTCTTCCATTTATTTAAATGACAAGGGTGTTGAAAATATTTGAATTTCATTTGGAAAATATTTCCAATTCTGAAACTTTATGCAACTCAATGATTTTCACGAGCGAAGATAAAATGACTTCTTCTAATTATATGAAATATGAGTTGGCAGTTTCAAAGGATTAAATTCAAAGTTCTTTTGAATTTATTTTCAATTTGGAGTTATTGGAGTTTTATTCAAATTATTTTTCTCCAAAATTAAAATATATGGAAAATAGGGTAACATGATTCCCTACATCAGAAAATTTGAGAGAAATTAAATTTGAATTCATTTTGATATTTTTAAAATGATTTTTGTTGGATTTTATTGGACCAGAAGCACTCTTTGCTTTATTTAAATTTGTGTGTATTTTATTTAATGCTAGAATAATGTTCATCCCAGTAGGGAAATCTTTTTTCTGAAAATTTTGATATATTATATGCCTATATAATATTTCTATTTTTTTGTTTTTTGTTTGTCTGCATTTATTTAAAAAAGAGGGACTTCCCTCCGAACTGGGCGGCCCAGCCAACCGGCCAAAGGCCCAAGGCTCACCAGCCACATCGACCCAAGTGAGTCCCGCCAAGACGCCGGCCATGCCGCTGCTGACCGATCGCCACCCGCCGCCTTGCCCTCCTTCACGCCACCACCTCGCCTGACGCCTTAAAAGGACGCCGCCCGCCTCGTTCCCCCTCTCTCGCCGCGCACTTGCCAAGTCGCCCGCCACGGCGAGATCCACCTCGCACCGCCGCCAAGTCGCCACCCCACCGCCATGCCCACCGCCATCGCCACCACTGCCGCCCTCTCCGTCTTCTCGCCGTCTCTCCGACGACCGAAGCCGCTTCTTTGGAGCCTCAGCCGCCTCGCCCGAACTTCATGAGTCAACCGCCACCGCCGCGGTTTCCCTCTCTGAGATACAACCCGAAACCCGATCCGTTTTTCTTTTAATCTCGGTTTTATTTTTAAAACCCGGTTTTCTGTTTTAATCTAGTTATTCAGAGAGCGTTCGCTGGTTAGAGTTAGAAAGCGAACGTTCGCTCGGTAGAGTTTTCTTTTATAAATAGATTTCTGCCAGGGACCCGTATGTAATTATTTTCTTCACAAATTAGTCCCTAATTTTCAAAACGACTATAACTTTTTACTCGTTAGTCCAAATTCAACGAAACCAACGCCCACTTCTTCGTTACGATCCCCTCTATCCATTAATCCAACTCAAACATGTTTTTGAAACTTTTAAAATTTGAATTCAAACAGATTTGTATTTGAACTTCGTTTGGTCATAACTTGAGTTTCGTAACTCCGATTTAGTTGATTCTTTTTGCAAATCGAAGCTCTTGACCTAAACTTTCTGATAAGGCCAAATTCACATAATTTTGGTACTGTTAGAAATTGTTTTATGTTGCAAGAGTTATTTGCTTGGTTTTGTTGTTTTCCTAATTGTTTCTTCGATCTTTCCGATCTTTTGGAGTGATTGCTTATGTGTGGTTACTATTGATTGCTTACGATAGATTGACCGAGTGTGACGAGTAGACCTATCAAGAGTTTTGAGTGCGAATCATCTTCATCAACATTGCAGGCAAGTAACACTTGATCATATTCTTTTCATACCCGCTTTTATGCATTAGTTTCAACCCTCAAACATTGCATGGTTAGGATGTCATTAATTTGTGGGTTGGGAAGTAGATGATGAGGTAGGAACCTATTGCCCTGTTACTATCAAACCCTTGGGAGTTATTTCTACGTGTTGCTTATATTGCTATGCTATGCTCGTAGACGTGGTTTGGGTTGAGAGATATTCATGATGATGTGAGATTGTAAATTAATGGTTTACTTTAAGGTGGCAACTTAAATACACATCCGGGTGGATTGAGGCACCTGGGAACCCAGTGTTGTCTGCTTTTTTGGAAATCCGGGGTACCTGTGATCTTCCTATGGACCGCCACCCAGTTCAAAGGGAATCGAGATTATTCATGCTAGAAACTTCGTGTGCAGCCACAAGCTATTATGGGCTCTAGCATAGTTGAGTAAGTTACGTGAAGCTCTCAAGAGGTAGATCAGCAGGTAGTGGGTTTTATAGGTTTGGTATGATCTATCCTAGTAGAGAGTTAATGTTTACGAAAGATCGTGTCTCGGTCATCCGCTTCTCAAACACCATGTAGTGCGAGAAACCAACGGAGGCGATCGAGTCTTGTGGGGAAAAGTGCAAACCTCTGCAGAGTGTACAATCTAATCATGGTTAGCCGTGTCCCCGGTTATGGACAATTCTGAGTATCTAGTACTTGAGTATTCACATGTATCTCATCACTTTAAATTAATATTGTTGGGTTGTTAATCACTTTAATTGGGATTGAGTTGGGGTTATACCTTCTCAATGATGTTTCAACCACCATGATAGTTAAAATAAAATTTATTCCTTTGTCATAGGGAAAAATTTGCTTTATGCAAAACTGTAACCATAGAGCTTTCCACCAGCCATATATGCATGTAGTATAGCTTATTCTTTCATTACTCTCTATGTGTTACATTGCCAGCATATTCCATGTGCTGACCCGTTTTGGCTGCAACTTTTCATGTTGCGCACTTTTCGCATTTACGAGTAAGTGATACGTTAGGGTTACGATTTCTACACTCAACTTTGCCGTTGGTGTTGATGGGAATCCACAACCTTGTTGCTTCCGCTATCATTGGATTGAGGTAATAGTATTTACGTTACTTCATACATGTGATTTACCTCTGTTATAAATCCTTCGAGTAATCGTGTGTATCAAAGATACCGATCCGTGGATGACACTTAAGCACGTAGACTTGATCCATTCGGGTCGGGTCGCTACAAGATGGTATCAGAGCACATGTTGACTGTAGGACGTTACCCTAGAAACTGGCAAGCCCATAGGAAAGATTTTTCTCTACAACTTTCTTTTCAAAAGATCTCTTACCTCTCTTCTCTTCTGAGCTTATTCAAATATTCCTTTCTAGTTAGACTATACCCTTTCCCCTTTTTGACCACATGAAGATTCGGCTGATGAGACCACTCCAAGAAGTACAAGATATCAGACAACTAAGACTACTTTGGAATAAAGAGGATTTTTACCGTGCATTACAATGATGGAAACTACAACGGTGAAGACTCCGAAGACTAGGAGAACTTGAAGGCTTTGAAGAATTTCCGAATTTGTATGACCTAGGAAGGCACCCCTTATGGAACTTGGCAGACTATGGAAGCTGTCAATACCCGAGATCAAGGTGTATCGGAGAAAGACCGGAACATGGAGCATTAGAACTCAAAGTTTTTGTCAAGAAAACCCTAAGACAGAGATATCAATTATGGAATGAAAGCTCATGGCGTATATGGGCATAGACATGGCTAACCATGGTGTTATTGCCCGTCTATGCTATTGTCACCATGCGGAGTTAAGCGTGCAGATGCATGGAAGAATTGGATGGTAGAAGGTCAAGGAGCATCTGTCAGCGAAGGATGCAGTTTTAACATAGCTGGTGCATCACCAGGATCTGGAGTATTACATCAAGAAGTTTAAGATGGACCTACAAGAAGCAATATTTGACAAGAAGGCAATTGGTGAAGAACTCAGGAACCGGAAGCTGAAGTAACCAAACTGGAGGAACAAAACCTCGAGATACCGGAGATTAAATCGGGGGAATTTGAAGGACAGTAGGATCATGGTTCATGTCAAGGAAGTTGAAATCAGAAGTTTGGAATGCCACTCCGGAAATATTAAAGGAGGTCGCGAGAGACTTCACGTCAACAGAGATGATCTGGCAAAAGAACTTGAGCAGGACAAGCATGATTGGAAGAAGCCATCGGAGACATGAACAAGACTTGAAGAGTTTGATGACTTTGAGATCCATTGACCTTTAGAAGACCAAACCCCGTTGTACTTACGTTAGATGTGACGATTGTGAGCTGTCATTTGTTTGATGTTTTTATGACAGCCACAATAAAAACCTGTCTTTTCAAAACTATTGTTTGCATTGTGTGTATCCCTCTCTATCTCTCTTATCCCACCCCAAAACCCATGGACCCAATAGAGGAGGAAGGGAGATGAAATTATATTTCCTGGACCGATGGGTCAATTGGAGACGGACCGATGGATTGAGAACATGGAAGAATCAAATGGAGAATAACCCTATAACCAGAAAGGATATGACCCAGCATGCCCTTCAGTGCTTTGAAAGAGGTGCTGATACTTGGTGGAGGATGTACCAAACCATCAACGGAGTAACCACTTGGGGAGAAATTAAGTTGACTTTGCTAATGTCTCGGTTTGTGTCCCAGAAATTGAAGCCTTCGGGAAAGGATATGAAGAAACCTTGTGCATGCAAGCTCTGTGGATAAATAGGACACAACCATAAAGAAAACAAGGACGAATACCCTCATAAGCGGAGGATTACCAAAGGAGTTAGCCGAGGATCTCAGGGAGTTTGGTTGGAGATTGTTCCCAAAGGTTTTGTTGCAGTAATGGAGGTTTAGTCTACATTATTGGGAAAGATCCGTGAAGCTCAGAAGGGTGACAAAGAGATTGCCGAGGTAAAAAAAAGGGGATGAGCAAAGGAAAGGCCAAAGGTTTTCGTAAGGATAAGCACGACACCTCATGGTTCGAGGGCCGTGTATATGTGCCCAATAATGCAAAGATCAGGAAGTTAATACTTGAGGAGGCTCATGACTCACCATACTCGATTCGCCCTGGAAACACCAAGATGTATTTGGATTGAAGGAGCGTCTCTGGTGGACTAGTATGAAGAAGGATATTGCGGAGTATGTAGTCGTAGGTGATGTATGCCAGAGAGAGTAAGAGCAGAGCATCAGAAGCCAGCAGGATTACTACAGCCTATGCCGATAACCGAATGGAAGCGGGACAAGCTTGGCATGGATTTCATTATCGGATTTCCTAGAACCCGAATGGGACATGATTCTATCTGGTTAGTAGTTGATTCGCTTGACCAAAGTGGCTCACTTTATCCCAGTGAAAACCACCTATACAAGTGGGAAGTTGGCCAAGATATACTTCACCAGGATCGTATGTCTGCATGGAGTTCCGAGGACCATAGCATCAGATAGAGGAACACAGTTTACCTCAAAGTTTTGGAATCAGCCGCACTGCACTTTGGGTACTAGGCTAGAGTTCAAGACAACCTTTCATCCGCAGACGGATGGATAAATCGAGAGAGTCAATCAGATTCTGGAGGACATGTTGAGAGCGTGTGCGCTAGATTATGGATCTAGTAGTGATGATAATCTACCTTACGCGGAGTTCTCATACAACAACAGTTACCCAGCTAGTTTGAAGATGGCCCCTTTTTAAGCTTTGTATGGGAGAAGGAGCCAGACACCATTGATGTGGGATGAAGTTGGAGACTGTTAGTTGTTTGGACCAAATGTGATCAAGGAGTCAGAAGAGAATGTTAAGTTGATTCGAGATAAACTGAAGGTAGCTCGATCTGGCGTAAGAGTTATGCAGACTCAAAAACGCAAGGAGGTAGTCTATGAAATTGGAGATGAGCATGTCTTCGTGTGTCCCTCTGTGAGGAGTTAAACGATTTGGAGTTAAGGGAAAGTTAGCCCGAGTTTGTAGGACCATACCGAGTTTTGGAGCGTATGGGAGAAGTGGCCAACAAGTTGGAGTCACCAGAAGGACTGTTAGGAGTTCATTATGTGTTTCACGTTTCC
This sequence comes from Aegilops bicornis, assembly GCA_021605145.1. Lineage (NCBI taxonomy): Eukaryota > Viridiplantae > Streptophyta > Magnoliopsida > Poales > Poaceae > Aegilops > Aegilops bicornis. Next base: position 419,084,804 of record CM038671.1, on the reverse strand, counting down.
CAGTTGAAGAAGTGCCATGCAGAGATGACCAATATTCCCCTGTAAGGACGCTTGACCCTGGAAAGGATAATGATGTTCCACGAAGTGGAGTATGGACTTCATAAGTATAATTTTTTATCTCGGTAAGTGGGATATCCCACGAGGATGAAGAGATGAATTACTATTGGATATAAAGGAGGTGTGATGTTGGAAATATGGATCAATGGAAATTCCATGATGAGTATGAGTAATCATGTCCTAGTTTGGTTCCAATAGAAGGAAGGGAGACAATACAATTGGATGGATTTTTAGTATGCTAGGATGCTAGGGAGTTGGATGTTGGAATAATGATCAGTTGCCCCGAGGATGTGTTCAAGGTTTGCAAGTGATGAGATGGGCCATAATCCACGGGCCCTGTGACACGCCAAGAAGCAAGCACATTCTTCTTTGAAGGAAAAACCACGGAAGAAGTTACGATTTTATCGATGCATCGATCCTATAGGAGTTTACGCAAAACCTGAGAGTTGTTAAGGAACGATAGATGTTTGTTTGGCTTGCAGAATCAATGGATTTACACGAACTTGGTTCGTCGGCAAGAGAAATTCTGCAATGCTTGTGAGGAGGACCGAGTGTTAGAATGCGAGATTCGCTAAACCATGTACAAGGTAATGATTTGGGTGCGGGATGGATTGATCACCATACCGACTTACTCTTATTATTCGCTTTGCTATATGGGATGGTAAATCTGAGTGACCTACCTATAGTAGAGTGACGACGATATAAAACCCTGTTCAAAACCTTAGAATGGTATAGGTATTTTTTCCCTTGTACAAGGCAACTTTTGCCAACCGTAGGTTATACGGTGAGGTTCAACCCAGACCCGTTTTCTGCAGGAGAAACCATAAATTGTTGACCACCACGAGATATCGATAGTTGTTTAGCATTGGCGCCGGACCGTCGCCTATGAAGACCCAGTTTCGGGATAACCTTACCAAGATGAAAGGACAGAAGAATTGAGGAAAAGGTTATGCCACTATCGGAAGAGCCCAGAGAAGTAATTATCCAGAGGATCTGAGAAGATCGACACTGCTAACAATAAGGATGGAGTATATGAGTTTTTGATGGAACAGTAACCATACTTCTAAGGGTGGTAGCACCCGAGACCCCCTGTGATGATCGATGGATTTCTGAGAAGACCCCAAACCCTAACCTATTTCTTGCTAGCCTCTCCGAATCTCGAGGACGAGATTCATTTTAAGGGTGGTAGTTTGTAACATCCCAAAATTCTAAATTTTGGAATGTTATAAACAGATAGATAGATTGATTGTTTGATTGATTGACTGAAAGTGAGTGAATTCGAAACTTTTTGAAAGTTAAATGAGAGGGAATAAAAGGACTTTCCCAAACTTTCATTTTGCTTTTATGATCTTCGGGAATTCAAATTCTTTTCATCACAAAACCCGGAGACAAGATGACATGACTTATTCCATTTATTTAAATGACAAGGGTGTTGAAAATATTTGAATTTCATTTGGAAAATATTTCCAATTCTGAAACTTTATGCAACTCAATGATTTTCACGAGCGAAGATAAAATGACTTCTTCTAATTATATGAAATATGAGTTGGGAGTTTCAAAGGATTAAATTCAAAGTTCTTTTGAATTTATTTTCAATTTGGAGTTATTGGAGTTTTATTCAAATTATTTTTCTCCAAAATTAAAATATATGGAAAATAGGGTAACATGATTCCCTACATAAGAAAATTTGAGAGAAATTAAATTTGAATCCATTTTGATATTTTTAAAATGATTTTTGTTGGATTTTATTGGACCAGAAGCACTCTTTGCTTTATTTAAATTTGTGTGTATTTTATTTAATGCTAGAATAATGTTCTTCTCATAGGAAATCTTTTTCTGAAAATTTTGATATATTATATGCCTATATAATATTTCTATTTATTTTGTTTTTCTTTTTGTTTGTCTGTTTTATTTTAAAAAAGAGAGACTTCCCTCCGCCGAACTGGGCCGGCCAACTGCCAGGCCAAGGCCCACCAGCTGCCTGCCACCGACTCAAGTGAGTCCCGCCCAGCACGCTGCCCACACAGGACTGACCCGCCACCCCACGCCGCCTCCTCCACGCCACCACCTCGCCTGACGCCTTAAAAGGACGCCGCCGCCCGTTCCCCCTCTCTCTCGCCGCTCGCCCGCCAAGTCGCCGCCAACGAAGTTCCACCTCACACCGCCTCAAGTCGCCACCTCGCCCATGCCCACCGCCGCCGCCACCACTGCACTACGCCTAACGCCGCCTCTCTCAGGCGCCTCGCCGTCTCCGACGATCGAGGAGCCGCAGAGCCTCAAGGCCGCCGAACTTCGCCGAGTCAACCGCCACCGCCGCCGCCGATTTCTCTCCGAATCAGATAACCCTCAAAACCGATCCGGTTTTCTTTTAATCTCGGTTTTATTTTTAAAACCGGTTTTCTTTTAATCTAGTTATTCAGAGAGCGTTATTGGTTAGAGTTAGAAAGCGAGCGTTAACGCTCGTAGAGTTTTCTTTTATAAATAGATTTCTGCGAGGGACCCGTATGTAATTATTTTCTTCACAGATTAGTCCCTAATTTTCAAACGACTATAACTTTTTACTCGTTAGTCCAAATTCAACGAAACCAACACCCACTTCTTCGTTACGATCCCCTCTATCCAGTAATCCAACTCAAACATGTTTTTGAAAGTTTTAAAATTTGAATTCAAACAGATTTGTATTAGAAGTTTGTTTGGTCATAACTTGAGTTTCGTAACTCCGATTTAGTTGATTCTTTTTGCAAATCGAAGCTCTTGACATAAACTTTCTGATAAGGCCAAATTCACATAATTTTGGTACTGTTAGAAATTGTTTTATGTTGCAAGAGTTATTTGCTTGGTTTTGTTGTTTTCCGAATTGTTTCTTCGATCTTTCCGATCTTTTGGAGTGAATGCTTATGTGTGGTTACTATTGATTGCTTACGTAAGATTGACCGGAGTGTGACGAGTAGACCTATCAAGAGTTTTGAGTGCGAGTCATCTTCATCAACATTGCAGGCAAGTAACACTTGATCATATTCTTTTCATACCCAGTTTTTATGCATTAGTTTCAACCCTCAAACATTGCATGGTTAGGATGTCATTAATTTGTGGGTTGGGAAGTAGATGATGAGGTAGGAACCTATTGCCCTGTTACTATCAAACCCTTGGGAGTTATTTCTACGTGTTGCTTATATTGCTATGCTATGCTCAGAGACGTGGTTTGGGTTGAGAGATATTCATGATGTATGTGAGATTGTAAATTAATGGTTTACTTTAAGGTGGCAACTTAAATACACATCTGGGTGGATTGAGGCACCTGGGAACCCAGTGTTGTCTGCTTTTTTGAAATCCCGGTACCCGTGTGATCTTCCTATGGACCGCCACCCAGGTTCAAAGGAACTGAGATTATTCATGCTAGAAACTTCCGTGTGCAGCCACAAGCTATTATGGGCTCTAGCATAGTTGAGTAAGTTACGTGAAGCTCTCAAGAGGTAGATCAGCAGGTAGTGGGTTTTATAGGTTTGGTATGATCTATCCGAGTAGAGAGTTAATGTTTCGAAAGATCAGTGTCTCGGTCATCCGCTTTCTCAAACACCATGTAGTGCGAGAAACCAACGGAGGCGATCGAGTCTTGTGGGGAAAAGTCATGAAACCTCTGCAGAGTGTACAATTTAATCATGGTTAGCCGTGTCCCCGGTTATGGACAATTCTGAGTATCTAGTACTTGACTATTCACATGTATCTCATCACTTTAAATTAATATTGTTGGGTTGTTAATCACTTTAATTGGGATTGAGTTGGGGTTATACCTTCTCAATGATGTTTCAACCACCATGATAGTTAAAATAAAATTTATTCTTTTGTCATAGGGAAAAATTTGCTTTATGCAAAACTGTAACCATAGAGCTTTCCACCAGCCATATATGCATGTAGTATAGCTTATTCTTTCATTACTCTCTATGTGTTACATTGCCAAAGATATTCCATGTGTCAATTGCTTTAGCTGCAACTTTTCATGTTGCGTACTTTTCGCATTTACCAGTAAGTGATACGTTAGGGTTATGATTTCTACACTCAACTTTGCCGTTGGTGTTGATGGGAATCCACAACCTTGTTGCTTCCGCTATCATTGGATTGAGGTAATAGTATTTACGTTACTTCATACATGTGATTTACCTCTGTTATAAATCCTTCGAGTACTGTGTGTGTCAGCATACCGATCCAGGGATGACACTTAAGCACAGAGACTTGATCCATTCGGGTCGGGTCGCTACAAATTATGTCCCCTTTGCTGGTGAAGAAGATGGTGGAGTTTTTGGTGATGGGTAGTCACACATCAAGCGTAAGAGATCCTCCAACTTGCGGATAATGCCCTTGAGTGCGACTATATGCTCCTTCAACAAAATATTTTCACGTGTGAGATACTTGTTTTGTATACGAGCTAACTCAATCATCTTGAAAGATTCGATCTCAGTTGGGGTAAGAAGATTGTGATCAAGTTGAAGGGTGTCTTCTGCTATCGGAGCTTGGTCCTCCGTGGCCTTCTTGATCCCTTCATCCTTGTTGATCTCCATGGGTTCTTCCCTCTTCAGCTCTGTCTTCATTAGCCAAGCATTGTTGTCACCATTGTTAGAGGAGGGAGACGACATGATGCCTGGCCTTGACAACCCTGAAAGAAAACAACTCGAAACAAGTACAGAGGATAATTGCGTGATACAGGAGTCAATACCTTCAGGAGAGTATATAATGAATTTTTACCGACCAAAATACGTATCGTGCAAGAAACGGAGTCCGGAGAGCACACGAGGTGCCCACGAGGCGGCGCGCCTGTGGGTAGGGCGCGCCCTCCACCCTCGTGGAGGCCTCGTGTCCTTCCCGGACTGCTTCTTATTTTTCTACTTTTGTAAATATTCCAAAACAGAGAAAAATTGCCATTAGAATTGTTTTGGAGTCGGTTTACATACCGTACCACATACCTATTCCTTTTCGAGTCTCAAACGCGTTAGGAAAGTGTCCCTTATGTATTCCTCCAGGGTCACGGTTTCAATAACATTGGTTTCAACATTTATAGGATTACCTGAGATATAATGTTTGATTCTTTGACCGTTTACCACCTTCGGATTTGTGCCTTCGGGTTGTTGATTTTATGGCACCTAACGATAGACCTCCTCGATAACGTAAGGACCTTCCCATTTAGAGAGAAGTTTTCCTGCAAAAAATCTTAAACGAGAGTTGTATAGCAATACATAATCACCTACATTAAAGTCACGCTTTTGTATCCTTTTGTCATGCCATCTTTTAACTTTTTCTTTAAACAATTTGGCATTCTCATAGGCTTGGGTTCTCCATTCATCAAGGGAGCTAATGTCAAATAACCTCTTCTCACCGACAAGTTTGAAATCATAGTTGAGCTCTTTAATGGCCCAATATGCCTTATGTTCTAGTTCGAGAGGTAAGTTACATGCTTTTCCATAAACCATTTTATATGGAGACATACCCATAGGATTTTTATATGCAGTTCTATAGGCCCATAATGCATCATCAAGTTTCTTGGACCAATTCTTTCTAGATCTATTAACAGTCTTTTGCAAAATTAATTTGAGTTCTCTATTAGTCAATTCTACTTGACCACTAGACTGTGGGTGATAAGGAGATGCAATTCTATGATTAACATCATACTTAGCAAGCATTTTGCGGAAAGCACCATGAATAAAATGTGAACCACCATCAGTCATTAAATATCTAGGGACTCCAAACCTCGGAAAAATAACTTCTTTAAGCATTTTAATAGAAGTGTTATGATCAGCACTACTAGTTGGAATAGCTTCTACCCACTTAGTAACGTAATCAACAACAACTAAAATATGTGTATATCCATTAGAGGCAGGAAACGGTCCCATATATTCAAAGCCCCAAACATCAAATGGTTCAATAACAAGTGAATAATTCATAGGCATTTCTTGACGTCTACTAATATTACCAATTCTTTGACATTCATCACAAGATAAGACAAACTTACAGGCATCCTTGAAGAGAGTAGGCCAATAAAAACCGAATTGCAATACCTTATGTGCAGTTCTATCTCCAGCGTGGTGTCCTCCATAAGCCTCGGAGTGACACTTGCGTAGGATCTGTTCATGTTCATGCTCAGTACACAACGTCTAATAACACCATCTACTCCTTCTTTATAAAGATGTGGGTCATCCCAAAAGTAATGTCTCAAATCATAGAAAAACTTTTTCTTTTGCTGGTATGTGAAACTAGGTGGTATAAATTTGGCAACAATGTAATTAGCATAATCAGCATACCATGGAGCAGTACGAGAAGTGTTTTTGACATTTAATTGTTCATTAGGAAAGCTATGATCAATAGGTAGTGGGTCATCAAGAACATTTTCCAACCTAGACAAGTTGTCTGCAATGGGGTTCTTAGCTCCCTTTCTATCAATAATATGTAAATCAAATTCTTGTAGCAGGAGAACCCATCTAATAAGTCTAGGTTTAGCATCTTTCCTTTCCATTAGATATTTAATAGCAGCATGATCCATGTGAATAGTTACTTTAGAATCAACAATATAAGGTCTAAACTTATCACAAGCAAATACAACTGCTAAGAATTCTTTTTCCGTAGTAGCATAATTTCTCTGAGCATTGTCTAGAGTTTTACTAGCATATTGAATAACATTTAATTTCTTATCAACTCTTTGCCCTAGAACAACACCTACAGCATAATCACTAGCATCACACATGATTTCAAAGGGTAAATTCCAATCAGGTGGTTGAACGATAGATGCAGAGATTAATGCTTTCTTAAGTATTTCAAATGCTTCTACACAGTCATCATCGAAGACAAGTGGTATATATTTTGTAATAAATTAGTCAGAGGCCGACAAATTTTTGAGAAGTCGTTAATGAACCTCCTATAAAACCGGACATGACCAAGGAAACTTCTTATACCTTTGATGTCCTTGGGACACGGCATATTTTCAATAGCATCAACTTTAGCTTTAGCAACTTCAATACCTGTTTCAGAAATTTTATGCCCCAAGAGAATACCTTCATTAACCATAAAGTGGCACTTCTCCCAGTTCAAGACAAGATTAGTTTCTTCACACCTCTGCAAAACTGGATCAAGGTTGCTTAAGCAATCATCAAAAGAGGATCCATAAACGGAGAAATAGTCCATGAAAACCTCATAAATATTTTCACAAAAGTCAGAGAATATAGCCATCATGCATCTTTGAAAGGTAGCAGGTGCATTACATAAACCAAAAGGCACACGTCTATAAGCAAAAGTACCGAAAGGGCAAGTAAAAGTGGTCTTAGCTTGATCATCAAATTTATTACGTATTTGAGAGAAACCGTAATAACCATCTAGAAAGCAAAAATGTGTATGTTTGGATAATCTTTATAACATTTGATCAATAAAAGGTAAGGGTAATGATCTTTTTAGTAGCTTTATTTAATTTATGGAAATCAATTACCATCCTATAACCTTTAATAATTCTTTTCGTAATCAATTAATATTTATCATTAGGAACGACAGTAATACCTCCCTTCTTAGGGACACAATGGACACGACTTACCCACTGACTATCAGCGACGGGATAAATTATACCTGCCTCAAGGAGCTTTAGTATTTCCTTTCTTACCACTTCTTTCATTTTAGGATTCAGCCGTCGTTGGTGATCAATAACTGGTTTGGCATCTTTCTCCAAATTTATTCTGTGTTGACATAGAGTGGGACTAATGCCCTTAAGATCATCAAGAGTATATCCAATAGCAGCACGGTGCTTCTTCAGAGTTTTCAATAATTTTTCTTCCTCCTTCTCTGAAAGTTTAGCACTAATGATAACATGATATATCTTCTTTTCATCAAGATAAGCATATTTAAGAGTATTAGGCAATGGTTTAAGCTCAAACACGGGATCACCCTTGGGTGGAGGAGGATCCCCTAGGATTTCAACAGGCAAGTTGTGTTTTAGAATAGGTCCATGTTTAAAGAATACTTCATCTATTTCCCTTCTTTCATTCATAAACATATCATTTTCATGGTCTAGCAAATATTGTTCTAAAGGATCACTAGGAGGTACGGCAATAGAAGCAAGACCAATAATTTCATCTTTACTAGGCAATTCCTCTTCACGGTGTTGTCTACGAAATTTAGAGAAATTAAACTCATGAGACATATCACCCAAACCAATAGTAACGACATCCTTTTTGCAATCTATCCTAGCATTAACAGTGTTCAAGAAGGGTCTACCAAATATAATGGGACAAAAGCTATCTTGTGGGGAATCGAGAACAAGAAAATCAGCAGGATACTTAGTTTTCCCACACAAGACTTCAACATCTCTAACAATTCCAATTGGTGATATAGTTTCTCTATTAGCAAGTTTAATTGTGACATCAATATCTTCTAACTCAGCAGGTGCAATATCATGCATAATTTCTTTGTATAAGTCATGAGGTATTGCACTAGTACTAGAACCCATATCACATAAGCCATGATAACAATGATCTCCTATTTTAACAGAAATAACAGGCATGCCTACCACAGGTCTATGCTTATCTTTAGCACAAGGTTTAGCAATTCTAGCAGTTTCATCACAAAAATAAATAACATGCCCATCAATATTATCAGCCAAGAGATCTTTAACAATAGCAATATTAGGTTCAACTTTAAATTGCTCAGGAGGTGTATAAGTTCTAATATTGCTTTTACGAACCACAGTTGAAGCTTTAGCATGATCCTTTATCCTAACAGGAAAAGGCGGTTTCTCAACATAAGCAGTAGGAACAATAGGATCATTATAAGTGATAGTGTTTTCTTAAACTTTAATAGGTGCAGCTAATTTTACTTCCATGGGAGGATGATATTTAAACCACTTCTCCTTAGGGAGACCAACATGAGTAGTAAAAGATTCGCGGAAAGAAGCTACTATCTCAGAGTCAAGTCCATATTTAGTGCTAAATTTACGAGAAACATCGGTATCCATAAAAGATTTATCACAATCAAACTTAGGTGTCATACCTGACTCCTTACCTTCTTCGAGATCCCAATCTTCAGAGTTGCGTTTAATTCTTTCCAATAAATCCCATTTGAATTCCATAGTCTTCATCATAAAAGAGCCAACATAAGAAGTATCGAGCATGGTGCGATTATTGTCAGAAAGCCGAGCATAAATTTTTTGAATAATCATTTCTCTTGATTGGGGCATGAATATAACATTGATTTAAGCCTCCCCCAAGCTTTAGTGATGCTTTCTCTTTCGCGAGGCCAAAATTTATATATATAATTGCAATCACGATGAACAAGATGCATAGGATAAAACTTATGATGAAATTCCAATTTCAATCATTTGTAGTTCCATGATCCCATATCATCACATAGCCTATACCATGTCAATGCATCTCCCTTCAAAGATAAAGGGAAGACCTTCTTCTTAATAACATCATCGGGCACACCGCAAGCTTAAATAATCCACAAACTTCATCCACAAATATTAGGTGCTCATCAAGATGTAATGTTCCATCTCCTGCAAAAGGATTAGCTAGCAGTTTTTCTAACATACCCGAAGGAATTTCAAAGTAGACATTTTCATTTTCAGTAGGTTCAGTAGGTTGAGGAGCAACTCTTTGCTCTACTGGTCGGGGTGAAGATACCCCGAACAAGCCCCTCAGAGGATTACTTTCCGTAGTAACAAGTGACAGTAAATTTGAGCACACTATATAAATTTTTCCTTACCAAATTCCACCTACCAAAGGCGCTTCACTTCCCGGCAACAACGCAAGAAAAGAGTCTTGATGACCCACAAGTATAGGGGATCTATCGTAGTCCTTTCGATAAGTAATAATGTCGAACCCACCGAGGAGCAGAAGGAAATGATAAGCGGTTTTCAGCAAGGTATTCTCTGCAAGCACTGAAATTGTAGGTAACAGATAGTTTTGTGATAAGATAAATTGTACCGAGCAACAAGTAACAAAAGTAACTAAAGTGCAGCAAGGTGGCCCAATCCTTTTTGTAGCAAAGGACAAGCCTGGACGAACTCTTATATAAAGAAAAACGCTCCCGAGGACACATGGGAACTATCGTCAAGCTAGTTTTCATCACGTTCATATGATTCGCGTTCGGTACTTTGATAATTTGACATGTGGGTGGACCGGTGCTTGGGTGTTGTCCTTACTTGGACAAGCATCCCACTTATGATTAACCCCTATTGCAAGCATCCGCAACTACAAAAGAAGTATTAAGGTAAACCTAACCATAGCATGAAACGAGTGGATCCAAATCAGCCCCTTACGAAGCAACGCATAAACTAGGGTTTAAGCTTCTGTCACTCTAGCAACCCATCATCTACTTATTACTTCCCAATGCCTTCCTCTAGGCCCAAATAATGGTGGAGTGTCATGTAGTCGACGTTCACATAATACCACTAGAGGAGAGACAACATACATCTCATCAAAATATCGAACGAATACCAAATTCACATGACTACTAATAGCAAGACTTCTCCCAAGTCCTCAGGAACAAACGTAACTACTCACAAAGCATATTCATGTTCATAATCAGAGGGGTATTAATATGCATAAAGGATCTGAACATATGATCTTCCACCAAATAAAATAACTAGCATCAACTACAAGGAGTAATCAACACTACTAGCAACCTACAGGTACCAATCCTGCACTTAGAGACAAGAATTGGATACAAGAGATGAACTAGGGTTTGACAGGAGATGGTGCTGGTGAAGATGTTGATGGAGATTGGCCCTCTCCCGATGAGAGGAGCGTCGGTGATGACGATGGCGATGATTTCCCCCTCCCGGAGGGAAGTGTCCTCGGCAGAACAGCTCCGCCAGAGCCCTAGATTGGTTCTACCAAGGTTCCGCCTCGTGGCGGCGGAGTCTCGTCCCGAAAGCTTGCTTCTGATTTTTCTTCGGACGAAAGACTTCATATAGTAGAAGATGGGCACCGGAGGGCCAACAGGGGGCCCACGAGGCAGGGGGCGCGCCCCCCACGCTCGTGACCAGGGTGTGGGCCCCCTCTAGTATTTCTTCCGCTCAGTATATTTTATTATTTCCAAAAATAACTTTCATGGAGTTTCAGGACTTTTGGAGTTGTGCAGAATAGGTCTCTAATATTTGCTCCTTTTCCAACCCAGAATTCCTGCTACCGGCATTCTCCCTCCTTATGTAAACCTTGTAAAATAAGAGAGAATAGGCATAAGTTTTGTGACATAAAAATGTACGTATCAGTAGCGCAGGAGCTCGCGCGCCATGCATAGAGCGGCCTGCGCGTCCACGGGAGCGCGACGAGCGTGGGATGAAGAACCGGCCGGGGTCAGTGATGGAGTGGCGGTGCGGCCGTCCCGCCGCACCGAGGGGTGCAGCGAGGATGCTTGCTGCTCGTTCCCCGCTGGGCCAGTGGCGGCGTTGGCGGCATGCGACGAAGAACGACAGGATGGCCCGCCGACAGGAGCCGTATGAGCAATGTGGGCGGCGAGGGCTGCCTGGCGCTCAGCGCGAGCTTGGCGAGCATCCGCCATGGAGACAATGAAGCAACAGAGCGCGGAGCGACGGAAGGGAAGCTTCGGCGCACCCCTACCTGGCGCGCCAAATGTCGGATCATGGGTTCCGGCAAAACACTCAAGGTTCGAACACAGGGGTGCGCAAAGATCTCCCCCTAGCGATCCACGTCCTAGCTTCGCTAAGATCTCAAGGACTAACTAGCCGCATACCCCCGTACATGGGGCTCCGCGCATGTACAACAAGAGATAATAAAGCTCAATTTTATTCATTTTTTGAATTTTACTTTGTTTATTTAATATAACGTACATTTTCGCACGATCTCTTTCAACTAAGTTCCTCTCTTTTACAGATGAACATCATGCTATGCCCGTCTAGGATACGGCACAACGGAGACACATGCGCAGACGTGCAGTAGGGACCCGTTCCAAGGATTCTTTTCAGATTAAGACCCTGCATAAACCTTTTTTACTGTCTCTTGTTGATACACATCCCCCGGTTTCTTGCCATAACCGAGGTGGAGGCTGGCGTCTTGGCATGTGGCCACGCTGCAATTTTGCGCTGCACTGGACACCAGGGGCTTATTACTAAGGGCGTTCTTCAGCCCGTTTTCATAAAGAACGAATACCTTAGGGAGGGTTCGGCGTCACAAGTTTGGCCTTATATGCATCAGCTCCGAATCATGTCTTTGGTCAAATGTTGGGTTTGCCCGGCTCCTGTGTTTTGCTGCCTTATGTTCCGCTCTATCGGCTAAGGCGGCACCAGGAGAACTACTGCGATTGTGCCCCGGTTCGGCCAGGCGAGCACCTTAGTAGAGAAAGCCGAAAATTGACTTTCATGATATAGCGTGAGAATGGTCAACCACTTCGATGACCCGCCGGAATCTTTAGGATTCCTCCGCATTAATGAAGGGCCGTTTCACGGCCAGGCACACACGCGCCCCGAATTCGGGCGAAGGCCGTATTCTGTGGGCTATATAGTAGCCCCACCGTCAAACTCCTATGGCTAAGTGAAAGTGATAAAGCATTATAGTCCGGTTGCCTAGTTCGCTGCGCTTATCACCTCCTTTATAGGACCAAGACGTTGGATCAAGTGTGAAAATGCGCTTCATGAACACCCCCACATTATATGCGTGGGGGCTGAAGCCGACGACTGCCATCTTTCAGGTTATATATACATATACATTAACGGCCGCACAGGAGGTATTTTAGTTCTTGAAGGCACAAGTATAAAAAGCTTTTATATTCCCTCGAAACATTGTTTTACAATAATACATGTTATTCGAACATAATATCCTTCGAGCACTACGTTTCTATTAAACGAGCGCCCTGCAGAACTTCCTGAAAATAGTGCTCGGCAGGTACTCGGCTCCCGTCCGAATCTTGGGATGCAACATCAGTGGCCTTCATCTCCGCCCGGATGTATTGACACGGGCAAGAGCCATCCGCGCACCCTCTATGCACGCCGACCTCTTCATTGCATTGACATGCGGCACCGCACCAAGGAATTGCTGCACCAAGCTAAAATAACTCTTCGCTCGGGCCTTTCCGCCACGATGACTCACGATATACTTCATGGCGAGTCCGGATAACCTATTCAGCTCCGCCCATGCGCCAAACGATCGGTTAATGGAAGTGGGCGCCTGGATTGTGGAATCGCGACCAAAAGATTTTCCACTTCGTGATCCTTTTGATCTCGGAAGTGTTCGCCGCCATTCGCAGCACTAGCCACCAAGTCCAGGTAAGTATCCGCCGCACTCCACAACCGGTCCAATTGAGCATATTTAGGATCCCCGAACTTCATCCGCAGCATAAAGGGCTTTCCAGCCGCGATATCGCAGGCCTGACGTAGCTCCTCCTTCATAGCTCTCATTGCAGAGCGAGCATCCTTGGCCTCGGTAGTGGCCTTCTCCAGGTTCTTCTGTTCCGCCCGTCAAGAAGCTTGCAGCAGTCGGCATCATTCTTCAACTTCACAGCCATCTCGGCCATTTCCTTCTTGCTTCGGCAGTGAGCAGCCTGTTCGGCTTTCAGCTCTTCGGGCGCCTTTAAGGCAGCCGCATCACTTTTCCTAGCCTGCTCCTCGGCTCGGGCGAGTTCCGCCCGAAGGTTCTCCATGGAAACGACACCATCTGCATCTGCCACGTCAAGTTGCCACTTTAGCTCGGCAAATTCTTCAGTCCGGCTAGGCACCGGACACTTCGCCACCTACACAGGAAGGGAGACATATTATACCTGGGATTATGATCCTCGGCGCGGCGTCATTTTTGACAACGCACCGAGTCTCAGGGGCTACAAACTACATAGGGCGCATCTTATATATGCGGAACCGTCAAAAGGTACATCATTTCGCGTACCTCAAAACCTGTCAATAAACTCCTGACGGCCTCGTGCAACCCGCTCTCCGCGGATGAAATCCTTTCAATCACCGTGCCCATCAATGCACGGTGTTCTTCTGAGATAGACACTCGCCCGAGCAGATTCTCCGAACATGCACCGGGCGGTGTTGGACTCGTCCGATGGCCTTTTTCGAAGGCCGGACATAGAGGGCTTTGGGGAGCCATACGACTGCTTTCCAGCCCTGCCGAATTCGGAGAAACCCTCCATGACGACACCTCAGGGTCGCCCGCCTTGCACGGCGGTACGGCAGGGGGAGGCGTTCCGCTCTCCATCATCTCCGGACGAAGATCCCGTGAAGATGAGCTCTGCTGAGAAGGGCTGAGATCCGAACTACAAGGTAGAAATTCGGTTACCTTCCTCAGAAATAGAACAGGGATGTCTCTTATTTTAAAACTCCCCTCTCTACTTACGGCTCGCTGGAGGGCTGATCCCCTTGGGGGCACAGTGCGCCCGAGGCATCACCCGATGCAGGACCCTCTGACGAAGATTTCTTCCCCCACTTTGAGACCATGGTCTCCGGGTCTTCAGAGGTGGCCCTCTTCTTCCCCTGGATGGAGGGATTCTCGATTCCTCCTTTCCTGACAGCCTCCTTCGGGGAGGCGGTAGCTTCCTTGTTCCCCCCTTCACCTTCTTCCAAAGGCGCAACCTCCAGCATCCTGGTTAACACGGGATCCGGCGTGGTCTCAGGGAGGGGGCGGACACCTGATTAGCTTTGCTTTCGTTATCCACTCACGTTTAAGGGACAACTCTTCTAAGGGCAATTTTATGATAAATATACGGATGGCGTGTCTGGGTACAGGACTACTTACTTGAGTATCCGGGCGATTGCAGCTCAGACATGCGTCCTCGGTCGAGTCCGAACACATTGCTTGTGATCCGAAGAACAATTTGTACATCTCCATGGGCGTCGCGCCCATAAAATGTTGGAGAGCTCGTGGTCCCTCCGGATTAAACTCCCACAGGCGGAGGGGGCGACGTTTGCAGGGCAAGGTGTAGCGAATCAACATGACCTGCGTCACCGCGGCCAGATTAATGTCTCTCTCTAGGAGATCTCGAATGTGGCCCTGCAACAAGGGCACGTCCTTGGACGGCCCCCAGTTAAAACCTTTATTGACCCATGACGCTAGCTGTTGTGGGGGACCGGAGCGAAAGGCAGGTGGCGCCACCCACTTGGTGCCCCTGGGAGCTGTGATATAAAACCACTCTCGTTGCCATAAGCTGAACTCCTCTTGAAAAGAGCCCTCGGGCCATGGAGCGTCAGCATTCTTGCTTATAACAGCGCCTCCGCACTCCGCGTGCTGCCCCTCTATCATCTTTGGCTCTACTTTGAAGGTCTTAAGCCACAGTCCGAAGTGAGGAGTAATGCGGAGGAAGGATTCGCACACGACGATGAACGATGAGATGTGGAGGATGGACTTCGGAGCCAAGTCGTGAAATTCCAGCCCATAATAAAACATGAGCCCCCTCACGAAGGGGTCCGTCGGGAAGCCTAGCCCCCGAAGGAAGTGAGACACGAACACCAGCTCTCACCAGGCTTGGGAGTGGGAATAACCTGCCCTTGAGCAGGCAGCCTATGCGAGATTTCGCCGGTTAGATACCTGGCATCTCTCAGCTTTAGCACGTCTTCTTCCGTAACGGAGG
Source organism: Aegilops bicornis (assembly GCA_021605145.1). Classification (NCBI taxonomy): domain Eukaryota; kingdom Viridiplantae; phylum Streptophyta; class Magnoliopsida; order Poales; family Poaceae; genus Aegilops; species Aegilops bicornis. The sequence continues at coordinate 419,069,201 of CM038671.1, read as the reverse complement.
AAGGCATCCACCGCCTTGAAGGCCGAAGCCGGTTTACATCATCGAAGGTCCAAAGCGCCTGAATCTGGAGCTTTGGGTGTTGGAACTCGAGGCGAGAGGCGGATTCGATTGAGTTTGAAAGAAAGGAGCAGAGCCTTGGTCTCTTTATAAAGAGATTGAATACCAAGAGCCCTCCCCGTGACCGTTTGGGACTCGCCTTCGATTGAGGAAATATACCAACGGGCACGATTGGGTTACCCACGCCCTTATTTATGAGAATCTCGTAATACGGGGACACTATCTCTGCTTCGAAAGACGGCCCACGCAACCCGCCTCGCTAAACGCGCTGTGGTGGGACAGTAAAAACGACTCGAATAAAGGCTTGGCCGGGGTGTGATGTCACACTGCGGAATACGTCAGCAGATTGGATTTGTGTAAATATTATTCTCTCTACAGTGGTATGTGGAACTTATTTTGTAGAGCTGGACACTATCCTTGTGTTCAAAATCTTCTATGAAGTATTCGGAGGAGGAACCCGCCTTGCAATGCCGAAGACAATCTGCGCGCCGGACTCGTCGTCATTGAAGCCTGGTTCAGGGGCTACTGAGGGAGTCCCGGATTAGGGGGTGTCCGGATAGCCGAACTATAACCTTTGGCCGGACTCCTGGACTATGAAGATACAAGATTGAAGACTTCGTCCCGTGTCCGGATGGGACTTTCCTTGGCGTGGAAGGCAAGCTTGGCGATACGGATATGTAGATCTCCTCCCATTGTAACCGACTCTGTGTAACCCTAGCCCTCTTCGGTGTCTATATAAACCGAAGGGTTTTAGTCCGTAGGACGAACAACAATCATACCATAGGCTAGCTTCTAGGGTTTAGCCTCTCTAATCTCGTGGTAGATCTACTCTTGTACTACCCATATCATTAATATTAATCAAGCAGGAGTAGGGTTTTACCTCCATCAAGAGGGCCCGAACCTGGGTAAAAACATCGTGTCCCTTGTCTCCTGTTACCATCCGCCTAGACGCACAGTTCGGGACCCCCTACCCGAGATCCGCCGGTTTTGACACCGACAATGTGCATTTCCTAGGCATTAATGCGCATAATTCAAGTTCAACCAATCGATGCATGAAAGGGTCCACAAGAACGGCCTAGAAAACCATGCTCGTGCCATTTAGTAAATTCTCATGCCTTTTACAAGGAATGGACAGATATTTCGATGAAATGTGTGGCAATAGTAAACCACAAATGTCTGTTTGTTGGGTTTTCAACTATAAAAATGAAATAAATGCTTAAAAATATGACGCCTAGCATGGTGCCATGGTATGACCTCACCATGCCTTGGTAAAAATTTGAGAAGGTTTGGCTTATGTTGTCATGCACGCCCTTAATAAATCAAACCATCACCCAGGAAGTTCCATGCTTTCGAAAGGGAAATCCTCAAGATTGAAGGGGAATCCAAATTTTCTTCGCTCTTTGCCCTGGAGTTTTTTTCTACGACGAACATACACCCTTAAAATTACCGTGTTCAAATTTGGTATTTTTCGGGCTTATTTACCATATTTAGGGGATTATGTGCATTTTCTAGGCATTTAGCGCATATAAATCCAATCCAGCTACAGGTGCACGGGTGTGATGTGAGGGACGTGGATGGTCGTTCAATCGCGGCGCATCCAATGGTGCACAAGCGCGATCCGCGTGGCTGCGTTTCCGACCAATCATAACCAACACACAATAGGCTCAGCGCACACTGTTTCTGGAAGCGACGGAGATGAAACGTGTGTGATAATGAACGAGCAAAATTGTAAGGGAAGCCAAATTTCTGTTGTCGTTTGTGGTTGAGCTCTTGAATACCACCGCACTGTACGGCTGCCCGGCCTCTCCGTCCCAGAGCTCTCTCCAGGCGTCGTCCATGGCACCACAATGCACAGTAACTAGTAAGGAAGTGATGGCATCCCGCCACACCGCGTTCCTCGCCGCCCACGATCGCGCACATGGTAAGGAAGCGATGGCATCTCGCCACGCCGAGTTCATCGCCCCCGGCAGCCAGACAGTTACATGGGCGGACTTTAAGGCTGCCATGGCTGAATGGGTGGTGGATCTAGAGGCGGCCAAAGCCGCACAGAAGGAGCAGAAAAGGCAGAAAGCAGTCAAGAAAAGAGAGTCCCGCGGGCGCTTGTAATATGAGGCCGCACGCCGTGGTGAGGAGAGCTTGGCGGAGATCGAAGCACGGTGGACTGCCGCCTACAAGGCCGGGAAGGAGAACGCCGGCGTCTGGCCAGCATGCCCTGATGGAGCATGTGAGAAGTTGTAGCGACCCGACCTCAAACGGTCAAGTCTTTGTGCTTCAATGTCATCCCTGGATCGATAATGCTGACACACACAGTACTCGAATGGATTTATAACAGAGTAGCAATCACACACTTATTACATCGAATGTCTCAAAAGAGAACTTATTACAATAAATATGGCTTAAGGCCATAAAAAACGATAACAACGGAAGGCTTGGAAGATAAGTGAGTCCATCAACTCCAACGGCATAGCTGAGATGCACAACAACGACCTATCGCACCTTTACTCGTCGTCTGGAAAGTCTGCGACATAATACGTTGCAACCCGAAAACGGGTCAGCACATGGAATATGCTGGCAATATAACACAATAGAGCAATGAACAGATAAATGCTATCACTACATGCATATTTGGCTGGTGGTAAGCTCTATGGTTATATTGTTTTGCGAAAAGCCAATTTTTCCCTACAACAAAGGAATATATCTTTATTTAACTATCATGGTAGTTGAAACATCATTGAGAAGGTTCCTCCAACTCAATCCCAATTAAAGTAATCATTAACCCAACATATTAATTTAGAGTGATGAGATGCAATAGGATAATCCAAGTACTAGATACTCAAGATGTCCATAACCGGGGACACGGCAAACCATGATTAGATTGTACACTCTGCAGAGGTTTGCGCACTTTTCCCCACAAGAGTCGATCTCCTTCGTTCGATTTCTCGCACTACATTTGCGCACTAACCGGGGAAACGGATGACCGAGACACAGTCTTTCAGAAGCATTAATTCTAACCCGGGGTAGACCGTACTAACCTACATCCCTCTACATCTGCTAGCCTACCATCGGAAGAGGTCATGCAACTTACTCAACTACGCTAGAGCACATAATAGCTTGTGGCTGCACACGAAAGTTTCTAGCATGAATAATCTTATGATCCCTTTGAGCCTGGGTGGCGGACCTTAGGATGATCACACGGGTACTCCGGGATATCCTAGGACAACACCGATTCTCCAAGTGCTCACAAGCAATCCACCCAGATGTGTATTAAAGTTGCCACCTTAAGTTGAACCATTAATTAACAATCTCACATCTGTCATGGATACACTCAAACCCAATCCACGCTCACGAGCATAGCATAGCAATATAAGCATAACGTAGAAGTAACTCCCAAGGGTTTGATAATAAAACAGGTAATAGGTTCTACCTCATCATCTACTTCCCAAACCCACAAGTTAATCACATCCTAATCATGCAGTGTTTGAGGATTGTAACTAATGCATAAAAACTGGGTATGAAAGGGGTATGATCAATGTGTTACTTGCCTTGCTGACGATCCGCAAAACCTAGAGACTCGTAGTAGCACGCTTCGCACTCCGGGAATTCTACCGCAAACAAACAATAGCATACATAAGCAATCAAGCAAAGATGCACGGGTAAAACTCAATTAAGAAGATCTAACCAGAAGATTCAACTGAAGAACTCCGGTTTGCAAAAAGAATCAAATCAAACGGAGCAACGAAACTCAAACTGCGAAAGAAACAAGATCCGATTACTAATCTGGACTAAATTCAAATTTTACATGACCAAAATCTTGTTCAAGTTGATTAAATAGAAAGAGAACTTCGAGACGAAGATCTAGGCGCTTGAATCTCCTGATTCCGATTAACAAGCGAAAGTTATACTAGAACGAAGATTATGGCAGAAATCGCGATCGAAAATAATCGCGGAAAAACCCTGGAAAAAGAAAAACTGACGAACAGGCTAACGAACGAATGTTCGCTGTCTGTGACTAACGGGTGAACGGCGTCCGTTAAAACGAACGTACGGACGAACGTCCGTTATTTAACCGAACCAAGAAAAACCGAAACAAAACCGATCTAAACGAAAAAAACTAGGGTTTACACACACAAAAAAACCGATCGGTTTTTACCTAACCGAAAAAAACCAAACGGCAGCCGGATCGGATCAGAACGGCGGCGGCTCCGGCGGACGGGGCTGCGGGCGACGGCGGGAAGCGGGCGCTGGCGCTGGGCGGCGACACGGCGGCAAGCGGCGGCTGCTGCATGAGGCGGCGAGGCGGGTGGTGGCGGTCGGCATATAAAGGCGGGCGCGGGGCAGCTTGGGGAAGGGGCAAGGGGAGGCCGGGTCGGCCACAGCGGTCGGCGGCGCGTGCGGGAGGCGGAGTCTTCCCGGGGGTCGGGGACGGCACGGCGGAGTGGGCCGGCTGGGCTTTCGGCCCAGACGGTCCGAAGCGAAAGTTTTTTTAACATATTGCGCCGAAACAAAAATCCTAAGAAAAATAAAAAAATTCTAAAAATACCAAAACAAATTTTCACCATCTAAATAAAATATTTAGAACAGGGTGAACATTTTCTTGGCCTAAAATGCAATTTTTTAAAAAATGCATACTTTTCTAATTCGAATAAAATAGTGATAAAATACAAATAAATATAATCATTTGATTTTAATATTTTCCTCTGATATTTCATTTACTTTGGAGAAGTCATATTATCCCCTCTCATATATTTTTTTATATGAAATATTTTCGGAGAGAAAAATTAATTAAAACCAAAGTGATCCTTGTTTCGATAATTGATAAAATTCAAATATGAAAACGGCGAAACCCCCAACTCTCTCCGAGGGTCCTTGAGTTGCTTAGAATTTCGAGGATCGTGAAACGAAATGCAATAAAATATGATATGCAGGTATGACCTATGTATAACATTCCAAATTGAAAATTTGGGATGTTACAAACCGACGCCCCTTAAGATGAATCTCGCCCTCGAGATTCGAGTTGGCTAGAAATTTGGTGTGGTTGGTCATTCCGTAGATCATCCTCTCGTTCCCAGGTGGCTTCATCCTCGGTATGGTGGCTCCACTGAACGTTGCAAAACTTGATAACCTTGTTGCGTGTAACTAGGCTGGCAAACTCGAGAATCCTGACCGGTTTCTCCTCATACGTCAGATCACTGTCCAACTGAATTGCTTCCAGGGGTACTGTATCTCTTAGCGGTATATCGGCCATCTCCGCATGGCACTTCTTCAACTAGGATACGTGAAACACATCATGAAATCCTGACAGTCCTTCAGGTAACTCCAACTTGTAGGCTACCTCTCCCATACGTTCCAAAACATGGTACGAACCTACAAACATTGGGGCTAACTTTGCCTTAACTCCAAAACGTTTTACTCCTCGGAGCGGTGATACGCAAGATATGCTCTTTCTCCTATTTCATAGGTTACCTCCTTTCGTTTCGAATCTGCATACCTCTTATGCCTGGGCTGAGCTACCTTAAGTCTGTCTTGAATCAACTTAACCTTCTCTTCAGACTCTTTGATCAAATCTGGTCCAAACAACTGACGGTCTCCTACTTCATCCCACATCAATGGCGTTCGTCATCTCCTCCCATACAGGGCTTCGAAAGGTGCCATCTTCAAACTGGCCTAGTAGCTGTTGTTGTATGAAAACTCCGCGAACGGCAAATTTTCATCCCAACTAGATCCATAATCTAGTGCACAAGCTCTCAACATGTCCTCCAGAATCTGATTGACTCTCTCGGTCTGTCCATCTGTCTGCGGGTGAAAAGTTGTACTGAACTCCAGCCTGGTTCCCAAAGTCTGGTGCAGCTGATGCCAAAACTTTGAAGTAAACTGTGTTCCTCTATCTGATATGATGGTCCTCGGAACTCCGTGCAGACATACGATCCTGGTCATATATATCTTGGCCAACTTTGCACTTGTATATGTGGTTTTCACTGCGATAAAGTGAGCCACTTTGGTCAAATGATCCACTACTACCCAGAGAGAATCATATCCTGATCGGGTCCTGGCTAATATGGTGATGAAATCCATGCCAAGCTTGTCCCACTTCCATTCGGGTACCGGCATAGGCTGCAGTAATCCTGCTGGCTTCTGATGTTCGGCCTTTACTCTCTGACATACATCACATATAGCTACATACTCGGCAATATCCTTCTTCATACCAGTCCACCAGAAACGATCCTTCAAATCCAAATACATCTTGGTGTTTCCAGGGTGTATCGAGTATGGCGAGTCATGAGCTTCCTGAAGTATCAACTTCCTGATCTCTGTGTTGTTGGGCACATAAATACGGTCCTCAAACCATAAGGTGTCGTGCTCATCCTCACGAAAACCTTTGGCCTTTCCTTTGCTCATTCTCTCCTTTATCTCTGCAATCTCTTTGCCGTCCTTTTGAGCTTCTCGAATCTTTCCCAACAATGTAGACTGAACTTCCAATGCTGCAACAAAACCTCTAGGGACTATCTCCAAACGTAGTTCCTTGAGATCCTCTGCTAACTCCTTTGGAAATCCTTCACTTACGAGGGTATTAGCATAACTCTTCCGGCTCAGAGCGTCTGCTACGACATTGGCCTTGCCTGGATGATAATGTAGCTTCATGTCATAATCCTTTATAAGCTCCAACCATCTCCTCTGCCTGAGGTTCAGCTCCTTCTGTGTGAAAATGTACTTCAAACTCTTATGATCCGTGTACACATCACAACGGTTTCTGATAAGGTAATGTCTCCAAGTCTTGAGTGCATGCACTATGGCTGCTAACTCCAAATCATGAGTAGCATAACTCAACGCATGCGGTCGAAGCTGTCGAGATGCGTACGAAACAGCTCTTCTGTCTTGCATAAGTAATCCTCCAAGTCCTAAGCGAGAGGCGTCGCAATACACTTGGAAATCCTTGCGTATATCTGCCAGAATCAGCACTGGGGCTGTAGTCAAACTCTTCTTCAACTCCTGGAAACTTGCCTCACATCCTTCCGTCCATTTGAATTTGGTATCCTTCTTCAATAACTCCGTCATGGGTTTCGCAATCTTGGAAAAATTCTCAATGAATCTCCGATGGTATCCTCATGAGTCCAAGAAAATCATGGATCTCGCTAATCGAGGTGGGTACCAACCACTCAAAGGATCGATCGACTCTTGGTGGGGTCATCGCTATACCTTCTCCTGATATAACATGTCCAAGGAATCCAACTTCCTTCAACCAAAACTCACATTTGCTGAACTTGGCATACAACTGATGTTCCCTGAGTTTCTCGAGAACTAAACGCAAATGCTCCTTGTGCTCCTCTCCATTCTTCGAGTATACCATTATATCATCAATGAACACCACCACAAACTTATACAAGAATTCCATGAACACCTTATTCATCATACTCATGAAATAGGCAGGGGCGTTAGTCAGTCCAAATGACATGACCGTATACTCATATAACCCGTACCTAGTGGTGAATGTTGTTTTTGGTATATCCTTTTCTTGAATCTTCAGGTGGTGATACCCTGATCGCAGATCGATCTTTGAAAACACTTTAGCTCCTTGTAGCTGTTCAAACAAACCATTGATCATCGGCAATGGGTACTTGTCTCTTATCGTCGCCTCATTTAGTGCGCGATAATCAACAACCACCCTTAAAGATACATCCTTCTTCTCAACCAAGAGTACTGGGGCTCCCACGGTGATTAACTTCGTCGGATGTAACCTTTCTCCAATAACTCTTTAATCTGCTTCTTGATCTCCTCCAGATCATTTGCGGGCATATGGTATGGTCTCTTCGATATCGGTCTGGTGCGTGGCAACAATTCTATCAAGAACTCAATGTCTCGATCCGGTGGCATGCCTGGTAATTCCTCTGGAAACACGTCCGGGTAATCCTTCACAACAGGCACTTCCTCCTGAACAACTCCTGAGAGGGAATTTACTTGGGTTCTCCTTAGCGAATGCTTGGATACATACTTGATCCTTTTTCTCCGGGTGGTGAGTAGAATTGACTTACTAGCACAATCAATGCTTCCTCCATACTTTGACATCCAGTCCATGCCTAATATAACATCCAATCCTTGTGACTCCAAAATTATTAGGTCTGATGGGAAAACATGGCTACCAATGGTTAAGGGTATCCGGTCGCACCATCGCCTGGCCATATACTCTGCTCCAGGTGAACTTACTAACATGGGTGTCCTAAGGGCTTGGGTTGGCAATTTAAACTTGTCCACAAATCTCCTTGATATGTATGAATGCGATGCACCGGTATCGAAAAGAACAAGAGCGGTAAAAGACTTAACCAAAAACTTACTGATAACTGCGTATGGCTTCTCTTCAACCTCCTCCACGCTAACGTGGTTCACTTGTCCTTTGTTCAATGGATTGGGCTTCTTCCCAGCGCTCCCATTACCATTTCCATTCTTCGCTTCAGGGCACTCTGTGGCATAGTGTCTAGTCTTCCCGCACTTGAAGCAAGTAATGTGACTTAGGTCTCTTTTGGCGAGTGTGGCTGGATTGGAGCGGTTCTGATTGTTTCTTGCTCCGTTCCCATTCCCATTCTTGGGGCCACTATGGTTATGCAAACTTCCTCCATTGTGAGTGTGGCCTCCATGGTTATGGGTATATCCTCCCGAGTTCGGGGTTAAACGAGGCTTCTGCTCAGCTCCCGAATTGTACTTTCCTTGTCCATACTTCCTCTTGCGGCTCTCAATCTGATGTTGCTTCCCTTCCATCATAAGAGCCTTGTCTACCAACTCCTAGTAGTTAGCAAATGTTGCCACCATGAACTGCATGCTCATCTCATTATTCAGCCCTTCCATAAACTTCTGCTGTTTAGCGGCATCTGTGGCCACATCATCAGGGGCATAACGGGATAGCGTACTAAACTCATCTATGTACTAAGCCACAGTACGATTTCCCTGGCGCAAGTTGCGAAACTCACGCTTCTTCATGCTCATAGCTCCAGTTGAGACATGGGTTGTGCGGAATGCTTGTTGAAACTGATCCCAAGTGATATTGGCTATAGGGAAAGTGGATGTGTAATTCTCCCACCATGAGGCTGCTGGTCCATCCAACTGACAAAGTGCAAAACGCACCTTCTCTGCATTTGTGCAACCAGCGGTGGTCAACTCCCTTCCAATCTTGCATAGCCAGCCATCCGCAACTATTGGCTCGGTGCTACTGGAAAACACCGGCGGCTGCAACCTCAGGAAACGGGCTAAGTTGTCAACTGGTGGTGGTGGCGGAGGGTTGTTGTTGTTGTTGCCTTGGTTCTGAACTAATATCTACATCAAGGCATTCTGTTGCTGAATCAACTGGGTGATCTCCGGTGGGAAGACAAATCAGGTGTCACGTCTCGGAGGCATCTGATGGGTTTAGAGGGGAGAGATTAGAATAGAATGAGGTCTAGTGAGAAAGCACTACCCATATGCACATGAGACAAACACACATCATATCATATCACTCAATCAATCAAGCAAGGGCATACAATCGGTCTAGAACTAACGTTTAGAGTGCTCAGACTGCTACTATATACAGGGGGAATACTACTAGTCATGTGGTGGTCATCTAGAAATTTTGATCGGTGGAAGACTCCATGATGTCCGCTCCAGCTTCGTCTTCAAAATCATCATCACTATCGTCGGGGCCGGAGTCGGTGTCGTCGATGATGATGTAGTTCTCCGGGCAAGTGGAATCGTCGTCCTCTCCTCCTGGCGCGGGGTCTCCCATGAAAACTCCTATCTTCTTTATCAAGTCGTCGTTCTTCTCCAGTAGTATTGCAATTTCCTCCTCATATCCATCACGTGTAGACTTGAGTTCCTCTTCTAACTCGGTGATCCTTGTCATCGCCTTCTTCAATTCTATCATGCCTGCGCACATCTAGTTCTCCTGGCGCCGAATGTGCTGGTTTAGCTCCTGGATGAATGCTGCAATGGAATTGTCCTTCCTGGTGCTGATCATCTCACATTGCTCATCTCAGCGCCCACATATCTGGTAGATAATGTCCTTGAGATCCTTGCTGTAGACTTCGTCGATGCGTCCCATGGCGATGTGGGCTTCCATGCTCTTTCCTAGACTCCAGGTTGGTGCATCAAAGGAAAACTCTATGGGTTCCGTAATTGGTGTGAGTGTCCTTCCTGGAACTTGCACTCGAATCATCCAGCGCTCCAATCTTGGTAAAGTGGCGGTGTAGGTCCCGGTGAAGCTTGGTATTTCGATGCTCAGGTACCTAGTGACTTCCTTCAAGTGTCGTCCAAAGGGGGTGTCTTCATCTGGTTGTGCAAACTTGTTCCTCGAATCCGCCATCCTAAAGAGTAGAAAATGGAGAGGAGTCAGAAATGAGTAGAGAAGAGTGACCTATGGTTTATCTTAGTGGTCGTGTCCTACACTTAGCGTGTGCTCTGATACCATCTTGTAGCGACCCAACCTCAAACGGTCAAGTCTTCTCGTGCTTCAAAGGTCATCCCCGGATCGGTAATGCTGACACACACAGTACTCGAATGAATTTATAACAGAGTAGCAATCACACACTTATTACATCGAATGTCTCAAAAGAGAACCTATTACAATAAATATGGCTTAAGGCCATCTAAAACGATAATAGCGGAAGGCTTGGGAGATAAGTGAGTCCATCAACTCCAACGGCATAGCTGAGATGCACAACAACGACCTATCACACCTTTACTTGTCGTCTGAAAAGTCTGCAACATAATACGTTGCAGCCCGAAAATGGGTCAGCACATGGAATATATCGGCAATATAACACAGTAGAGCAATGAACAGATAAATGCTATCACTACATGCATATTTGGCTGGTGTAGGCTCTATGGTTATATTGTTTTGCGAAAAGCCAATTTTTTCCTACAACATAGGAATATATCTTTATTTAACTATCATGGTAGTTGAAACATCATTGAGAAGGTTCCTCCAACTCAATCCGAATTAAAGTAATCATTAACCCAACATATTAATTTAGAGTGATGAGATGCAATAGGATAATCCAAGTACTAGATACTCAAGATGTCCATAACCTGGGACACGGCTAACCATGATTAGATTGTACACTCTGCAGAGGTTTGCGCACTTTTCCTCACAAGACTTGATCTCCTCCGTTTGATTTCTCGCACTACATGGTGTTAGAGAAACGGATGACCGAGACACGCCTTCGTAAGCATTAACTCTAACCCTGTAGACAAGTACCAACCTACATCCCTCTACATCTGCTAGCCTACCACTGGAAGAGGTCATGCAACTTACTCAACTATGCTAGAGCCCATAATAGCTTGTGGCTGCACACGGAAGTTTCTAGCATGAATAATCTTATGATCGCTTTGAGCCTGGGTGGCGGACCTTAGGATGATCACACGGGTACTCCGAGATATCCTAGGACAACACTGGATTCTCCAGGTGCCCACAAGCAATCCACCCAGATGTGTATTAAAGTTGGCAGCTTAAGTTGAACTATTAATTAACAATCTCACATCTGTCTTGGATACACTCAAACCCAATCCACGTCTACGAGCATAGCATAGCAATATAAGCATAACGTACAAGTAACTCCGAAGGGTATGATAATAAAACAGGTAATAGGTTCTACCTCATCATCTACTTCCCAAACCCACAAGTTAATCACATCCTAATAATGCAGTGTTTGAGGATTGTAACTAATGCATAAAAACTAGGTATGAAAGGGGTATGATCAATGTGTTACTTGCCTTGCTGACGATCCGCAAAACCTAGAGACTCGTAGTAGCACGCTTCGCACTCCGGGAATTCTACCGCAAACAAACAATAGCATTCATAAGCAATCAAGCAAAGATGCACAGGTAAAACTCAATTAAGAAGATCTAACCAGAAGGTTCAACTGAAGAACTCCGGTTTGCAAAAAGAATCAAATCAAACGGAGCAACGAAACTCAAATCATGAAAAGAAACAAGATCCGATTACTAATCTGGACTAAAGTCAAATTTTACAGTACGAAAATCTTGTTCAATTTGATTAAACAGAAAGAGAACTTCGAGACGAAGATCTAGGCGCTTGAATCTCCTGATTCCGATAAACAAGCGAAAAGTTATACTAGAACAAAGATTAGGGCAGAAATCATGATCGAAAATAATCGCGGAAAAACACTGGAAAAAGAAAAACTGACGAACAGGCTAACGAACGAACGTTCGCTCTCTGTGACTAACGGGTGAATGGCGTCCGTGAAAACAAACGTACGGACGAACATCCGTTATTTAACCGAAACGAGAAAAACCGAAACAAAACCGATCTTAACGAAAAAACTAGGGTTTACACAAAAAAACACGATCGATTTTTACCTAACCAGAAAAAAACCAAACGGCAGCCGGATCGGATCAGAACGGCAGCGGCTCCGGCGACGGCGGCTCCGGGCGGACGGGCTGCGGGCGACGGGTGGAAGTGGGCGCAAAGGCGGCGGCGAGGGCGGCATTTAGCGGCGGCTGCCACTGCCACGGTGGCGGCGAGGCGGGTGGTGGCAATGGCATATAAAGGCGAGGCGGGCAGCTTTGGGAAGGGGCAAGGAGGCTGGTCGGCCACGGCCAGGCCGTCACACAAGGCTGGAGGCGGTATCCTCCCCGGGGTCGGGGATGGCGCGGCGGAGTGGGCCGGCTGGGCTTTCGGCCTAGTCGGTCCGCAGCGAAAGTTTTTTTAAAACATATTCCGCCGAAACAAAAATCCTAAGAAAAATTAAAAAAATCTAAAAATACCAATACAAATTTTCACCGTCTAAATAAAATATTTAGAACAGGGTGAACATTTTCTTGGCCTAAAATGCAATTTTTTAAAAAATGCATACTTTTCTAATTAGAATAAAATAGCGATAAAATCCAAATAAATATAATCATTCGATTTTAATATTTTTCCTCTGATATTTCATTTACTTGGAAGAAGTCATATTATCCCCTCTCATATATTTTTTTATATGAAATATTTTCGGAGAGAAAAATTAATTAAAACCAAAGTGATCCTTGTTTCGATATTTGATAAAATTCAAATATGAAAACGGCGAAACCCCAAACTCTCTCCGAGGGTCCTTGAGTTGCTTAGAATTTCGAGGATCGCAAAATGAAATGCAATAAAATATGATATGCAGGTATGACCTATGTATAACATTCCAAATTGAAATTTTGGGATGTTACAGAAGTAGTTTAAGTTTCTAGTATTAGAGCAAATTACCGGTGTACTTTAAGTTTGTAGTATTAACGTACAATGTCGGTAAGAGCATCCTTTGAGGGATTTGAGCGTTGATTAGCATGTGTGCCCGTGTGCATTGTTTTGCGTTAATCCTTAGAAGATCATAAAACACACGGTTTCTATGCCGTACGTGTCTGTGTTTTTTGCGTTAATGACCCATAAGTAAATTAACTGTGTGATATTTCCTAATAAACTGGGCGTACCATTGACTGAAAAAAATCAAGTACACGTGTACATTTTTTTGGGGACGGGATCTGCCAACTTTCTTTTTTATCACACACGAGTATTTTACGCGCTTCGTCTGCGTTATGTGTTTCCACCGCCCAAGTTTGCAAATTTCGCACCAAAAAACCACATCCCCTTCCCCTCAGTATCCCCCCTCCCTCGCGCCTCTCCCTACCGGCATCTCAAACCGCCGCCGCCGCAACCACGGCTTCAACCACATCTACATTCTGCTCGGATCCAGTCAGGTAAACCACCGATCTCTATCACGTCCCCGGCCTGATTGCTTAAATGGCGCCTGCGAAACATCCTCATGCCTCCAACCCCCACTTCGCCAGAGCCGATGGCGGTCCATGGCGCGATGGCGTTGTGCGTGTTGACCGTGAGGAACACCTCGCCTCCGCAGCCTGCCACTAACATGGTGCGAGCTCGCCTGCATGAAGTCCCCAAATGACTACCCCCTGTGACTTAACAAGTAAGATCTGACCAGCTAAATCATACCAATACCACTTGCAACGGCTATGATTGGCAGGAAGCCTCCAACTCTTCGATATGCGCTAGCTAGGTAATCCCTTCACTTAATCTGATATGGGATCTCTTGCTACCAGAAAGGAACTGAACTGGGTTGATGTATTAAGCATGTTCGTGCCTTGTTTATTTCAGTGCTACACACTATGTGATGTTCAAATATTACCGTGTCCAGCTCAATTTCACCAATACCAGCAACAAACTTACAATACAAGACTCAGGATATCACTAGAGATGTTGCCCATTTGCTACTTTTAGTGGATGCTAACCCTGTTGCACTTAACATGCCTGTCCATGTACTTACGCAAGGTCATAACGGTCGATGCTTTTGTTTGCCGTCGAGGTGAGCTGCATCCCATGTCTTACAGTATTTCAAATAATTTGTGCAATTGCAGTTTCTTCTACCCATTTACTGGTTGCCTGTAGGTACACATGTCAGTGGCACTGATTGTCGGTGTACTAGAGTAGGGGTACCCTAGTATCCTGAACTTGTGCACGGGCAGTTGCAGCCCTCCGCGGCAAGGCTTACCGGGTGTCCGCCAAGGTCCTCCGTGGTTCCTTTGGAGCCATTCAAGAACAAAGTCTTCAAGCCAAGGAGACAAGGCCCCGACAAGAGAAGCTTGCCGGGAAGGCCACCCAAGGCACCTACAAGACAAGGCCCCGGCAAGAGGAGCTTGCCGGGAAGGCCCAATGAGCGACAAGCTTCCGGGCATGACAAGACAACAACCGCGGCAAGGCGCTTGTCAGCGGCAGACCACCTCTTCAGAGCCCACGCCCAAATAAGATCCACTAACGTGTCGCCTCGACCTTTCCAGCGCCGTGGCGAGAGTCTGTGCAACCAGCGGTGCGAGGTGGCAAGCGGCGTGACAAGATTGCCATCGTGGCAAGCGGTGGCGCCCGACGGTCCCTCGCTTTGCACCGTTAGGGCGACGAGACGGCATTTAATGCCTTTGTCCCCTGCCGCCGTGGTTAGGTATGGTACATCAGACATCGCATAAGTAGGTGTACCAACCACTACTTTTCCATTTGTACCCTTGTTCACGTTGCCACCTGTCGGAGACCCCTTCAAAGATATAAAAGGAGGCCCATGCGCAACGTAGAGGGGTCGGATCCCCACGCCAGCCTCTCGTTAGCAGCTCGTGTGTATCAGTAGCACTCAGCGCTCTGAGCAAGAATGCAATACACCCATACATGCACCAAGAGGGAGTATTATCTCTCCGGGAGCTCAAGCTGGGTAAACCTCTCGCGTGCTTCGCCTCGATCTGCTTCTTCATGCAACCTCCGCCTCCCCGAACCGAAAGGGGCTCGGTCCGCTGTCCCATAGGTGTTCGTGGGCTGATCAGCCTGCCCGACTACCGGAAGCAAACGATGTAAAAGCTAAGTTGCCAAAGTTTGAGCAATCAGTTTTAAAATTTTTAAGTTATCTTCCTCGAACGACCGTACTTTGTATGGAAAACTCAGGCGCAGAGGAACCAACTCGTAGCTAGTTGCGCCCTTACTTTGTTTCGAGTCCGCTCAACAACTTAAGTGAGCTGCGACTAGTTGCGACAAGGTTGCTTGTCGGAAGCGGTACCGCCAAAGGCCGACGTCTCAAGACTTCATGACCCAGTGCCTGTGTGCCTACCGACAAGTTCCCTAAAAGCGTAGGGCAAAAATATACAAAGGAAGGAATCAAGTAAAGGAAATAACATAGCAATTGATACCCAAAATAGAGTTATATTACAAGATAGCTTGCCGCAGCTCTAATGGATTGTTCCTATGACATGACCAGCAGCGGCAAGAGAAAGAGAAAACGGGCAGCCTAATCTATGCGATCGCCCTCAACCCTCTTGATTCCGCTCACCCTGTCCACAACGGGTGCGACAAGGGTCTTGAGCGCCTCCACATCAGCATCCGGCGGCAAGGACTTGAGGACGTTGGTGAGGTTGAGGCCTGGATTGCGGAAGGCCACCTTCATCAAGACCTTTTGAGGGCTCCTCGCAGATCCGGGCGCGACTCCTCGGCCAGCTGCTTTGGGACCTCTTCCGAGTCGCTGGAGGGCCGTCACCACGCCCTTGAAGAACAAGCTGAGCTTGGCGCTAGGTTGGAGGTGCTCGTCGGAGGAATATCCAAGATCCACCATCCCCAGCTGCGCCAGCTCCTCGTCGATGTCTGGGTGGCAGTGCTCCACATTCTCCCTCAAGGCACTCAGGCGGCAAGAAGACTCGCCAAAGAGCCCCTCGCCGGCCTTGATCTTCTCCTTCAAGGCCACCTCCTCGCCTCGGCGCCTGGCCCAAATACCGAGTCAAAGTAGTTAGCTTCAACTCAAGATCAGCATTGGAGTCCTTGGCGGCACTAAGCTCCTTGCTCCTCTCAGCGAGACGGCCCTGCAGCTCGCCAAGGGTATAGGCGTCCTTCTCGCGCTCGTGCTTGAGTGCAGCAAGCTCCTCGCCGCTCTCCTTGAGATTGGCCTCCAACCGCGCCACCTTCGCCTCCAGCTCCTTCTTGGCGGCCTCGGCTGCGGCAGCATCCTTTGCTTCCTTGAGAGCCCCCGCCAAATGTTTGCTCACATGGCAAGATCCTCCTTGTGGCTGTCGAGGTTAACCTTCCGCTGCGCCAACTTCGCCTTCCTCAGCAGACAGCTTCTCGGCTGGCAAGTCATTGTTGCTCCTCGGCTTCAGCCTTCTCGAGGAGGAAGGCTTTGCGCTCCTCGGCAAGCCACTCCCGCCTCCGCCAAGGACCGGAGAGCTTCCTGGTTGTGGCCCGGAGCTCCTCCGTGCGCTTCTCGATGTCTGCTCCCGCCTTGGCGACAAGCGCCTCCGGATTCCAGCTTGGCTTGTCGGGCACGTAGAGCAACAACAAGCTTCCGCAGCAGCCTCCTCCTCCTCAGCTCGCCGCCGCTGCTGCTGGCCGCGTCGACTAAGCGTCACCAATGGAGGCGAGCAGCTCTTCATCAAAGGTTTCTCCTTCGGCCGGGCGCCTGAACTCGACTCCATGGGAGCTTGATGAAGACGCCATCGCCGGCCTTCAAATAGGCGCTGGCCGGGCTCTTTCGAGTCTGGACGCTGCAGAAGCGGCAGAGGGATCGGCGGTCGGCATAGCGCTGGCGCCCCACGGCCTCAGGTCGTCGGTCACGATCGCCGGACCTCGCCCGGCTCTGCGGCGGCAGCTTTACGGCTCTTCGCCGATGGGCTCGTCAGCGCCGGCTTCTTCTTCGATGGAGGCAGCGTCATCAGTGTTGCCGCGCACGTCCTCCTCGCCGGCGACCTCGGTCTCCATTGGCTCTGTGGCGGATGGATGAAGAAAAGTCAAGAAAATATTCAAAAAACAGAAGAAGAAGAACACAAGGGAAGTTTTCAAGCAAGAAGATTACCTGTGCCGGGTTCATGGTCATGGTCTCCGCCACCAAGGGATCGGGCTGGTGCCCCTTGCCGGAGAGCTGCCCTTGCCGGAGAAGTCTCTCTTGCCGGAGAACGCCTCCTTGCCGGGAATCCTCCCTTGGCGGCGTAGTCGAAGCGGTAGGAGGCTGCTCGCTCCTACACGAATCAACAAGAAAATATCAAGAAAGAAAAGAGCACACATGCACGCTGAACAAAGCAAGAAGTAGACCATATACTTACCGGGGCTGCTTTGAAGAAGAGTTGCCGCATCCGGCAAGGTGGTCTCAGACGCGCCTCCCATTGCCGCAGAGGTTCGCCCTCGACGACAATCACCGGGTCTTGGCTCTTCGACATTCTTCTCTCGGGCCATTCCGAAAAGGAATGGGTTCAGAACGAAGAAAATCAGATACAAGACAAAGCAACAAATCAAGAATTACAAGTACAAAGCAAAGAATATTACTCTTCTTCTTCCTCGCCGGAGCTGGAGCGAGAGGTCAATTCTGGCCCGCCTCAAAGACGACGAGGCGGAGGAGGGGTTCCTTGAACGCTTGGCGGGAGCGGAACCGGTGGTCTGCGAGGGCTCCGCTCCAGTTGCCGCAGCGGCGTGAGGTGCTCCCGCGGCAACAGTGCTTGCCGCGGTGGAGCGCGTCGCGCGGTGCTGCGGCTGTTGGCCCGTCTGCCGCCCCGCTACGTCTCCGGCCTTGCAAAGACGCCGTCCTGGTGGAGCTGGGGGCTCTGCTCGCGGCAAGCTGCTTGAAGGTGGGGAGGATGCACCCTCGGCGGGCTCGCTTGACTTTGCTTCAGGCTCGGCAAGCTCCTCCTCGCCGGCAAACTCCTTTCGCTCGACAAGGCTTGCCGCCTCTGCTGCCTCTGCCTCCTCCACGGTGAAGCCAACCGCCAAGCGGCGGCTGCTGCCGCCTCTTCCAGCTGTATGGCGCGCGCATCTCGTCATCAATGGTGTCATGGTGAGGCCCTTCTGCTTGCCGGGCGGACCGGCATTTCTACCAGATTGTCAAAGAACTGCGACGACGCCATCTCGCCGTTTGCCAAGTTGGGACAATTCCACGTGAGTCGCATCGACGGCATCATTGCACGATGCGGTCAAGCCGGAATTGTTGCACAGGGAACGACGCCTCGGCAACCTAAACATCTCTAGATGATCAGATCGGGCTTGAACAGCTCTAAGAGCATCGCGTCAAGCTCCAAGACGGTGAAGTTGAAGTTGACGCCTGGGCGCAGCCTCATGATATCCTGCCGCTCGAAACTCCCGTGCAGGTCTCCTCCTCTCTCTGCAAGGACGCGGGCGGCGAAGAAAGTTCGCGCCAACGGTGTTTATAGTGAGCCCGGCAAGCCCGAGGCGCAGGATTCGGTGATCGCAATCTTCAAATTAGCGTCTTCCGGGGCCAGATTGCTCCAATCGTTGCCGTGCACTACTGGGGTTTGGCTGGGCGGTAAATGGCTGCGGTTCTCCTCGACAATCCAGCACCAATCCGCCCTCCATTCCTCCCATTTGCTACGGATCTCTCCTCCAGATAGGCTTCCTTCTTGCCGACCCCGAGATCCAAGCGATTCCTCCCAAGAAGAGGCTCCCTCTCTCGACTCGGGGTAAAAAGAAGTGGCGGAAAAGGGCTACATTTGGGTGGATTCTCGACAAAGTTTTCGCAGAGATGTGCGAAAACTACCATGGTCGAACGACATTGGGGTGAAATCAAGGAGGCGGAACCCAGAGGTGTTCATGATGTCACAAAAGAATTCAGAGAAAAGGCGGCAGAGCCCGCAGAGAAGAAGAGAGCGAAGAAGGGATACCCGGTCGGGGCCAATTCCGGCAACAAGGGAGTACTCTTCAGGCGCTGGATGCGCCGTCTCCGTCGACCGTAAGAGGTAGTAGCCTCCTCAGCTCCCTCACGGCGAGCTGGGGGCGGGAAGATGGCTCGCTCCTTCCGCTGTCATAAGCCGCCGCCTCGGCCGATTTCACGCCCTTCCCCTTGTCGGCTTTCGGAGCCATGGCGGAGGCGGTGGAGGAGATCGACGGTGTTGGTGATGCTGGTGGCGATGGGGGGCGGGGCGCTGCTCTCTTCAGCCTTGGGAAGAAGGGGGGAGCAGCGGAGGTTTTCTCGAGATGGGACAAAGAATCGGCAAGGTGGGCGACCTGCCCCTGCTTCCCCTTCTTATAAAGGGGAGGGGCGGACGCCCGTTATTCGAATAAAGAAACCCCCACGATCTCTCACACGACGCCGCATTCGACGCTGCGTGCCATTCTGTGGAGGGCGTGGTGGGTCCAGGTGAGTTACGGCGTGACCCAGGCCGCGCATGCCCGTGTTCTATTTTGGGCCCGCCCAACAGCCGCACTGCAGGTGTGTGGCCCAGTTCGGGGCTCTGTCGGTGTACTAGAGTAGGGGTACCCTAGTATCCCGAACTTGTGCACGGGCAGTTGCAGCCCTCCGCGGCAAGGCTTACCGGGTGTCCGCCAAGGTCCTCCGTGGTTCCTTTGGAGCCATTCAAGCACAAAGTATTCAAGCCAAGGAGACAAGGCCCCGGCAAGAGAAGCTTGCCGGGAAGGCCACCCAAGGCACCTACAAGACACGGCCCCGGCAAGAGGAGCTTGCCGGGAAGGCCCAATGAGCGACAAGCTTCCGGGCGCGACAAGACAACAACCGCGGCAAGGCGCTTGTCATGCAGACCACCTCTCTCAGACTCCACGCCCAAAGGCATCCACTAACATGTCGCCTCGACCTTTCTGTAGCGCTGCGGCGAGAGGTCAGGCAACCAGCGGTGCGAGGTGGCAAACGGCGCCGACAAGATTGCCATCGTGGCAAGCGGTGGCGCCCCGACGGTCCCTCGCTTGCACCGTTAGGGCGACGAGACGGGCATTTAATGCCTTTGTCCCCGCCGCCGTCAGGGTTAGGTATGGTACATTGTACACTGTACAAGTAGGTGTACCAACCACTACTTTTCCATTTGTACCCTGGTCTACGTTGCCACCTGTCGGAGACCCCTTCAGCATATAAAAGGAGGCCCATGCACAACGTAGAGGGGGTCGGATCCCCCCACGCTCGGTCTCGTTAGCAGCTCGTGTGTACTGTAGCACTCAGCGCTCCTGAGCAAGAACGCAATACACCCATACATGCAGCAGTAGGAGTGTTATCTCTCCGGGGAGCTCCGAAGCTGGGTAAACCTCTCGCGTGCTTCGCCTCGATCTGCTCTTCGTGCGACCTCCGCTCCCCGCCGAACCGAAAGGGGCTCGGTCCGCCGGTCCCATAGGTGTTCGTGGGCCAGATCAGCCTGCCCCGACACTGATCCACTCTTCGACCCGGAGGAACAACTCGCCTCCGCCGTCACTGACTTTGAGCGAGCTCTGGCCAAGATGAAGTGCGCCGGCAACTACCTCTCAGGACTTACCTAGTATGTACTCACCAGTTCAATCTTACCAATACCAGTTGCAATTAATGGCTATGTTCTGTACGGTCGATGTATTAAGCATGTTCTAGTAAACATGTCTAACACGTTTTTGCTACTATCCCTACCTTTTTATAGACATCTAGGCCATTCTCTCGCTCCGCAAAGACTCGCCTTTGTGATGTTTAACTATGCCAATTGCATTTTTATCAGTACCGGTTTCAATATCTATTAAGCCTGTTGCAATTAACAGTTGAATCCATTTTTAAACAGTTGCATTTCAATGGCTACAAACTTACAAAACATGACTTAGGATGTCGTTAAGCGTGTTGCAATTAACAGTTGTATCCATTTTTTAATATGTCCATTTGCTACCATGCTACTCTCTGCAATGAAGATATACTAGAGATGCTGCCCCATTTGCTATTTTTGGTTGATGATAACCCTGTTGTACTTAACATGCTTGTCCATGTACTTACGCAGGGTCATAACGGCCGATGTTGTTGTTTGCTGTCAAGGTTAGTTGCATCCCATGTCTTACAGTATTTCACATCATTTGTGCAATTGCAGTTTAACTTCTACCATTTACTGGTTGCCTGTAGGTACACATGTCAGTAGCACTGATCCATGCTTCGACTCGGAGGAACAACTTCGCCTCACTTGCCGCTGACTTTGGGCGGGCTCGCCAAGATGAAGTGCCCCAAAGAACTACCTCTCGTGACTTACCAAGTATGAACCCACCAGTTCAATCTTACCAATACCAGTTGCAATGAATGGCTATGTTTTGTACTGTCGATGTATTAAGCATGTTGTAGTAAACATGCCTAACACGTTTGAGCTATTTTCCCTACCTTTTTATAGACAACTGGGCCATTATCTGCTCTGGCAGCACCTGCCCTGTGATGTTTAACTCTACCAATTGCATTTTTATCAGTGTCAGTTTCAATGGCCATTAAGCATGTTGCAATTAACAGCTGTATCCATTTTTAAAGAGTTGTATTTCACTAGTTACAACCTTACAAAACATGAATTAGGATGTTGTTAAGCCTGTTGCAATTAACAGTTGTATCAATTTTTTAATCTGTCCCTTTGCTACCGTGCTACTCTTTCGAAATGAAGATATCACTACAAATGTTGTCCTTTTATTACCATTTGCTATTTTTGGTGGATGTTAACCCTGTTGTAGTTAACATTGGCTTTCCATGTACTTACATTGTGGCTACAATGGGTGATGTGTTGTTTGTCATTCGAGGTTAGCTGCATCCCATGTCTTATACACCATCTATTCCTAAATATAAGTATTTTTAGATATTCCAATATAGACTACATAAGGAGCAAAATGAGTGAATCTAGATTCTAATCTAAACTATATCTATAATTCTATATACATCCGTATGTAGTTCATATTGAAATCTCAAAAAAAATTACTTGTACTTAGGAACATAGGTAGTTGTATTTTACATAATTTGTGCAATCTCAGTTTAGCTTCTAACATTTACTGGTTGCTTGTAGGTACATATATGAGGGGTACTGATCCATGCCTCGATCCCTTTTGCGTATGGGGCAATGAGATATTCATGAACAAGCGTCAAGTGAGGAAACTAACAAAGATTGTTAGGCAAAAGAAATGGGCGATTGGAATTAAGTTTTATTTACACTTTGTCAAAGACAATGTGAACTTTAGGATGGTAAGTAATGTGTTGCCTTTTTCCCCGCCCCACAACAAGTTACTCTATTAGACCTCAAGATTCGATATTTTTCACTTTTCAAAGTGGTTTCCAAGCTATTTATCGATGATTACCTTGCAAACTACATGACCGGAGTGGAGGCAACTAAGCTTAAAGTATATAATTCATGCTACCATGATAATGCTCTAGAAGTCTTCCTGAAGGCGGTGAAGGATGGGCGGGCGATCGTCACAAGGGGTTGCACAAAAGTGGCTCATGACTATGGCATGCAGGAAGGCACATTATGGGAATTCCGCTTCTTCAACACCGTCGGCAGTCAAAATGATTTACACTTGTCTCTTCACCTTTACCGCCTTTAAATACTATGGTTTATCATAGTTAATTGCTGCCTAATCTTGTAATTACTGAACATATTGTACTGGAAATTTTATTTATGGATTCGTTGTTGAACCATTGTGCTGAGAATTTGAATTGCATGTTTCGTATTTCAAAATTTCCAATTAGAATAATAAATTACAGAAAAAAATAAAAATAGAACAGACGGTCATGGACCTTTGCAAACGGTTCTAGCAGTAAAAGCGCTTGCGATGGATAGCCCAATGCCACAAGGTTTTCTACATCAAATCATGTGTGATGTAGTTAATGAAAGCAAACAATTAACCAAGGCAGAGCGTGTGTGATAGTTACACCTTTCACACACGAGCGTATACATAAAACCGTGTGGGATGTACATCCGAACGGAAACGCTTCCTGGATTGACTGTGGGATGTACATAAGAACAAAAACGCATTCCTTGGATTGACCGTGTGATATACATACGAACGGAAATGTTTTTCTCGATTCATCGTGTGGGATGTACATACCTACGGAAATGATTTCTGGATTCACCGTGTGGGATGTACATACCTACGGAAATGATTTCTGGATTCATCGTGTGGGATGTACATACCTACGGAAATGATTGGGTTTCAATGCCTCGCTTTGATCGCGACACCGCCTCACTGGGTCCTGTGAGGGCCTATCCCGACGATTTCTGGGTCGTGTGGGAAGGACACCCTATCGCACACACTCACTTGGCGACGGTTCCAAATGCCGTCATGGAAAGGGGTTTTAAACCGATTGTTTAGGACCGACGCGCACCAGTGAACTAAGTGATAGCAAGATATATGACAAGAAACAATATGGCTATCACAAAGTAAATTGCATAAGTAAAGGGCTCGAGTAAGAGATAACTAAGGCACACGGAGACGACGATGTATCCCGAAGTTCACACCCTTGCAGATGCTAATCTCCGTTTGGGGGGCGGTCACCGGAACTCGTCAAATTGCTCGGGGCGATCTCCACAACCTAATTGGAGACTCCAACGCTGGCCCGAAGCTTTACACCATAATGATTGAGCTCCGAACACCACCAACCATCTAGGGCGCCCAAGCACCCAAGAGGAACAAGCTCAAGGGTACCAAGCACCCAAGAGTAATAAGCTTCTCAACTTGTAACTTCCATGTATCACCGTGGAGAACTCAAACCTATGCACCAAATGCAATGGCAAGGGCACATGGAGTGCCCAAGTCCTTCTCTCCCAAATCCCACCTAAACAACTAATGCTAGGGAGGGAAATGAGAGGAAGAACAAGAAGGAGAACACCAAGAACTCCAAGATCTAGATCCAAGGGTTTCCCCTCACATAGAGGAGAAAGTGATTGGTGGAAATGTGTATCTAGGTCTCCTCTTTCTTTTCCCCCCAAAACTAGCAAGAATCCATGGAGGAATTTAGATATAGCAAGCTCGAAGAAGGTCAACAATGGTGGAAGAACATGAGCTCAAAGGATAAGGTTCATTGGGGAAGAAGACCCCCTTTTATAGGTGGGGAAAATCCAACTTTTATGCTCACATCCTGCATAGAGCGGTACTACCGCTCCTCCTCACGGTACTACCACTAGGGGTAGCGGTACTACCTCTAAGGGTAGCGGTACTACTGTTTGCGAGCGGTACTAAAAAAATACATCCGTGCCTACCACCGCTGGACTTGTGACAATTTTTTGGTCCGGAGCGGAAGTAGCCACGGAAGTACCGTGGTAGTACTGCTCCAAGTGGTAGTACCTCTCCCAAGAGCGGTAGTAAAAAATTACATCCCCTCCAAGCGGTAGTACCGCTCCGATGAGCGGTAGTACCGCTGCAGCTTTATGTAAGGACACCAAAACTGACACAACTTTTGCAAAGGGACTCCGAATTCAACGAAACCAAGTTTGTTGGAAAGCTAGAGACAAGGGCTAACACAATCTTGGTAGAAATAAAAATAAGAAGGAAAATGGAAAATGCCCATAAGAAAATGGTGAGAACCCTTCCTCGAATAAGACTGGTAAAACCTCCAACACCAAAAACACAATAGAAGAAGCATGTGAACTCCGTTTTCGATGAACTCGAGCTTGCCAAGAAGATGACCATAAGCTCCAAATCTGACAAGGAGAAAACCAAACCATAACCAAGAAAGATGATGCAAGCATGCAATGGTTTGAGCTCTCTATGAAGGATATGATCAAGCTACTCGCTTGAGATCCCCCCTTGATAGTACGGCAATCGATCCTATAACCCGGTCTCCAAAGTACCACCATGAGACCGGTAAAATAGAGAACCTATCAAGGCCAAACCTTTGCATTGCACATAGTCCACTTGAGCTAGATGATGACGATCTTGACTCCCTCAAGTTGGACCACCTTTCTTGATTGTGTTGGCTTGATGAAGACTAGATGTTTGCTCCCCCATACTCTACTATGGGTGAGCCGCTCTTTGGCACATCTTCACAAGTCCTTTGACACCACAATGGACGGCAAGCTTCAAGGACGATCTCTTTGTGATGCTCCACTTGAACTTGCACACCGCAACCTAACCCCACAAAGAACTCTCACGAATACCATGGGTTAGTACACAAAGTGTAATGGACAATGCTTACCATACCATGGGATCACTTGATCCCTCGGTACATCTTGTACACTCTATGTGTTGATCAACTTGATTCACTCTTGACTTAGTCTTGATCAACCTTGAATTTTTCCAACTCTCTTCATTTGGATGATGTCTTGAAGGTAGACATGAATGATCACACACTCTTCTTCTTCAAGACATGCTTGCAATAAGCTCAACACTCACATGACCAATCTTTGGATAATTCCTTAATAGCACCTTGGTCAACTCATAAACTCCTTAATAGTAACAATTGTAGGGGAAATGAGTTTATAGCAACATAGAAAATCACCAATACTTATTTTGAAAAACTGAAGAAATAGGTTAATTATGACACATCTTCTCAAAAAGATCAATGTGCAAATGAATTAATTGCTACTGAGACAAGAACCAAATTCTGAAACATCAGAAGCTATAATTAACTACTACAACGCTACAAGTTCTTACTCATGTACTACAAATAACAAATTGAGCATTTTATGAGGAAGATAAATATAACTGCAAGAGCATAGCGACAACATGGAACTAATAGCACTAAGGCCGTCCACTATGTATGCCAAAACCGGTTTAAAGACAACTGTTGCTACATCTCGCACCGGTGCCCTGCACTGGCAAGCCGATGCAGTGGGAAAAAATCAGGGACCCGGACTCCAGAGCACCTAGTTGCTCTGATGCCCAGTTCCTTCGTGCCATAAAG
Source organism: Aegilops bicornis (assembly GCA_021605145.1). NCBI lineage: Eukaryota > Viridiplantae > Streptophyta > Magnoliopsida > Poales > Poaceae > Aegilops > Aegilops bicornis. The sequence continues at coordinate 419,043,063 of CM038671.1, read as the reverse complement.
ATTTAGTATTTTACTACTTGGCTGCTCGGATGTGTGGACCAAAGTTAGCCGCACAAACTGCTGAAGTGGTGCCAAATAATTTTCTAATGGCACCATTGATGAGATGGCAACATTTTTAGATACTAGGTACAAACTGTGACACTGTCTTAGGATGCGTTTGGTTGAAGGTGTGGTATGAATGAGTTGAGACCGTGACAGTGTCTTAATCACATCTAACAAATGATTTGTAACAACAAAAGAGGATCTAACCTTCTCTGCACATGCCAGAAACTTCCTCCCACTGTCCATAGATTCAAACGCAACTAGCTTCATGTATGGAGATTGATGGTGACAACGAGCTGGCAGATCTTCAGCCACCCCACTCCATTCGTTGCAACTGATGGTCCTAGGGAGCTACAAGAGGAAGAAATGACTCAAATCGACCGCTGGGTTAAAATCCTTCATTCCAACTCATAGCGCGAGAGAAAGAATACATGCATACCTGGGTGGTGAAGGAGTCATCGTCGGAGCAGGAACCGCTGGAGAGGTCATTGAAGAAGACCATGGCGACCCCGACGGTAGGATGCAAGATGGCAAGAGTGAGGAAGCAAGCGAGGAAGCGGCTATAGCTTAGGAATGAAGGAAGGGAGGAGGAAACAGGGGAAATGTGACTTGCGGTCGGGGAGAAAAGGGGTGGGGAAGGGGGGTGGGGGGAAGGGGTAGATATTTTAGCGGTAGGCCAAAATTTTGGAAATGTGGAGGGAAACTTTGCGCGCGGTGCCGCCAGACACCATTCACTTTGAACGATTGTGTGAATGCAAACGATTCTTCTGCTTTACGCGCATGGGATGAGTTTGATAACTTAAATTTTGGTGGAAATTTCCCCGGATACGTCATTGCATAATTTAACATCGCTTCCTAATTTGACCACGCAAAAGAGCGTACAACACACATACCACACTTACTGAATCGAGAATATTAAACAGAGCCAATTGACCTAAACATTGTGATACGTCTCCAACGTATCTATAATTTTTTATTGTTCCATGCTATTATATTATCCATCTTAGATATTTTATATGCATTTATATGCTATTTTATATGATTTTTGGGACTAACCTATTAACCTAGAGCCCAAAGTGCCGTTCTGTTTTTTCCTTGTTTTTGAGTTTTACAGAAAAGGAATACCAAACGGAGTCCAATTGACGTGCCAAGTTTTGATGATTTTTTATGGACCAAAAGAAGCCCCCGGAGTAAAATAGTTGGGCCAGAAGAGTCCCGAGCCATCCACGGGTGGAGGGCACGCCCTACCCCCTGGGCGCGCCCCCTGCCTCGTGGATGACTTAGAGACCCCACCCCCCCTGACGTGAGACCAACGCCAAAAATTCCTATAAATACAGAAACCCCCGAAAAGAAACCTAGATCGGGTGTTCTGCCGCCGCAAGCCTCTGTAGCCACCAAAAACCAATCGGGACCCTGTTCCGGCACCATGCCAGAGGGGCGAATCATCGCCGGTATCCATCTTCATCATCCCGGCGCTCTCCATGATGAGGAGGGAGTAGTTCACCCTCGGGGCTGAGGGTATGTACCAGTAGCTATGTGTTTGATCTCTCTCTCTCTCTCTCTCCCTCTCGTGTTCTTGATTTGGCACAATCTTGATGTACCGCGAGCCTTGCTACTATAGTTGGATCTTATGATGTTTATCCCCCTCTACCTTCTTGTAATGGATTGAGTTTTCCCTTTGAAGTTATCATATTGGATTGAGTCTTTAAGGATTAGAGAACACTTGATGTATGTCTTGTGTGGGATACCCGTGGTGACAATGGGGTATTCTATTGATTCACTTGATGTATGATTTGGTGATCGACCTGTGGGTTCCATGACCTTGGGAATCTATGCATAGGGGTTGGCACACGTTTTTGTCTTGAATCTCTGGTAGAAACTTTGGGGCACTCTTTGAAGTTCTTTGTGTTGGTTTGAATAGATGAATCTAAGATTGTGTGATGCATATCATATAATCATACCCGTGGATACTTGGGTGACATTGGAGTATCTAGGTGACATTAGGGTTTTGGTTGATTTGTGTCTTAGGGTGTTATTTTACTACGAACTCTAGGGTTGTTTGTGACACTTATAGGAATAGCCCAATGGATTGATCGGAAAGAATAACTTTGAGGTGGTTTCGTACCCTACAATAATCTCTTCGTTTGTTCTCCGCTATTAGTGACTTTGGAGTGACTCTTTGTTCCATATTGTTAAATGATCTAATTATGTAATCCTTGTTGAGAGAACTTGCACTAGTGAAAGTATCAACCCTAGGCCTTGTTTCGAAGCATTGCAATACCGTTTACGCTCACTTTTATCATTAGTTACCTTGCTGGTTTTATATTTTCATATTACAAAAACCTATATCTACCATCCATATTGCACTTGTATCACCATCTCTTCACCGAACTAGTGCACCTATACAATTTACCATTGTATTGGGTGTGTTGGGGACACAAGAGACTCTTTGTTATTTGGTTGCAGGGTTGTTTGAGAGAGACCATATTCATCCTACGCCTCCCACGGATTGATAAATATTAGGTCATCCACTTGAGGGAAATTTGCTACTGTCCTACAAACCTCTACACTTGGAGGCCCAACAATGTCTACAAGAAGGTTGTGTAGTAGACATCAAGCTCTTTTCTGGCGCCGTTGCCGGGGAGGTTAGTGCTTGAAGGTATATCTTTGGATCTTGCAATCGAATCTTTTTCTCTTGTTTTATCACTAGTTTAGTCTATAAAATAAAACTACAAAAAATGGAATTGAGGTTGCCGCATATGCTTCATCTTTCTAATGTCTTCCGTGAAAATAAGTATTCCGAAAATTGTGCCAAAGTGTTAGAAGAAGAATGCATTAAAATGTTTGGCACTAAATCTTTGAATGATGAGCATGATTGCAATGTTGTTAGTATGAATTCCTTGAATATCCATGATGCTAATGATATGCAAAGCCACAAGCTTGGGGATGCTATGTTTAATGAAGATGATATTTTTAGTCCCCCAAGTTTTGATGAGAAAATTTATTATAATGATAGCATGCCTCCTAATTATGATGATTATATTGATGAAAGTGGGTTTGGACGAGTCTCAACTTTAGGAAGTAATGATACTACTATTTTGTAGGGTGTTGAATCTTATTGTGATTATTATGAAAGTGGATTTGGAGAGGTCAAGACTTTATTTAGTGATGAATCCACTATTTTGGAAGAGGTTCCAATTGATTATGAGAACAAAGTTGCTATCTATGATGATTACTGTGATGACATGTATGCTATAAAGAATAATGATAACCATGAAATTTGTCATCTTTATTTTAATTTTCAATTGGATTATGCCTCACATGATAGTTATTTTGTTGAGTTTGCTCCCACTACTATTCATGAGAAGAAATTTGCTTATGTGGAGAGTAATAAAAATTCTATGCTTATGCATCATGAAAATAGTGATTTATGTGATATTCATATTGTTGAATTCATTCATGATGCTACTGAAAATTATTATGAGGTAGGAACATATGCTTGTAGGAATTCCAATAATATCAAGTTTTCTCTCTATGTGTTGAAAATCTTGAAGCTATGCTTGTTTTGCTTTCCTATGCTAGTTGATTCTTGCCATAAGTTGTTTGCTCACAAAATCCCTATGCATAGGAAGTGGGTCAGGCTTAAATGTGTTAGTCATATTCTTCATGATGCTCTCTTTATGTTTCAGTTCTTATCTTTTATGTGAGCATCATTGAAATCGTCATGCCTAGCTAAAAAGGCATTAAAGAAAAGCGCTTGTTGGCAGAAAACCCAATATTTACCCCTAATGTTTTTGTGTGTCCACATGATTAATATATTGTATTAATCATGTTTTATAGCTTTTTTCAATAAAGTGCCAAGTAGAACCTTTGGGAAGACTTGGGTGAAATTTAATGTGATCTTGCTGTAAAAAACAGAAACTTTGCGTTCACGAGGTTAGCTGTCATTTTTTAAAGAAGAGTTATTTTAAGTTGATTCTTTTTGAATAAGATTAAGAGAAAAATTCCTCACGTCCAAAAATTTATTTCAGAATTTTTGGAGTTACATAAATATTCAAGAGTTACAGATTACTACAGACTGTTCTGTTTTTGACAGATTCTGTTTTGTATGTGTTGTTTGCTTATTTTGATGAATCTATGAGTAGTATTGGAGGTTATGAACCATAGAGAAGTTGGAATACAGTATATATTACACCAATATAAATAAATAATGAGTTCACAACAGTACCAAAAGTGGTGATTTTATTTTTCTTATACGAACGGAGCTTACGAGTTTTCTGTTGAGTTTTGTGTTGTGAAGTTTTCAAGTTTTGGGTAAAGATTCGATGGACTATGGAATAAGGAGTGGCAAGAGCCTAAGATTAGGGATTCCCAAGGCACCCCAAGGTAATATCCAAGGAAAACCAAGAGCCTAATCTTGGGTATGCCCCGGAAGGCATCCCCTCTTTTGTCTTCATTCATCGGTAACCTTACTTGGAGCTATATTTTTATTCACCACATGATATGTGTTTTGCTTGGAGCGTCATTTTATTTTATTTTGTTTTGCTTGATATTTGAATAAAATACCAATATCTGAAATTCATAAATGTTAGATAGTCTTCACATAGTTGCATAATTATTCGACTACTCATTGATCTTCACTTATATCTTTCGGAGTAGTTTGTCATTTGCTCTAATGCTTCACTTATATCTTTTTAGAGCACGACGGTGGTTTTATTTTGAAGAAATTGATGAACTCTCATGCTTCACTTATATTATTTTGAGATTCTTAAACAGCATGGTAATCTATGAATTTAGTCCTAATATGATAGGCATCCAAGAGGGATATAATAAAACTTTCATACAAAGTGCATTGAATACTATGAGAAGTTTGATTCTTTATGATTGTTTTGAGATATGAAGATGGTGATATTAGATTCATGATAGTGGATTAGTTGTCAATTTCAGAGATACTTGTGTTAAAGTTTGTGATTCCCGTAGCATGCACTTATGGTGAACCGTTATGTGATGAAGTTGGAGCATGAGGTATTTATTGATTGTCTTCCTTGTGAGTGGAGGTCGGGATCGTGCGATGATTAACTCCTACCAACCCTTCCCCAAGGAGCATGCGCATAGTACTTTGTTTTGATGACTTGTAGATTTTTGCAATAAGTATATGAGTTCTTTATGACTAATGTTGAGTCCATGGGTTATACGCACTCTCACCCTTACACCATTGCTAGCCTCTCTTGTGTCGCGCAACTTTCGCCGGTACAATACACCCACCATATACCTTCCTCAAGACAGCCACCATACCTAGCTATTATGGCATTTCCATAGCTATTCCGAGATATATTGCCATGCAACTTCCCACCGTTCTGTTTATTATGACACGCCTAATCATTGTCATATTGCTTTGCATGATCGTGTGACATCGTATTTGTGGCAAAGCCACCTTTCATAATTCTTTCATACATGTCACTCTTGAGTCATTGCACATCCCTGTACACCGCCGGAGGCATTATATAGAGTCATATTTTATTCTGAGTATTGAGTTGTAAGTAAATAAAAGTGTGATGATCATCATTATTAGAGCATTGTCCCAGTGAGGAAAGGATGATGGAGACTGATTCCCCCACAAGTTGGGTTGAGACTCCGGATGAAAAAAAAGAGGCGAAAAAAAGAGGGCCCCAAAAAAGGAGAAAAATGAGAGAAAAAGAGAGAAGGGGCAATGCTACTATCCCTTTACCACACTTGTGCTTCAAAGTAGCACCATGATCTTCATAATAGAGAGTCTCCTGCGTTGTCACTTTCATATACTGGTGGGAATTTTCCATCATAGAACTTGGCTTGTATATTCCAACGATCGGCTTCCTCAAATGCCCTAGGTCTTCATGAGCAAGCAAGTTGGATGCACACCCACTTAGTTTCTTTTTGAGCTTTCATATACTTATAGCTCTAGTACATCCGTTGCATGGCAATCCCTACTCACTCACATTGATATCTATTGATGGGCATCTCCATAGCCCGTTGGTACGCCTAGTTGATGTGAGACTATCTCCTTCTTTTTGTCTTCTCCAGAACCACCATTCTATTCCACCTATAGTGTTATGTCCATGGCTAATGCTCATGTATTGCATGAAAGTTGAAAAAGTTTGAGAATACTAAAGTATGAAACAATTGTTTGGCTGAAACCGGGGTTGTGCATGATTTAAATATTTTATGTGATGAAGATAGAGCATAGCCATATTATATGATTTTGTAGGGATAGCTTTCTTTGGCCATGTTATTTTGAGAAGACATGATTGCTTTGTTCGTGTGCTTGAAGAATTACTGTTTTTATGTCAATATTAAACTTTTGTTTTGAATCTTATGGATCTGAATATTCTTGCCACAATAGAGAAGATTACATTGATAAATATGTTAGGTAGCATTCCACATCAAAAATTCAATTCTTATCATTTACCTACTCGAGGACGAGCAGGAATTAAGCTTGGGGATGCTTGATACATCTCCAATGTATCTATAATTTTTGATTGTTCAATGCTATTATATTATCAATCTTGGATGTTTTATATGCATTTATATGCTATTTTATATAATTTTTGGGGCTAACCTATTAACCTAGAGCCTAGTGCCAATTTCTATTTTTTTTCCTTGCTTTTGAGTTTTACAGAAAAGGAATACCAAACAGAGTCAAATTGACGTGCCAATTTTTGATGATTTTTTATGGACCAAAAGAAGCCCCCAGAGTAAAATAGTTGGGCCAGAAGAGTCCCGAGCCATCCACGAGGGTGGAGGGCACGCCCTACCCCTAGGCGCACTTCTGCCTTGTGGATGACTCAGAGACCCCCCTGACGCGAGACCGACGCCAAAAATTCCTATAAATACAAAAAACCCCGAAAAGAAACCTAGATCGGGAGTTCCACCGCCGCAAGCCTCTGTAGCCACCAAAAACCAATCGGGACCCTGTTCCGGCACCCTGTCGGAGGGGGGGAATCATCACCGGTGTCCATCTTCATCATCCCATCACTCTCCATGATGAGGAGGGAGTAGTTCACCCTCGGGGCTGAGGGTATGTACCAGTAGCTATGTGTTTGATCTCTCTCTCTCTCATGTTCTTGATTTGGCACGATTTCAATGTACCGCGAGCTTTGCTACTATAGTTGGATCTTATGATGTTTGTCCCCCTCTACCTTCTTGTAAAGGATTGAGTTTTCCCTTTGAAGTTATCTTATCAGATTGAGTCTTTAAGGATTTGAGAACACTTGATGTATGTCTTGCGTGGGATACCCGTGGTGACAATGGGGTATTCTATTGATTCACTTGATGTATGTTTTGGTGATCAACCTGCGGGTTCCGTGACCTTGGGAATCTATGCATAGGGGTTGGCAAACGTTTTCATCTTGAATCTCCGGTAGAAACTTTGGGGCACTCTTTGAAGTTCTTTGTGTTGGTTTGCATAGATGAATCTGAGATTGTGTGATGCATATCGTATAATCATACCCGTGGATACTTGTGGTGACATTGGAGTATCTAGGTGACATTAGCGTTTTGGTTGATTTGTGTCTTAAGGTGTTATTTTACTACGAACTCTAGTGATGTTTTTGACACTTATAGGAATAGCCCAACGGATTGATCGAAAAGAATAACTTTGAGGTGGTTTCGTACTCTACAATAATCTCTTCATTTGTTCTCCACTATTAGTGACTTTGGAGTGACTCTTTGTTGCATGTTGAGGGATTTTTATATGATCTAATTATGGTATCCTTGTTGAGAGAACTTGCACTAATGAAAGTATCAACCCTAGGCCTTGTTTCGAAGCATTGCAATACCGTTTACGCTCACTTTTCTCATTAGTTACCTTGCTGTTTTAATATTTTCATATTACAAAAACCTATATCTACCATCCATATTGCACTTGTATCACCATCTCTTCGCCGAACTAGTGCACCTATACAATTTACCATTGTATTGGGTGTGTTGGGGACACAAGAGACTCTTTGTTATTTGGTTGCAGGGTTGTTTGAGAGAGACCATCTTCATCCTACGCCTCCCACGGATTGATAAACCTTAGGTCATCCACTTGAGGGAAATTTGCTACTGTCCTACAAACCTCTGCACTTGGAGGCCCAACAACGTCTACAAGAAGAAGGTTGTGTAGTAGACATCACATTGCTCTAACAAAAGACCAGCATTGAAAACAAAGCCTAAGTATGCATAATTTTAACAAATCCGTCGCCGCGCCGGCCTATGCATTGCCAGTGTGAGATGAGATATCGACGACTTGTCCTTGTGAAATGTCGCCGTTGGTGGACTCCGCGTCCCCCTTGCTGAAGTCGACCGCGTATTCGTCTTCGTCCTCGGCGCTGCCCTCAAGGTTGTAGTACTCGTAGTAGTGGCTGCGCCAGAGCTCGCGTTGGTACTCCACCGCAGATTCCTCGACAGACAGACTCTTCTCTACCTCGACCTCGGCCATGTGGAACTCCTCCTCCCGGTGCTCCTCGATCTCCGCCGCCTCCTGCGTCTCGAGCTCCCGCTCGGCGATCTCATGCGGAAGAAGGTGCTCCATGGCCACCGCCTTCTTTTCGGGCGTGGGTTGCATGCTGGATTCTGAGGTAGCCTGGAATATCTTGGCGTGTGCGTCCTCGATCTTGGCATGGATGGCCTCGGCCCGGGCCAGGGCGACATCGACGGCACGGATGGCAGCTCGAGCACTCTCGGCGTTTGCAGCCGCCATCACAGCAGCAGCTGCAGCCGTCTCGGCTGTTGCAGCTGCCCTGTCGGCTGCCGCAGACGCCCTCTCAGCGGATGCGGTCGCGCTCAATGCGGATGCGGCGGCACTCTCGGCGTAGGCGGCCGCACTCTTGGCGCAGGCGACAACGCTCGGGGAGGACGCAGCCATCGTACGGGCCTTCACAAAGCGTTTCCACGGTGTCATCTTTGCAAGAAGGGGGTGCAGGAATGGGGATCGGGATTCGTGGATTCGGGAGTTGCCGGCACTGGAGCAAACGAGCCAGCGAATCTTAAGGAGGAAGACTTAAATAGACCCATAAATTTTCATCGCAAACGGTTCCTACAAAAAACTGTGTGTGATGTTGTGGATATTTATTATTAGCTGTGAAAGATGAATTTGGAGTAAAGTGGCAATGGATGGTCTTTTAAATGTACGAGGAAATTTGTAGTACTAATACAACTGTCATGTCAAATTTTGGAAAATTTCAGGAGTCATTTGACCTTTTAAGACATTTAAGTGATTTTCTAGCCACTTAATGACCGTAATTCAAATTTCAACTACATATACATGCAACAACTAACCATAATGGTTTGAGAAGTCATATTTTGTGTACTTGTGTGCGACTTAATTCCATGTGCAGTAAATTGGAAGGAATTTTCAAACATATTGGTCTAACTACTATGACACAATTAACCATGGAGTGCCATGGCATTTAAATTCCAAAAAATTAAAAAAATATCAGACACACATGAAACCTTGCTTGATGTAATGTCATGCCACCAAGATGATGTGGTAAAAAGTTTGGCATGTTTGACGAAAGCTTGGACACACACCGCTCACAAACCGAGGCAACTCACTAGAAGGCTCGTGTTTCCAAGAGGGAACAATGCATGTTTGGTGATGAACGGGAGATAGCTTCCCCTTACGGCCTTCCAATTTTTCTACATTTAACGTGCACTAATAAAACTGTCATGTGAAAATTTGGAAAGTTCTAGGGGTCATTTGACATTTTAAAGACATTTAAGTGATTTTCTAGCTATTTAATGACCGTAATTCAAATTTGAACTACATGTACATGCAACAGCTAACCATAAAGGTTTGAAAAATCATATTTGTGTACTTGTGTGCGAGTTAATTCCATGTGCAGTAAATTAGAAGGAATTTTCAAACATATTGGTCTCACGGCATGGACACATGCATGGAGTGCCATGGCATTTAAATTCTGAAAAATAAAAAAAATGATCAAAAAAACATGAAAGCTTGCTTGATGTAATGTCATGCCACCAAGATGATGTGGTAAAAAATTGGCCTGTTTGACGATAGTTTGGACACACACCCCTCACAAACCGGAGCAACTCACTAGAAGGGTCGTGGTTCCGAGAGGGAACACTGCATGTTTGATGACGAATGGGAGATAGCTTCCACTTACGGCCTTCAAATTTTTTCTATGTATAACATGCACTAATACAACTATCATGTGAAAATTTGGAAAATTTCAGGGGTCATTTGACCTTTTAAAGACATTTAAGTGATTTTCTAACCATTTAATGATCGTAATTCAAATTTGAACTACATCTACATGCAACAGCTAACCATAATGGTTTGAAAAATCATATTTTTGTGTACTTCTGTGCGAGTTAAAAAATCATCAGACGATGTAAATATCTGGTGTTCAAAAAAGAGAATGTAAAGATCAGGCAAGATAACCGGCCCCCACACGATTGACACTCTATTTCGCGGCTCAGGTTTGGTAGGTGAGTGGCAGGGGTTATTAATCAGAAACGGTTCTGTATTGGAAACCGTCAGCTATTAAGTTCGTACACGGATTTTGCAGCGGGAATCATATGTAATTCAAACTACAGTACTCGTAAATTCCGGCGACCGGCGTGTGTACTGTTCCCGTCGATGTAGATTCTGGCCGCGAAGAAATACTACCTTGTTCACGTCGTCCCACCTACATTCTCATCTACATCCTCCCCTCGCTCGCCCTCTCTCTCTCTCAAATCTCTGCCATGGTGCCGCCTGTCTGCCCACGCGCTGACGAGGAGTCGCCGCCCCCCGAGGACACTCACTCAAAGAGCAGCGACGAGGACCCCTACGCGCCGCCGGACGAAGTTGCACCGGACCCCCCAACTTTGGATTGGTTTTGGGGCCAGTACAATCCTGGTCCGTGGAAGTCGAAGTCGCCGGCTGAGAAACCCAGGCAAGTGGCGTTCAAGAAGGAGATGGCGGAGGAGGAATCCAGGTACCAGGCGGCCTGTCAAGCCCGTGATGCCGCCTGGAAAAAGGAGGTGGCGGAGCTTTGGGGGCGGGCGCATCATCATGCGGAGGAGGTGTACGAAGACGGGTACTTCGTGAGGAAGGTCAAAGGTGCTAGGCTCCTCATCGATGCGTGGAGGTGGGCCGATAAGCTCCAGCGTGCCACCGACAAGGAGCTCCGGTGGGTGCCCAACAAAATGGCAAGATCGTTCACGCTCATCCGCCAGCAAGAGGCAGATCGGTACGTCAAGCGCTGCGAGGTGGAGGAGGCGGAGTACTGCCTCCATGCTGGGAAGACGCCGCGCACCAGGGAGCTGCTGGCGAGGGGTTGCCGGAATACTGGCCCCAGGAGGGATTATTAGTTTTAGTATTGTTCGTTTTCAATTTTATGCATTGTACCTATTAGTTAAGTATCATCACGTATATGTGATGATATTATATATATTCTGTGATGAACTAATGAACAATTTATATATATATATATATATATTATGAATTCCATTTTCTATCTGTTTTTTGTATACTAATTTGAATCTAGCTGTTATCATCCACATATACAGAATGGAAAGCGTATATACGCACATTAAAACAGAACATATAAGAACGGAAAACAGAGTACACACATTGAAACAGAGCAATACTATGATTGATGTGAATACATAGTTATCCACGTCGAAACGACTCAACAAAATAGAACGCGTCCATGAGACCATGACCAGCAGCCCTTGCCTACGGTAGCTCTTGGCTCTACCTGAACTCGTGCAGGTGTTCGTCCAAGCGGTCGACATGCTCGCGGTACATCTGGAGCGCGATCTCGAGCTCCAAGTTGGCTCATCGGAGATCACCAGCTCGAGGATGCGGTGGCCATGTTCCTCTACTGCGCCCAGGTGGACACCTGGGCCAAGGAGGCGGTCGAGCCTACCGACCAGCGCGTTGGCATCGAGCGGGCCATGAACAAGGCGAACGGCACGGCCCATGTGAACGGTGCAGCGGACGTTTGGTGCAAGTACGGCGTGGCCGGCCTCTGGTGTAAGTACGGCGCAGAGGGCCTCTGCCCACTCCTGGCGAGGAATGGGGGTACTGACGGGACGTGTACCCAGCTGCGACGCCCTGCCGACAGCAGGCAAGCATCGATGGATCCGCTCTTGTTGTGTGGCGCGCCATGCCTCTCGCTCTGCGGCACTCCAACGGTCTCACTGAGGGAGTCCTGGATTAGGGGGTCCTCGGGTGTCCGGGCTATGTGGTATGGGATGGACTGATGGGCCGTGACGATACAAGGCAGAAAACCTTCCCCCATGTCTGGGTAGGACTCTCTTATGCGTGGATGGCAAGATTGGTGTCCGGATATGAAATTTCCTTCCTCTACAAACTGACTTTGTACAACCTAGGCCCCTCCGGCGTGTATATAAACCGGAGGGTTTAGTCTATAGAGGCTATCATAATTCATACAGGCTAGACATCTAGGGTTTAGCCAATACGATCTCGAGATAGATCAACTCTTGTAACCCCTATACTCATCAAATACAATCAAGCAGGACGTAGGGTTTTACCTCCATTAAGAGGGCCTGAACCTGGGTAAAACATCGTGTTCCCTGTGTCCCTTGTTACCTTCGATCCTCGGACGCACAGTTCGGGAACCCCTACCCGAGATCAGCCGGTTTTGACACCGACATTGGTGCTTTCATTGAGAGGTCCACTGTGTCGTCAGCAGAAGGTTTGATGGCTCGCTCAATCATCAACAACGACGCTGCTTCCGGGGAAACTTTCCTCCCTGGTCAACTTTTTGTGTTTGGTGGCTTCGCTCTGCGTGCCAATTCAGTTGGTCACCCTGAACAGGTCGATAGCTACGCCCCTGGTCATCAGATTAGGTTCGAAAGCCTGAATTACACCATTGATATCCGAGGAGACTTGATCTTCAAAGGGTTCTCGGCCTCGACCGTTGTTCCTCATCTTCAAGAAGGAAACCCGTCGGATCCACCATCAGGCTCCGTTCAAGAATCAACTATCGTTCCTGCCCTGGCCTTAGATCCAGAGCGGACCACCCTATCCAAAGACGGGAGTATGAACCCCGCCGGACCCTCTCCTACTACGGAGCTCCTTGCTGGAGACCCAGAGGTGACTATATTACCGGCAGGCCTGGAATCAAACAGGACTCTCCCTGTCATTGGGAAGCCAGACTCACCTCTGGATGCTAACTCTGAACCCTCGAAGTCTGTATCCATTGAGCACAGTCAGGTGGCGTTTACCATGCCCAGCTCTGCAGGTCCTCGATCACCTGTCTAGCCTTCGCTCCTAAACGAGGCTCTGGACTTAATGTGATCTCTTGCCATTACGGAAATTATCACCTCTGAACTACGCCCAGCCCGAACTAGGGGCTGAGAGCGAGGAATTTTGCGTCCCACCCACCACCCACTTAATAGCCACTATCGAGGACTTGATCTCCATGCTAGACTACGCCTCCAAAGACATCGACGGTATGGACAACGATGTCGGAGCCGAACCAGGCCAAAACCCGCCATTCATTGGGCATTGGACGACCACTTCCACTTACGACGTGTACATGGTGGATACCCCCAAAAAGGACGGCGACAGCACTAGAAACCCAATTTAGGACAAGTGTGTCGAGGCACCACCTAAACACCAACGTTAGCGGTGCCGATCACGATAGCGTCGCGAAAAGGAAAGCAATACCAGCACCAGAGACAACAACACTCCAGATGACGCCGAAGACCCCGAAGACCCCGTCGAGCCTGCGTCCGAGCAGGATGAATGGGAGGAGGGACAAGTTAACCCCGACAAACCTGTCGAGAATGAGGATTCGGAAGATAGTAACTATCTACCGGTCTTCGAGGAGCATGTCAGCCTCGGCAACAAAGATTTCATCGTGCTAGAGGAACCCCTCGAGCAAGAGCGCTTCAAGCCACAACTAATCGCCATTTCGAGGAGCCTAAAAAGAAACAACAACAACAACAGCTTCAAGCCGAAACAGGATACGCTCAACGACAGATGGACCAAGGTCCTGGCTGCTGAAGAATACGGCCTCGAGCACCCAACAAAGAGTTATCTGAAACGTAGGCTATTACCACAATTTGACGATGAGGCCCTTGAGCCAATACCGTCAAGATATAATCACGCTGACGAACTAGACCAACCACCACGTGGATGAGACAAAGCGGCTACTTATGTCGAACACCAGCCCGCACCACCTCGCCGTCGAGGCAAAGAGGTAGCAGCTCCGGGCTACACCTACGACTTACATCAGGACCTGGACAATAGAGACGGCCGGACTAGATCAATCTACGGATCAAGGGGACGTGCTCCAACCCGAGATGACGGCCATCAAGCTTGGCGCGATAAGCATAACCAAACTCAGCCCAAAAACCAAACACGGAAGTCATCCGAACTCCATCGTGACATTGCCTGATACAGAGGCACCGCACACCCCTTGTGCTTCACCGATGCGGTAATGCAGCATCAGTTCTCAGAAGGGTTTCTGCCCGTAAACATTGAAGCATATGATGGAATGACAAATCCCGTTCTATGGATTTAAGATTTTCTTCTCCATATCCACATGGCTCGCGGTGACGATCTCCATGCCATTAAATACCTCCCCCTAAAGCTAAATGGACTAGCACAACACTGGTTGAATAGACTCCCAGAGAACTCTATCGGCGGCTGGGAGGACTTGGAGGATGCTTTTCGAGACAACTTCCAAGGTACTTATGTCCGGCCACCGGACGCAGATGACCTTAGTCACATAGTCCAGCAATCCAGAGAGTCAGCCCGGAAACTCTGGACTCGGTTCTTAATCAAAAAGAACCAAACCGTCGACTGTCCGGATGCCGAAGCCTTAGCGGCCTTTAAGCAGAGCGTCTGTGACAAATAGCTCGCCCGACACCTCGGTCAGGAAAAGACGAAGACCATGGCAGCTCTTACTGCACTCATGACCCGCTTCTGCGCGGGCGAAGATAGCTGGTTGGCTCATAGAAGTAACAGTACCAGCGACCCTGGCACTTCGGAGGCCAGGGATGGCAACGGAACACCACGACGTTACAAAAACAAGTGTTGGAACAACAGTGACAAAACTGAAGATACAACGGTCAACGCCGGATTCAGTGGCTCTAAACCTGGTCAGCGGAAGAAGCCATTCAAAGGAAATAGGGACGGTCCATCTAATTTGGACAAGATACTCGACATGCCTTGCCAGATTCATGGCACCCCCGACAAGCCTGCCAACCATTCCAATAGAAACTGTTGGGGTTTTAAAAAGGTCGGTAAGTTAAATACCGAACACAAGGGGAAAGGGCCTCAAAGCGAGGACGATGATGAGCCCTGCCCACTGAACATAGGGGGACAGAAGAAATTTCCCCCTGAGGTGAAAACAGTAAACATGATATATGTCACACATATCCCCAAGAGGGAGCGCAAGCGCACACTAAGGGATGTCTAGGCCGTAGAGCCCGTCGCCCCAAAATTCAACCCATGGTCGGCTTATCCCATCACCTTTGATCACAGGGACCACCAAAACAGTATCCGGCACGGAGGTTCGGCAGCCCTGGTACACGACCCAATCATTGATGGATACCATCTCACTCGAGTCCTTATGGACGGTCGCAGCTCTCTTAACTTTATTTATCAAGATAATGTCCGTAAAATGGGTATTGACCCTTCAAGAATCAAGCCTAGTGATACGTCCATTTTGCATCATGCTTTTATATCGATATTTATCGCGTTATGGGCTGTTATTTCACGTTATGTTACAATACCTATGGCTATTCTCTCTTGTTTTACAAGGTTTACATGAAGAGGGAGAATGCCGGGCATTTGGAATTCGGTGGAAAAGGAGCAAATATTGGAGACCTATTCTGCGCAACTCCAAAAGTCCCTAAACTCCACGGAATATCTTAAAATAAATAAAGAAAAATCGTCGCTTAAAGATGAAGGCCAGGGGCCACACCGCTCACGAGGGTGGGCGCCTGGGCGCGCGCCTCTACCTTGTGGGCCCCCTGGTGGCTCCCCGACGCCCAACTTCTCCTATATGAAGTCTTTCGTCAAGAAAAAACAAGAAGCAACCTTTCGGGACGAGACTCCACCGCCACGAGGCGGAACCTTGGCGGAACCAATCTAGGGCTCCGGCAGAGCTATTCTGCCGGGGACACTTCCTTCCGGGAGGGGGAAATCATGGTCATCATCATCACCAACGCTCCTCTCGTCGGGAGAGGGCAATCTCCATAAACATCTTCACCAGCACCATCTCATCTCCAAACCCTAGTTAATCTCTTGTATCCAATTCTTGTCTCCAAGTCCGGGATTGGTGCTAGTAGGTTGCTAGTAGTGTTGATTACTCCTTGTAGCTTATGCTAGTTGGTTTATTTGGTGGAAGATCATATGTTCAGATCCTTTATGCATATTATTACCCTCCGATTATGAACATGAATATGCTTTGTGAGTAGTTACGTTTGTTCACGAGGACAAGGGAGAAGTCTTGCTATTAGTAGTCATGTGAATTTGGTATTCATTCAATATTTTGATGAGATGTATGTTGTCTAGCCTCTAGTGGTGTTATGTGAACGTCGACTACATAACACTTCACCATTATTTGGGCCTAGAGGAAGGTATTGGGAAGTAATAAGTAGATGATGGGTTGCTAGAGTGACAGAAGCTTAAACCCTAGTTTATGCGTTGCTTATACCACACATCACAATAGTCTTCCTGTGAGTACAACTTCTACCACACACCGCATGTAAACAAAAGAAAAGATAACCATGAGTTATTTGTACTTATAATAGAGCAACATCACAAATGTAAAAGATAGCCATGAGTTATTTGTACTTATAATAGAGCAACATCACAACAGTTCTAGTTATCCACATTGTTACGTTGCATATATATAAGAGAAGTCGTGCATGTACCTAGCGTCTTTGAGATCCAAAGTGACTTGCCTCTAGCAAGTCACATTGTAACTAGCCCCCTCTCATCTATCGTCCAATGCAGATCCAACGCATGAGATTTGCCAAGCAAAACAGCCCACACTGCAGACTTGGCAAAAGCACAACTACACAAGCATAGAAGCAGGGCCGACATGGCACTCAAAACCTCTTCAGATCGCCCATTTTCACAAATGCTAATGCTAGTACATAATGACAACAGCAAGAAAGCATCAAAATATTCCAAATTACATATTTCACAGCCCACATTTGGCTTAATAAAAACACAAGAAACTGCCCAAATTGCATATTATGTACGACAAAGAACACAACACTGGAACTGTCCAAATTGTATAGTTGTCGACCTACACTTGCGTGATTAGTGAATACAAGAGAAACAATGCCAGTAAAGTAATGGAACCTTTTCAAACTGGACAATTTTGACACTAAACACTGGATATATTAGGCAAGTATAGTTGTACACTTGGCTATAGTTTAATCCAAAGAGTGAACCAGATGCACACATGAGCAGAGATAGGCTAAAATAAAATCAGTACATATACAGGGTTTGCGCTTTGGCTCACGATCAGTTTGCGCTTTCCTTCTAATGCCCTCATTGGAACACACAAATCTGTGTGAAGTCGCTTTTCCATCAAACTTGCATCTTTTCCTCACCATATTCTACCCAAAACACCCAAGCCTCATCCGAATCTATGAACCTCATACCAACTTGAGGTGTCTTCTTGCCAATTTCTGCCGTTGCACAACACTTTCAAAAATGCATAACACCCGAATTCTGCCAAAATTCAAAACAACATGTATAATTAGTGGTGGACCAATCTGCTTATTAAACAATGCAAGAGGACAAACACGGATACAAAAAAGGAAGCATTGGAATCTCTGTAAATCGAAATGCATCGCCACCAAGACATATACAGGATTGGGTTTCATGTGCACATTACTTAATAAACTGAAACTACTACTCCCTCCGTTCCCAAATATTTGTCTTTCTCGACATTTAAATGGACTACAACATATGGATCTATATAGACAAATTTTAAAGTGTAGATTCACTCATTTTGCTTCATATGTAGTCATTTGTTGAAGTCTTTTGAAAGACAAATATTTGGGAACGGAGGGAGTAGTCATCATGGCATGACCATCATAAACAAAAATTGCAGCGAAGCAGAAAATGTGCAGGTTTCATGCCCTCTCTGATATGTTACTTGTTACTAAATCAAACAATGTTTCAAACATGGGATGTTGTATACTTGTTACTAATCAAACAACAATGCAGAGAAGCTATCTTGTAGTATACTTCCATTGCACCATGAGCAGAGATAAGCTACAATTTCAGAAAGGCGAGTCAAGATGCTGCAGATATGCAATTTTATTAAGACCAGCCCAAAAGGACATTCTACTACCAATATCCTCAAATCAGCAAAATAAAAATAAGCACCATATTTTCACTACCGTTCAAACATGCCTCACTGGAGTTGAAACATAAGTAAAGCAATAGTTTTTCCCTCGAACTCTCACACACACCTTTCAAGAGCAAAACAAACTTTCTACACACTACCGTTCAAGAAACAACAAGGCCACAATAATTCATCATGCTCATGTCAAAACCAACCAACTCTTCTTTTATGCATTAAAATGATTTATACCAACCACAAATATCTGATTGTCCATTGCATCAGACAGGTTATGTGCATAATGCCATTGTAAAAAAAATAAGAATGGACTGCATACCTTTGTTATGGTGATGAGAGAAAATAAACCCTGCTTCTCGGCATTTTGGATCTAGGTAAAAATGGCAAATTTTCGAAATGCTAAATGTTAGGAACCACTATGTGATTCAGATTAATGTTCTTAAATTATTTTATGTACCAGTTCTCACACTGTCGATCTAAAATGGCAAATTTTGAAATGCTAAACGTTAGGAACCACTATGTGATTCAAATTAATGTTCTTAAATTATTTTATGTACCAGTTCTCACACTGTCTATCAATCTCCTGATATGCTCAATGAATAGCAGAGAAAAATAACTGCAGAGGGGAGTACGCCCTGCTTGTCAACTTAGGTTTCTTTACCTCGGTTGGCTCCTGACATTGTTGTCTTTCCCAGCTTTAGCCTTCTTTTGTCCATAGCAGTAGTAAAATCCTATATGGCCAACAAAATCAAAAGACCCTTTACTAATCTCTTGAACTCAACGAAATCAAAAGACCCTTTTACTAATCTCTTGAACTCCATGACATCAATACAACAAAAGAATTATGGGGGCTCACAAAAGACATGGCCCAGTGGTCATATGCAAGGCTTGTGCAGTTAGGCAAAACATCAATAGAACAAAAGAATTATGGGGGCTCACAAAAGACATGGCTCAGTGGTCATATGCAAGGCTTGTGCAGTTAGGCAAAACATTTTGAATGATTCGTAGATTTAGCAGTTGATAGCCAAATCAGCAGCATAGATCATAGCCAAGATCTGGTCCCTACAACACGAAGCCTCAAACCTGTGAGCAGATCGGGCCAAGAGAAAAAAGAACAACACTGAAACGGAAAGGGATCATGAGACAGGATGGAGACCTGGAGGTGAACGTTCCTGTGTAGTGCCGCCGCTAGCCGTGGCGGCTTCCCTCGCCACCTGCTCATCCAGTTCTCCTGCATGAAGGAGAGAGATGGAGGCGGGTCGGGCTGCTCCTTCCCCAAATCAGCAGCATAGATCATAGCCAAGATCTAGTCCCTACAACACGAAGCCTCAAACCTGTGAGCAGATCGGGCCAAGAGAAAAAAGAACAACACTGAAACGGAAAGGGATCATGAGACAGGATGGAGACCTAGAGGTGAACGTTCCTGTGCAGCGCCGCCGCTAGCCGTGGCGGCTTCCCTCGCCACCTGCTCATCCAGTTCTTCTGCATGAAGGAGAGAGATGGAGCCGGGTCGGGCTGCTCCTTCCCATTGTCCCGGCTGCTGCACTGCTAGGTGCAGAGAGAGAGAGAGAGGAGGAGCAGCAACAAGGACGCAGCGAGGAGGCAAAGACGGGCGGCGGACCTCCTTCATCTTCGGCACAGATGCACCCCACCATAACTGGAGCTGCTCTTCTCCGGCACGGATCCACCGTCTGTGTGCACCTATGGTGGTGGGGGGGATGGGTAGGAGGCCATGGAGAGGCTCCTAGTGCAGAGTCCATGGCGGAGAGCGAGGAGGAGGGAGGGGCTGTGGGGATCGAGGGGAAAAGGGCTAGGGTTGTGCGGCGGCTGGTGTGGATCGGGACGACTAGGGGAGAGGATGGGATTGGGTACGGTGCGAGCACGCGGAGCGGATTGGACAAAGCGTTTTGCACGCAAAAACAAGCAACCCAACCAATGAGTGCATGGCGCGAGCCCACCTGTCATTGGCCAGCAAAAATAACTGCGAGGTGAAAATGGGTTTTACTGCTGTGAAGATCCAACGGTTCAAACTCGCCCGAAGGCAGATCCGACAGCCAGCGAAGGCCCAATCGGGGGAGCATCCTGGAGGTGAGTTGGCTAGCCTCTTTTATGTTTTAAATAAAGTTAGTTGAGTCAAGGGCTTGATTATTTTGCCATGATCTTGGGTGAATAAAAGAAAAGGAAGAAGAAAAAGAATAAAAAGAAACAAAGAGTTCATATTGATCTTATTGAGAGTAATGACTTCACGTAGAAAGAGTATGATGATTAAAAGTTGTTGGGAGTTGGCAAACATAGCTTTGGTAATCGTTGCAATTAATAGGAAGTAATAAGGAAAGAGAGGTTTCACATATAGATATATTATCATTGACATCTTTTATGATTGGGAGCACTCATTAAAATACAACATGCTAAAGAGTTGATGCTGGACAAGGACAACGTGATGAGTTATGTTTTCTTATATCTGAGATAAAGTATGTTGTCATGGATCCTCTAACATGTTGAGCTTGCCTTTCCCCCTCATGCTAGCCAAATTCTCAGCACCAAGTAGAGATACTACTTATGCTTCCATAAACCCTTAAACCATTTTTGCCATGAGATTCCACCATATCTACCTATGGATTGAGTAAGATCCTTCAAGTAAGTTCTCATCGGTGCAAAGCAATAAAAATTTCTCTAAACATGTATGCTTGATTGGTGTGGGAGAAATAAGCTTTATACGATCTTGTGATGTGAAAGTAATAAAAGCGACGGACTGCATAATAAAGGTTCATATCACAAGGGGCAATATAAAGTGACGTTCTTTTGCATTGAGATTTTGTGCATCCAACCATAAAAGTGCATGGCAACCTCTGCTTCCCTCTGCGAAGGGCCTATCTTTTATTATTATCCTCTACCTTATGCAAGAGTCACGGTGATCTTCACCTTTCCTTTTTCATTTTATCCTTTGGCAAGCCCCGCATGTTGGAAAGAACATGATATATATCTAATTGGATGTAGGGTAGCATGAATTATTATTGTTGACATTACCCTTGAGGTAAAAGGTTGTGGGGCAAAACTATAAGCCCCTATCTTTCTCTGTGTCCGATTAAAACTCCGTAACCACAAGTATTGCGTGAGTGTTAGCAACTATGAAGGACTAAATGATAGTTGAGTATGTGGACTTGCTTTTAAGCTCTGACATAGACTCTTTCCGATGTTATGATAAATTGCAATTGCTTCAATGACTGAGGTTATAGTTTGTTGGTGCTCAATAAGGTTTATTATTCATACTTTTGCATTGTGAAAAGATCATCACTTGAACATAAGTAATCATATGACAAAATCTATATGTGTTCTTTGTTATGAGAACTATCATGATGCGTTCATGTCCGTATTTTATTTTTATCGACGCCTCTTCCTCTAAACATGAGGACATATTTATTGTTATCGGCTTTTCGCTTGAGGACAAGCGAGGTCTAAGCTTGGGGGAGTTGATACGTCCATTTTGCATCATGCTTTTATATCGATATTTATCGCATTATGGGCTGTTATTTCACGTTATGTCACAATACTTATGGCTATTCTCTCTTATTTTACAAGGTTTACATGAAGAGGAGAATGCCGGGTTGGAATTCTGGTGGAAAAGGAGCAAATATTGGAGACCTATTTTGCACAACTCAAAAGTCCTGAAACTCCACGGAATATCTTCAAATAAATAAAGAAAAATCATCGCCAAAGATGAAGGCCAGGGCCCACACCTGCTCATGAGGGTGGGGCGCCCCGCCTGGGCACGCCCCCCTACCTCGTGGGCCCCCTGGTGGCTCCCCGACGCCCATGTTCTCCTATATGAAGTCTTTTGTCAAGAAAAAAACAAGAAGCAACCTTTCGGGACGAGACTCCGCCGCCACGAGGCAGAACCTTGGCGGAACCAATCTAGGGCTCCGGCAAAGCTGTTCTGCCGGGGACACTTCCCTCCGGGAGGGGGAAATCATTGTCATCATCATCACCAACGCTCCTCTCATCGGGAGAGGGCAATCTCCATCAACATCTTCACCAACACCATCTCATCTCCAAACCCTAGTTCATCTCTTGTATCCAATTCTTGTCTCCATGTCCGGGATTGGTGCTAGTAGGTTGCTATTAGTGTTGATTACTCCTTGTAGTTGATGCTAGTTGGTTTATTTGGTGGAAGATCATATGTTCAGATCCTTTATGCATATTATTACCCTCCGATTATGAACATGAATATGCTTTGTGAGTAGTTACGTTTTTCACGAGGACAAGGGAGAAGTCTTGCTATTAGTAGTCATGTAAATTTGGTATTCGCTCGATATTTTGATGAGATGTATGTTGTCTAGCCTCTAGTGGTGTTATGTGAACGTCGACTACATAACACTTCACCATTATTTGGGCCTAGAGGAAGGCATTGGGAAGTAATAAGTAGATGATGGATTGCTAGAGTGATGTAAGCTTAAACCCTAGTTTATGCGTTGCTTCATAAGGGGCTGATTTGGATCCATATGTTTCATGCTATGGTTAGGTCTACCTGAATACTTTTGTTGTAGTTGCGGATGCTTGCAATAGAGGTTAATCATAAGTGGGATGCTTGTTCAAGTAAGAACAGCACCCAAGCACCTGTCCACCCACATATCAAATTATCAGAGTACCAAACACGAATCACATGAACATGATGAAAACTAGCTTGACGATATTCCCATGTGTCCTCGGGAGCGCTTTTCCTATTATAAGAGTTTGTCCAGGCTTGTCCTTTGCTACAAAAAGGATTGGGCCACCTTGCTGCACTTCATTTACTCTTGTTACTTGTTGCTCGTTACAATTTACCTTATCACAAAAATATCTGTTACCACTTATTTCAGTACTTGCAGAGAATACCTTGCTGAAAACCGCTTATCATTTCCTTCTACTCCTCCTTGGGTTCGACACTCTTACTTATCGAAAGGACTACGATAGATCCCCTATACTTGTGGGTCATCACCTAGTAACACCACCTTCAAAGGAGTGATACCTGACGTAGAGGCCCGCTGCACGGGCTCATTAACATTGGAAGTAGTCTTCGGTTCACCGAATAACTTCCAAAGCAAAGACTTGATCTTCTACATTGTACCCTTTCGCAGTGGTTATCACGTGCTACTCGAACGAACTGGCTTCGCCTGTTTCAATGCAGACCTGCATTATGCTTATTTAAAACTCAAAATGCCCGGACCGCGCGGCGTTATCACAGTCAATGGAAACATGGAGCACTCCCTCTGTACTGAGGAGCACACCACGGCCCTTGCAGTCGAGGTGCAGAGCAGCCTCATCAAGCCGAACAATTCATCAGTCATCAAGACCCCGGACAATGCTAAGCGAGTCTGGCCTACTCTACAAAATGACAGCTCGGTGGATCCAGAGCTGGACTAGCAGTTTCGCCTCGGCCGATCACCCCATAAAACTGCGGCATACGTACCGCGCGTGCATAATTACGCACTTAAAATACCCTGGGCAACAACAGAGGCACACTGCGGAAAAGGTCTATAGTGCGGCTTGACCCTACTTGGACCTTAACCTTGTTTCTTTCTTTCTTTTTTTCTCTTCTTTCTTTTCCTCTCTCATACTACAGGTTCACTAAAACCTAGCTACCCTATGGTTGTGCAAGGGCTCTTTTCCAGGCCCCTTCTGTATAAACTACCATAGACTACTCCTCTCAAAGGATTTTTTTTACCAAGGAGAAACGGAGCAGACGTGCGGCGGGGCATCAATGGGATCTTCAAGACTACCTTTTCTTTTTAGGCCCTGTATACAGCTTCCCCTTGTGTACAAATATTCGGCATTTAAAATAGCCTTGACGTTCATGGCATTATCTGTAATAGCACGTCTTGACGTATTCGTCAGAGTATAAAGGAAACAGTTGATAGCCAACCCCTGTTCGGTATTGGTTTATTTCACCACATGTATTTCCTCCTTACTTCAGATTGCCACATATGCTTTGGTCCGGCATAAATACCGGGGGCTCCATTCAGCCATGTATATTTTCAAAAGTCCGAACACCTCTAAGGTATACTCCGGCGTCCCGAATATTGCATTATATGCATCATCTCTGAATCATGTCTTTGGTCTATAGTTGGGTTGCACGGCTCCTGTGATTAGCACCTTACGTTCCGCTAGTTCGGCTAAGGTAGTAAAGGGAGAACTACTGCAATTGTGTTTCCAGTTCGCCCGGTCAAACACCTTAGTGAAGAAAGCCGAAAACTGACTGTCATGATATGGCGAGAGCTTGTCGGCGATTCGGTGACTTACTACAAATTTTTAGTGATTTACTCGGTGTTATACGAAGGGTTGGTCTTCGCCCAGTCATGTGACAAAGGCATCCTAGTTCGGATGGCCGCATACGCACCAGGGGCTAGTACTTAGCCCCACCGTCAAACTCCTATGGCTAAGTGAAAGTAATAAAGCCGCATAGTCTGATTGCCTGGTTCGTTGCGCAGACGCCTCCTTTACGGATCAAAACGTTGAGTCAAGTGTGATCACACGCTATATCGAACACCCCCGTAGCATCTACGCGGGTCAAGCCGATTTAAGCAAACTTTCAGAATTAAAACAGCCGCACATGAGGAAAATAACTCTAGATAAAGGCATAAAATATATTACAAGCCTTGGTTCACAAAACAAAGTTTTAACCGCCCTGATACATTCACTCAAACATAACATCCTTTGAGCATTGGCCCTCTACTATTCAGGCACCCGCTAGGACATCTTCAAAATATATCTCTGGCTTGCGGTGGTCATTGCCTTCGGGTGGGCCTGCGGTTGCCACGTCGGTGGACTTCATCTTCGCCCAGTGCATCTTGACACGGGCAAAGGCCATCCGCACACCCTCTATGCACGCCGAGCGCTTCAAAGCTTCAACTCGAGGCAGCGCATCGACGAGTCACCTCACCAAGCCGAAGTAGCTGCTAGGAATGGATTCGGCTGGCCAAAGCCGGACTATGAGATCCTTCATGGCCAAGCCGGACATCCTATGCAGCTCCGATAGTTGCTTCATCTGGTTCTTCAACAGCGTCGGGTGCTCCGGCGCTAGGAACTGTGACCAGAACAGCTTCTATGTTCAGTTCCCCTCCTGGGCTCGGAAGAACTGTGCGGCGTCGGCTACTCTCCTCGTAAGATCCGCAAAGGAGTCTGGAGAACTCCACAGTCGAGTGAGCAAGGCATATCTTTGACCCCTAAATATACTCTGCAAAAGAAAGGGCTTACCAACCGCTATCTGTTCGGCCTGCTAGATCTCTTCACGAGCAACCCGGGACTTGGTATGCGCCTCTTTTGCCTCCTGGAGGGCCTTGGCGAGTTCGGCCACTTGGGCCGTAGTTTTCTCCTCCAAGCTTGCACTTGTCGATGGCGTCCTTCAGCTCTTGCTCCACTTCGGCCACCCTCTATTTGTGCTGGCGGCGGGCGACCTGTTCGGTCTTTAATTCTCTGACCGCCTGGCCGGGCTGCTTTATTCACCTTCGCCTCCTCCTTGTCTTGGGAAAGGGCGCTCTTGAGGGTCTCGACCTCGGCCGCTCCAACTGCACTCATATTCACAAGAGTACATGAGTTCAACTTTGAATTTGCATATCACTTCAGATATATGATCAAACTCTTTAAAGTACACGCATACCTTGCGTCTCATTGAACCGCTTGTTAATGCGGTCCATTTCATCATTAGCTAGCTTCAGTTTCCGATTGAGTTCGAAAACTTCAGCAGCCTGGACGGTCACCGCTAACAGGGAAGCCTGTCATGCAATAGAAAAGTATATCACCTCTTCTGAATACTATGTGGTCCTCTGTCCGGCGTTTTCAAAAACCGGACAGGTTTCAGGGGCTACTATCTATATACAGGTATATTTCCCTCATATAAAGAAGTGTCTAGAGCATTACGTCGCATACCTCGAAGCCTGTCAGTAGGCTAGTGAAGGCTTCGTTCAGCCCGCTTTTGGGCCTTGAACAATAGCTTCCAGATGTCTTCCTACATTGTGCCGAAGAATTGCTTCAGGGTCCGTGGATCTTCCGGATTAAACTCCCACATGTGAGAGGGCCGGAGTTGGCAGGGAAGAATCTGGCGGAAGAGCATCACCTGAATCACGTTAGTGAGACTGGTGTTCTTGCCTATCATGTCTGTGATGCACTTTTGCAGCATCAAGACTTCCGCTGTGGATCCCCAGTCCAGACCCTTAGTGGTCCATGAGGTGACCCGCATAGGGGGTCCCGATCTGAACTCAGGAGTGGCCGCCCACTTGGCGTCGCAAGGTTCGGTGATGTAGAACCACTCCTGTTGCCACACCTTGACAGTTTCCACGAAGGCCCCTTTGGCCAAACAGCGTTGGGGAGCTTGCTCACCATGGCGCCGCCGCAGTCCGCATGCT
This sequence comes from Aegilops bicornis, assembly GCA_021605145.1. Classification (NCBI taxonomy): domain Eukaryota; kingdom Viridiplantae; phylum Streptophyta; class Magnoliopsida; order Poales; family Poaceae; genus Aegilops; species Aegilops bicornis. The sequence continues at coordinate 419,016,308 of CM038671.1, read as the reverse complement.
GCCCGCCGACCACCTTCGGCTTCAAATTGAAGACCTTGAGCCATAGGCTGAAGTGTGGGGGGATGCGGAGCAGTGCCTCGCACACGACGATGAACACCGAGATGTGGAGGAAAGAATTCGGGGCTAGATCATGGAAATCTATCCCGTAGTAGAACATAAGGCCCCGGACGAAGGGATGGAGAGGAAACCCTAGCCCACGGAGGAAGTGGGGGATGAATACAACCCTTTTGCTGGGCTCCGGAGTGGGGATGACTTGGCCCTTGGCAGGGAGCCTGTGCGCGATGTCCGCAGACAGGTATCCCGCCTCTCGGAGCTCCTTGGCGTCCTTCTCGAAGACGGAGGAGGCCTCCCACTTGCCCTTTGAGCCAGATCCTGACATGGCTAGGGAGTCTGGTGGCGGTGGGAAAGATTGAAGATTGGACACTGGAGCTTGAGGATGGGAAAGCAGGAGAAGGAAGAAGGGGTGGGGATAAAGAGGGATCTTCATCCTCTTATATAGGCAGTGAATATCAAACGCCCCCCCCCCCTCAAGCCTTAAAAATCGCCTGTTCCCGAGGGGTCGTGCGAATGGCACGGTTGGATTACCCAAAACCGTATTGATAAGGATCCCGTAATGGGTGGACACGATCTCTGTTTTGACAAGACGTGCCAATAGAGGTTGTGCCTCGAAATGCAAAGCGGGAGGTGTAAAAACGGTTCGAAATGTTAAGGTGTGACGTTTCGCCGAAAAAAGTTGTCAGTGGAAAGATATTGTTTTGACTAAATATCTTGCCTTCATGACTAAGGGTTGTGACAATTATACAGCCGGATATAGTTCTTTTGTTCAGAAGATTGCTTTGAAGTACTCAGTAGGAGGAACCCGCCCTGCAATGTCGAAGACAATCCGCGTGCCGAACATATCGTCATTGAAGACTCGTTCAGGGGCTACTGAGGGAGTCCTGGATTAGGGGGTCCTCGAGTGCCTGGGCTATGTGATATGGGCCGGACTAATGGGCCGTGAAGATACAAGGCAGAAAACCTTCCCCCGTGTCTGGATATGTAATTTCCTTCCTCTACAACCCGACTCTATACAACCCTAGGCCCCTCCGCTGTGTATATAAACCGAAGGGTTTAGTCCGTAGAGGCTATCATAATTCATACAGGCTAGACATCTAGGGTTTAGCCATTACGATCTCGAGGTAGATGAACTCTTGTAACCCCTATACTCATCAAATACAATCAAGCAGGACGTAGGGTTTTACCTCCATTAAGAGGGCATGAACCTGGGTAAAACATCGTGTTCCTTGTGTCCCTAGTTACCTTTGATCCTCATACGCACAGTTCGGGACCCCCTACCCGAGATCAGCCGATTTTGACACTAACACTCGCCGTGCGGTGAGCCGCGGCCTATCGGCGAGGACGCACCTAGCTTGCTTTGCGGCGCGCCATCAATCATGTTGTGCAGCGAGTTGCAGCCTCCCGGTGCTGACATGCCTATCTTGATCACGGCGATGAAGCGCCATGCGCCAAGGGTCTGCTCAGCCCTGGTGATGACGTGCATCACGGTGTCGTCCATTGCGTTGCCGGGGAGCGCCTCGGCCTCGACGGGTCGTGGCGCCTGCTCGTTTTCCTCGTCGACGAGGTTGATGGCAAAGGTGGCGCTTTGGTGGGTTGGCATGCTTGGAAAAGGTGGATGTGCTACATGCTGCACTTGTTGCCTCCGTGCACCGCGCGCCGCCTAGGTTTATGCGCAATATCGTTGGGTGGCGGGAAACCGGTGAGGAAATGGCGAGAAATGGTGGCGTGTTCATAAAATGCCATCAATTAATGGAAACTTAGCATAGAAGGTACATTGAGCTAGCACAAGAAGTAGACGATGATCAGATGATCGTTTATCCTAGTTAATTGTGCATGTAATAGTTTACTTTGATGCGTGGAAATGTCATGTGTGTACTAGCCACCTATGTAATTGGATGTTTGCCGCGTACTACACACATCTTGTTTATGTGAAACGTTTCTGTTCTCTTGGCTCATCACAAACAGTTTATCGGAATGAACTGTATGCCCTCCATTGCACACACCTTGATCTAGTTGAACCATTTCTGTTGCGTTGCCTAATCGAAAGTAGTTCATCCGAGTGAATCGTATGTCGTATATCGCACACACCTTGATCTGGCTGACCGTTTGTTTTGTGTTGCCTAATCACAAACATTTCATTCGAGTGAACTGTAAGTTGTATATTGCACACGCCTTCATCTGGCTGCCCGTTTCTTTTGTTCTGCCACATTGCAAACAGATAATGAACTGAACCGTATCCTCTGGTTGTTGTTGTTCCATGTCTCTCCCGAGCCTTTCTTTGTTTTTCGTTTTGCATAAGCCTCTCTTTTTCTTCTTTACTCCTACATGTTGTCGCCTGACCGGTACTACCGTGGAGTCTGGGTGGTATGACCGCTTGTTAGCGGTACTACCGCGTTGCTACCCGGTACTACCGCCTGAGCAGTACTACCCGGCTTCCTGCCGTGGGTTAGTACCGGGGCGGTACTACCGCTCCCCGAGTGGTACTACCTCTTAGTGAGTGGGAGTGGGGGTTATGAGTTGAGGCAGGGGAGTTTTCTCTCCCCCATACCCATTCACTCTCGCCTCCTCTCCCATCTCTCTCTCAGGCGATGAACAGGCAGTGGAGGGCCGCCGCCAGGCCACCGCTTCCGAGCCGTCTTCCGCAATTCCATCCGGTGGGATGGATCCCCACCCTCTCCTCTTGCCATGGATGCTGGTATTGCCCCCATTCTTCTCCTCTTTGGTTCTAGTTTTTGGATCTAGGTTTTAGGGCAATAGCCATTGCATTCTTCGATATTGGGCCGAATCGGGGCATGAGTAGGGCGTAGAAGACTGCTAGAATACATGATGGATGTTTGAGCGGTGAGTATTTGAATTTGGCATCTCCGGTACTTCTGGATTTCATGGAGGATGTGGTCAGCTGCTGACTCTCGCCACGAGTGGTACTACCTCCTGCCCTCAAACGGTACTACCGCCTGTAGGCAGTACTACCGCTCCGGGTGCGCGGTACTACCGCCCGGAGCTGCCAACTTCAACTACTCCTTGTGCTACCATTCTGTCGATGTGCCAGTGAGTGGCACCATAGCAGAGAGTGGCACCATGCCAGAGGGTGGCTCCATGCCCGTGAGTGGTTTCAGTGAGCAGCCAAGACAGAGGGTCAAAGTGACTGCTTCCAAGAACAAGGGGCCCAAGGGCGCTCATCAGATGTCTGCTCAGGAGTTCTGTTTGGGGTGTAAGCGCAATCTGTATCGGGTGCCTCAGGAACCTTCTCTTGTCAGTCGTCCATTTTGGAACAAGATGCAGCAGTTTATCTATCATGATGTGTTGAAGGGGAAGAAGAATCTGTATGTGAAAGTCAAGTTAGTTCTCCTCTCTCATATGGAGAAAGACTTGGCTTACTTTGGAACCGCACTTCAGAGCTGCGAGGAGCTAGATATCAAGAGGATCATCTCATTCAACAAGGACTTTGATGGAGCTTGTGGCTCAGTTCTAAGCCATAGTGCACTTTGGACATGATGAGGAGAGGACTCTTACTTGGATGACCAATGGTCGGTTCTGTCTGCTTCTTGGAAGGACTTCATGGAGAGTCTGTCTTATGAGGATAAGGGCACCCAAACCTCAATTGGTTTCGTCCTCACTCGGAGACTATCAAGCTACTCACAAGGAGGCTATGTAGCCTTTCTCTACCGTGAAGGTGTCTAAGACTAGGCACGTCTCCTATGAGCTTTGTCCCTTCTGGATATCATGCATCGGATCTTGAGAACACTGTTCCCTCGTGTTGGCAACCAAGATATGGTGCACTACTTTCTGGTGGACCTACTTCTCTTCTGCTAGAAGCAGCAGGGCTCTCGGGAAGTGTTGGATGTTTCTCATGTCATGTTGTCAGAACTTCTCGCTCTGCGGTCTTGGAGCGCAAGTGCATCATCTATGGTCATAGTGGATCGCAAGACCAGCAGGACGGCAAGACGGAGGTCATAGTGGATCGCAAGGCGGCGTCACCGCCACAGCCTTTGGCAGGCGAAGACTACTTTTGTCAGGATAAGTTGTACTAGATGTCCCCTTTCGAATTGGCCGTTGTTGGCTCCCTTGCCGCTCAATATTTGGGGAGAGGACCAGGGCCTCTATAAATAGGAATAGCCACTACAGTAGAAGGCGAACGGAACCTCAGGCATCTCATCTTGAGTAATCCTCACCCACACAAGTCCACCGAGTATAAGAACACCTCGCCTCAGGAGGCTGTTCTTCCCCTTGTACTGTTCATCCTCAGCCCGAGAGGCAATCCACCACCACAGTGGAGTAGGGTATTACACCACAACGGTGGACCGAACCAGTATAAATCTTGTGTCCTTTGTGTTGTGAGTTCGTCGAGTTAGTCCGTGAGATCTTAGCAAAGCTAGGACGTGGATCGGTAGGGGAAGATCTTCGTTCGCACCCCAGTGTTCGAACCTTGAGGGTTTTGCCGGAACCCGAGATCCGACATTTGGCGTGCCAAGTAGGGGTGCGCCGAAGCTTCCCTTCTGTCGCTCCGTGCCCCGTTGCTTCATCGTCTCCATGGCGGACGCTCGCCGAGCTCGCGCTGAGAGCCGGGCTGCCCTCGCTGCCCGCGTCGCCCAGACGGCTCCCGTAGGCGGGCCACCCCATTGTTCTCCATCACCTGCCTTCAACGCCGCCACCGGCCCGATAGGGAACGAGCAGCAAGCATCCTCGCTGCACCCCTCGGTGCGGCGGGACGGCCGCACCGCCACTCCATCGCTGACCCCGGCCGGTTTGTCATTCCACGCTCGTCGCGCACTCGTGGACGCGCAGGCCGCTTTGTGCATGGCGCGCGAGCTCCTGCACTACCGCCCCGTCGACGACCTCTAAGAGGACTGGCTCGACCGCATCGCCGAGCTTGTCAGCGCCTCAGGGGGCTCCCCTGCGCCGTCCCTCTTGCTGCCTCGCCCTCCGCCAGCTACGGGCGACTTAGCTCACGGAGCCCCTCCACCACCTCTGCACCAAGAAGGCGCCCTGGCACCGAGGCACGCAGCTCCGCGGCACGACCCACCGTGTTCGGCGCCTGCGCGCGGAGAAGGAAGCTGCCAAGAAGTCCCTCGCCTGCAAGAGAACACTCCACCGCTTCCCGCACCGCCGTGTCAGGATCGCTTGCCGTGGCAAGGCCCCGCGCCGCTCGCCGTGGCGGTGCGTGGGCGCCAAGACCACGCTCCACCTCCAAGACGGGCCCCGGTGACCATGGCCGATTGCTGCGCCTTCACCCCAGATCTGCGTAGCGTCGCCTGGCCGGGCAAGTTCAAGCCAGACCTGCCTCCGCGCTACGACGGTACCCCCGACTCCACGGAGTTCCTGCAGCTCTACGAGCTGAGCATCGAGATGGCCAACGGTGACGAGAAAGTCATGGCGAACTGGTTCCCCATGGCTCTCAAGGATGGTGCTCGTTCGTGGCTTCTGAACCTGCCTCCAGGCTCGATCTCCTCCTGGGACGAGATGCGCGACCGCTTCGTCGCCAACTTCCAGGGCACTCGCGATCGCCCACCGGCCGCGGGTGACCTCGCCGCCAAGCAACAACCGAGAGACCCTCGGTACATCCAAAGACTTCAACAACATTCGCCTCAAGATCCCCAAGGTCAAGGACGAGGCCATCATCTCCGCGTTCTCTGATGGCGTCCGCAACGTCAAGATGAAGGAGGAGCTCGCCATCCACGAGGAGTTGTGCACGTCACTAGAGATGTTTAACCTAGCGACCAAGTGCGCGAGAGCTGAGGAAGGGCGCCTCTCCCTCCTCGAGCTCCCAGCTGCGGACCCGGAGGAGAAGAAGGCCAAGGCCAAGGACGTGAAGCGCAAGGGAGCAGCCATGCTCGCAGCGGAGCCATACACCAAGCGCAGCAAAGACCAGCCCGAGTCATCCAAGAGCAGCTGACCATTCTGCGCCTTCCACAACCTGCATAGCCACAACACCAGCGACTGTCAACCTTCAGAGTGTCACTAGTATGCCTCTACTTGACTAGCTCGTTGATCAAAGATGGTTATGTTTCCTAGCCATAGACATGAGTTGTCATTTGATTAACGGGATCACATCATTAGGAGAATGATGTCATTGACTTGACCCATTCCGTTAGCTTAGCACTTGATCATTTAGTATTCTGCTATTGCTTTCTTCATGACTTATACATGTTCCTATGACTATGAGATTATGCAACTCCCGTTTACGGAGGAACACTTTGTGTGCTACCAAACGTCACAACGTGAATCGGGTGATTATAAAGGTGCTCTGCAGGTGTCTCCGAAGGTACTTGTTGGGTTGGTGTATTTCGAGATTAGGATTTGTCACTCCGATTGTCGGAGAGGTATCTCTGGGCCCACTCGGTAATGCACATCACTATAAGCCTTGCAAGCATTGTGACTAATGAGTTAGTTGCGAGATGATGTATTATGGAATGAGTAAAGAGACTTGCCGGTAACGAGATTGAACTAGGTATTGAGGTACCGACGATCGAATCTCAGGAAAGTAACAGACCGATGACAAAGGGAACAACGTATGTTGTTATGCGGTTTGACCGATAAAGATCTTCGTAGAATATGTGGGAACCAATATGAGCATCCAGGTTCCGCTATTGGTTATTGACCGGAGACGTGTCTCGATCATGTCTACATAGTTCTCGAACCCGTAGGGTCCGCACGCTTAAAGTTAGATGACGATCGGTATTATGAGTTTTGTGTTTTAATGTATCGAAGGTAGTTCGGAGTCCCGGATATGATCACGGATATGACGAGGAGTCTCGAAATGGTCGAGACATAAAGATTGATATATTGGAAGCCTATATTTGGATATCGGAAGTGTTCCGGGTGAAATCAGGATTTTACCGGAGTACCGGGGGTTACCGGAACCCCTCCCCTCCCCCCCCCCCCCCGGGGGAAGTAATGGGCCTATTGGGCCTTAGTGGAGAAGAGAGAGGTCATCCAGGAGGTGGCCTGCGGCCCCCCTTGCCCCAGTCCAAATTGGACAAGGGAAGGGGGCAGCGGCCCCCCTCTCCTTCCTTCTCTCCACCTCCTCCTTCCCTCCTTCTCCTACTCCTACTGAGTAGGACTCCCCCCTTGACGCACCCTCCCCGGCCGGCCGCCTCCCCCCCTTGCTCCTTTATATACGGGCAGGGTGGCACCTCTAGACACAACAACCGATCTCTTGATCTCTTAGCCGCAGCGGTGCCCCCTCCACCATATTCCACCTCGATCATATCGTAGCGGTGCTTAGGCGAAGCCCTGCGTCGGTAGCATCATCATCACCATCACCATGTCGTCGTGCTGGCAGAACTCTCCCGCGAAGCTCCGCTGGATCGGAGTTCGCGGGACGTCATCGAGCTGAACGTGTGCTGAACTCGGAGGTGTCGTACGTTCGGTACTTGGATCAATCGGATCGTGAAGACGTATGACTACATCAACCGCGTTGTGCTAACGCATCCGCATTCGTTCTACGAGGGTACGTGGACAACACTCTCCCCTCTCGTTGCTATGCATCACCATGATCTTGCGTGTGCGTAGGAATTTTTTTGAAATGACTATGTTCCCCAACAATATTCCAAGTTTATTTAGCTGGGAGCGCCCTCAGGGCTGCATCATTCCCAGACCATGTGGGTCCGTCCCTGCGGCATGTATCCTTTTTTATATCTTTATCTTACCTTGCTGGGGGCACCCCTCGGGCTGCATCATCCCCAAGCCGCTCGGGCCTGACCCAGTGGCATGTATCCTTCCTGCGTTTACTTGAGCCAGTATGCTTTCCATGCTTAGTCTACCTATGATTATTACCTGCTCGATCGTCACCCATCATGGGAGCCGCGCGCCGGACGTCTTTCTTCAGGGTCCTTCACGTGAGTAGGTTAAGCACGACGTCTGTGCTCGGGCCCGTCCCTGCAGTGTCAATAAATCCAGCGGCTGAGCTCTGTCTGGCGGGCCGGCCCTGTTCACGTCACCTCCTGGGGTCGTTGGTGCTTGGCCTTCTCACGCGATAATCTCAGGAGATTCATTCGGCGTAGGTTGTCTGACCACCTCGCAGGACCAGCGCAGCAAACAAAAACCAAGACCAGGTGCAACCCGCCTTGAGCTAGGGCCTCGTGAGTCCCGCGCTGGCTCACGAGTGCCCAGATACACCTCGTCTAGCCCTACCGTGCAAGCCACGTGTCAGGGCGGGGTTGTACATGCCCCGGGGGCTCTCCACAGTAGGGATTCCCCTCCCACGCACCAGTGGAAGCACCATGCTCCGTGCTGGCCGTCGACACTGCCGAGGAGTGGCTATGCCCGTGCACAAGCGGAAGCACTACGCTCCGCGCTGGTGATAAACAACTGAGGGTGGCCTCACGGCCGTACCAACCTAAGGGAGCCCCAGAGCTCAGTGTCCGGCCTCACCGCAACGCCTCCCCTCGGGAGAGTAGCGTGAGGGGGCTGGGCACGGGGGATGCGCTCAGGTCACGCCCAGGCGCACGCCACCCAGCCAGGTCCCCCAGACCTAGTCGTCGCGCGCCCCTCCTGAGCCGAGCCTCGGCGAGGGCAAAGGTATGAAGGTTGTTTGCACGTCAAGGGGGACTCCTGAGCATCACGACTCAGGAGCCTAACTGGTCATGTAGCCCCTCACTCCTTGGGTCCGTCCTGGTCTCCGGTCGGCCCAACGGCGGTTGAGGTATGCGCGGGGCTGGGCTCTGCTGACGTAGAACACCAAACCTATCCACGCATCTCCTTCCTATAAGTTGTTTGCGCGTCAAGGGGGACTCTTGAGCATCGCGACTCAAGAGCCTAACTGGTCACGTAGCCCCTCACTCCTTGGGTCCGTCCTGATCTCCGGTCGGCCCAACGGCGGCTGAGGTATGCGTGGGGCCGGGCTCTGCCGACGCAGAACGCAAAGCAAACAGGAAGAAAAATCGCAAAATCTCAAAGCAAATATTACAAGACATATTGTTCTCACAATATCAAACGCAAGTTTAACACCTCCACGAGGCATGGTGCATGTTGCAGGAATAAAACAGGAAAGGAGCCGCAGGTCATCCCTGAACACCATTGACGCCCACGAGAGGCACTCCTCCCTTGATGATGTTGCCTTTGTCTTGGCCACCGGCCGAAGCTACAGGAGTGGCGGCGCCTCCGGTCAAAGGCGAGGAAGCGAAGCCGCGGAACTTCTTCAGCAGGGCCTCCACCTGAACTTTCACGGCTGCGGCGGTAGCCGTGAAGTGTTCATCGACCACAGCTCGACAAAGACTCGTCAAGACGGCGTTGGGAATCCTGAAAGGTGCAGATGGCTGAAGACACGCGTCAGTGCAGCTAAAGAAAGGACTAGAGCCTATGCCTCTGCCATGGGACCGATGCCGTCCACGACTTCCTCGAGCGCCTTCACCAAGTACGGAAGTAGCTAGGCGGGGCCATCCTCATCGGTGGTCAGCGGCCTCTCCAAGCCTTTTTCATAGAGTGACTTTAGAGCCTCGCGGGACCTCTTCTCAAGAAGCACGAAGGCCGCGTGGTCCTCAACCAGGACCTTCACCTTGGTGTCAAGATCGACCTTCTTCACCTCCACCTTCCGCTCCAGCTCCTCCAGCCGGCCGCGTTCAGCGGCCTGCATCTTCACCAACTCCCCCAGCTCGGCGTCGCAGTTCTTGATGGCGTCCTCCCAGGCCCTCATCTCCTCCTCCTTCGCCTGACGGCCATGAGTTTCTTCTGCGTGCTCATCACACAGACCCTTCAGCTCGTCCTCCAGCGCCCGACAGCGGTCGTGGGCGGCCTCGGCGTCCCTCAGCGCCGCCTCACGATCGGCCGTAGCTTGTGCGGTGGCTCACTTCTCCTTCTCGGAGGCCGTCGCGGCCTGGTTCAGTGTCGCTTCGACCGCCGCGTCAGACTGAAGCCAGCCGAAGGCCAGCTCTAGGCGCCCGGCTACCAAACGCAGATCCGCGCCCAGGAGATCTTCCCGCAGCTGAGTCATCTCTGAAAGGGCACGCTCCAAGACAGCAGAGGAGGCAGAAGAACCTGGGAACAATGGCGCGGCAGGAGAAGGAGGCGACGCCGGTACCGGGGCCTGGGAGACCAAGGGCTCCTGAGCCTTTGGGACCTCGGCAGACGGGCCGGACATCGGCACTTCCGGAGCCAGCGGGACCTCGCGGCTGACTCCTCATGACGACGCTCCCCTGGTCTCGCGAGGGTGACCGGGCCGGGGAGTTGCAAGAGCTGACGTTTCCTTTCCCCGTGGAGGGGGGCGCGGCCGCTGCAGATGGTTCAGTCCCAGGCGTGGGCACTGCATCCTCCTTCCTCTTCTTCGCCGAAGGCGGCGGCCTGGTCGAACAAGGACGAACGTCAGGAAGCAGCAGTATAAGCAAGAACAAGATGGAGCTCGAGCACTTACTGGTCCACGGCAGTGTAGTCCACCCTCCGCTTGGTGAGCTTGAAGCCCGAGAACCTCCAGGCTTGAGGTACGGGCGCGCCGGCTCCAGAAGTAGAAACTGGGGCAGCGGAGGGGCCAGAAGTAGCATCCTGGGAGACCAGCGACGATCTGCCCCTCGTCGGGATAACGGCAGCTCCCTCTCCCCCTGGCGTGTGTCGGCCTCGTCGTCGTCAGGAAAGGCGCGGAGGATGTCGGCTTTCCTCAAGGGGGAGGTCTCCCCCATCCCTTCGGGATTCACCTCCGAGTCTTCCTCCTCCGCCTCTTCCTTCCCGTGGGATTCATCCGAAGACAGCTCCACCGGCTTCAGCGCCGCAGGGGCCCCGGTAGGCGCCGGCGGCACCAGCCCGCGCCCGTCAAAAGTCGGCCTGGAAACCACGACCTGCGCCCCGTCCTCATGGCGAAACAAGGGGGTGAAGATGCTCGGGGGGTACTCTTGGTCGTCCCCAACCAGGAGGCGGAGAACTGTGGCCAACTCCTCGCCGGACAAGCCCTTCGGGCTCAAGCGAAGCTTGTCCTCTTCGTCCGCAAGCTCCCACAAGGGGCGTGTACGGGCTTGAAGCGGGGCCACTCACAGCGTCAGGAATTCCCTCAGGAGCATGGCCCCTGTCACCTTCGCCGCCCTCGCGTTGCCCGGCTTGAGGTCGGTCTTCATCTGTGATAATCCCCAAGTGCAGGGAATCATCATAGCAATTCCCAAAGGTGGAAGTGATAAGTATGGAGTGTCGAAGCCACAAGGAGCTAAAGGTAAGATCAATATTCTCTCAAGTCCTATCTGCCAATCGATCGATTCTATTCTATTACATCGAATGTTTGCTTCCAACTAGAAACGAGAAATAAAACTATGTTGTGGGTATGAAGAGGATAACTTTGTATGGTATCGGAGAGCTAAAACATAAAAGTAGGTGTGGTTATCATAAAGTTAGAATATATTACTAAATATTATAAATAGCGAGTGTGGAATAATGATGGATCGGTGTGCGGAATTGTCCTAGGCAATTGTTAACAAGACCGGTTGTCATCATTGCAATTTCATATGAGGGAGACGCATAAGCTAACATACTTTCTCTACTTGGATCATATGCACTTATGATTGGAACTCTAGCAAGCATCCGCAACTACTAAAGATCATTAAGGTAAAACCCAACCATAGCATTAAAGCATCAAGTCCTCTTTATTCCCATATGCAACAACCCCCTTACTCGGGTTTGTGTTTCAGTCACTCACCAACCCACTATAAGTGAATCATGAACGTATTGCAACACCCTACAACGGGAATCCCTCACGCTTGCGCGACACGGAGGGCACCATAGGACAGCACCAAAATAAACATACAACTCGTACCAATTTAGATCATCAATCAACCCAAAGACAAAGGATATCTACTCAAAACATCATAGGATGGCAACACATCATTGGATCATAATATGTGGCATAAAGCACCATGTTCAAGTAGGGATTACAGCGGGGTGCGAGAGAGTGGACCGTGTAAAAGAGATGAGGATGGTGATGATGGTGGTGATGTTGATGAAGACGATCACCGCGGCGATGATTCCCCTCTCGATGGCACTCTGGTGCCACCAAGAGAGAGGACGAGAGGTTATCCCCCTTGTGCTTCCTCCTCCATGGCCTCCCCCTGGCTGGGGAAAGGTTCTCCCTCTGGTCCTTGGCCTTCATGGCGATGATGGCCTGTCACGCCCAAGACGCGACCCTATCCTAAAGGAACTCGAAGGTCCCACCAAGGATAGAAGCGCATCTTGAAGACGCTGTTGCAAGGTGGATATCATTACATCAACATTACATAATAGTGGGGATACATACATAAGGCATACAATGCCACACGAGTACAACAACATCGTATACGAGATCAACATCCGACTACGGATGAAACATAAACAGAAACTCAAACGACATCCACCCTGCTAGCCCAGGCTGCCGACCTGGAACATATCCCCTGATTGAAGAAGCAGAAGAAGAACTCCAAAACAAGTAAACATCGCTCTCGCGTCATGATCATCGTGACAACCTGTACTCGCAAGAATCGTTGGTGTAGTAATCTGTGAGCCACGAGGACTCAGCAATCCCATAACCATGGGTATCAAGACTAGCAAAGCTTAATGGGTAAGGAAGAGGTAAAGTGGTGAGGTTGCAGCGGCGACTAAGCATATATGGTGGCTAACATACGCAAATGAGAGCGAGAAGAGAAACAAAGGAGCGGTCGTCAACTAGTAATGATCAAGAAGTGATCCTGAACTCCTACTTACGTCAGACATAACCCAGAAACCCTGTTCTCCTCTCGATCAACCCCGAAAAGAGACACTCACGGTTACGCATTACGGTTGGTGTATTTTAGAAGAGTTTGCTTCAAGTTTACTACAACCGGATATTAACAAATTCCCATCTGCCACATAACCATGGGCACGGCTCTCGAAAGTTTATACCTGCAGGGTGTCCCAACTTAGCCCATGATAAGCTCTCGCAATCAACGAAGGATATTCCTTCTCCCGGAAGACCCGATCAGTCTCGGAATCCCGGCTACAAGACATTTCGACAGTAATAAAACAAGACCAGCAAAGCTGCCCGGATGTGCCGACAAATCCCGATAGGAGCTGCACATATCTCGTTCTCAGGGCACACCGGATGAGCCAGACGTCGGGTTGGCATAGACCCTGATTGCCCAGGGGGCGCCGGACATCGCTCGGTTTGGGCCAGCACTCGAAGGAGAACTGGCCCGGGGGGGCTAAAATAAAGATGACCCTCGGGCTTCGGAAACCCAAGGGAAATAAAAGGGCATAGGTGAGGCAAATGGTAAAACCAATGTTGGGCCTTGCTGGAGGAGTCTTATTCAAAGCGAACTGTCAAGGGGGTCCCATAAATCACCCAACCGCGTTAGGGACGCACAATCCGGGAACATAATACCGATATGACGGAAACTACGGCGGCAAGAGTGAAACAAAACACCAGGCATAAGGCCGAGCCTTCCACCCTTTACCAAGTATATAGATGCATTAATAATATAAGAGATATTGTGATATCCCAACATAAACATAATCCAACATGGAGCAAACTTCATCTTCACCTGCAACTAGCAACGCTATAAGAGGGGCTAAGCAAAGAGGTAACATAGCCAAGCAACGGTTTGCTGGGAAGGGTGACAACGGGTTAGAGGTTCATGGCAATTTGGGAGGCTTGAGCAGCAAGTGATAGGTAGCGCAAAGATAGCGATAGAACGAAGTAACTAGCATAGCAATGATAGTAATGAGATCCAAGGTGACGGTCATCTTGCCTGAAATCCCGCAAGGAAGAAGAACGAGTCCATGAAGAAGATGAAGCCACGAAGACGAACCAAGCGTGAGATTTAACGAATCCTCACGATCGCAACGAAACGGGAACTATCGAGAAGAAGCACACAACATGGTAAACACACCACACATGAACAAGGCATGATGCACAACAAGCATGATGCATGACAAAGCTACATGAAGCTACTCATGGCAAGAGATGATGCAAACAGGAGCAACACATCAAGGCAAGTTTAAATAAGGCCGGAAACAACATATAATAAATCCGGTAGGTCCTCATATGCAAATTTCGAAATTGGTCCAGATCTGAACAACCATCAAGTTGAAGTTATTAAACAGCAAGTTAAAGAGCACCAAGAGTATCTACACGAAATTCTAGTCAAGTTACATATAGAGTTCATTTAATTCGGAGCTACGGCCTAGAAGATATGAGCAAAACAAGTTAAACATGGCATTGATGCAAAATGCATACAAACATCAAGCAAACACTCTCAAAACATGGATGCAACATGATAATACGAAACTACATGCAAATCTAAGCAAGTTTCATATAGAGCACACTCAAAACGGAGCAACGGTTCAACACATACACTCTATGCAAGTTTAAAGGACAAACTGTCCAAAACAGCAACTAGGCATATTGCAAGCACCTAAACAACAAGCTACAGCATCTTAACATGATAACAAAAGGCATGGACGTGATGTACAGGTAAAGCATGACAAAACATGAACACTGAGCTATCTCCAGAAATCATTAGAACATGCTCAAAATGACATGGCAAGATTGCAAATAATAACAGTTCAGACTTTGCAGAAAAATAACATCAGGTTGCAATGTTTAGAGCTATCAAACAACATGTTACAGGAACTTATCATGGCAAACAAAGACACGGTATGAATCTAGTAAACCCATAGAACAGAAGTCCTTTACTGACCATGAGCCAAAAGGGCACAGAAAATATGATGGCACCAATGTAAAGATAGCAAGTTATATTACAGATTCATACATGGCAGGAACAACAATAAGTAGGCATGTTTGTGAGCTTGATCCACTCACCACAGAGCCACACATGGCATGGAAAGGCAACCAACAGTAAGAAGGCATGTTTATGAAGCTAATACTGGCAAGATCAAGTTCATAGAGTGCATGGATCACTAACAACAATCATGGCAACATTGAACTTAATGTTAACAGGCTAACAGCAACATTATTTAGCAACTTTGGAGCAAGATTCCAACAAGCTACAGCAGGCTATAAATGCAACCAGGGGCATGAATGGATATAGCAAGACATGTATAACAAAACAGCCTTACTAAAGTATCTCAAACTATGCATGGATCTCTCTGTAGCATCAAGTTTACATGGCATAAAAATAGCAGCAGAGCAGGGACTGAAATCAGCAACATCACGAAGCCTAGTTTGCATGCTTGTGATAGCCACCACATTGATCACAAAAATACATGGCAAGCACCTCTGTAAAGACGGCATGACATAGATCAAAACTCATGTATAGCTCATACTCATAGGATGTACACAGCAAATGCAACAAAAATGACAAATCACCAAGTTATAACAGTTTCAGCAGGTTAACATCATATAGCACTCTTGCAACGATGATTCAGACATCAAGATGAACTCAAAAGAACATTATGCAATGGAATAAAATGAAGTACTCGTTGAGGCGAACAATTTGACATATTATATGCATGAAACGGAGCTACGCTCAAGAAGTTACAGCAGGTCGAAGATGCACACATAGAATGGTTTTTCAGGGACTTAGTAAAAAAAGAGTCGGGCGATGGATACTAAACGGTGCACTGGGCGCGGGTTTTGACGGGTCCTCACCATGGGCCGGGGCCCAGAACACGAAGAGGAGGCCAGGCGGGCGGGGCAGAGGATGGAGCTGGGTCAAGGGGTCGGGCAGATCGTGACGAGGGACCCGGATCTTGTGTCGGGGTGGCAGCCATGTTTCTGGGAAGCTGCTTCATGAGGAGCTCCAAGGCGGCGGGGTCTGCAGGAGAGAGAGAGTGAGGCCGGGCGAGGAGAGAGAGGGAGAGAGGTGGCGAGGGGCGGCGCGACCTAGCAGGGCGGCGTGGGTGCTCCGGCGACGGGGCTCGCCGGCAGGAGGCGGGGTCAGCGAGGGGAGAGAGATCGGGGTCGAGGGGCTCCTCCCCTCGATCCAGATCGGGTGCGCGCGAGGGCGGCGCACGGGCGGTCCTCGGGAGCGGGCGGCGGGCGGCTCGGGCCCGATCTGCCCGGTGGGCTCCCTGCTGGCTTGGCGGGCGCGGCCGGGAGGCGTGGGAGGACGCGTGGAGGCCTGGGAGAGGCTGGCCGGCCGAGGCGGCGCGCTGACCATCGGGACGCGCCACTTGGCGGTGGAGGGTTGGGGCTCGCCGGAAAACGAGGAGAAGGTGGATGGATCTGGCTGGTGGCGCGGTTTTCGAGGGGGATGCGGCGGCTCATGGTAGGGGAAGGCTAGGGGCACCCAAAATGGACTAGAGGGGGTCCATATATACATATATAGCAGGGGCTAGGGTTTGAGGGGATTCTGGAGCGTTTCGGAGCCTCCGATCGTGATCCGATGGTTCCGGTCAGAGGGGAGGTTTAAGTGGGCTGTGAAGAGGAGTTGGGCTGAGAGGAGAGAAGAGAAGTTGCAGCCCGGCGGCAGTATCGGAGACCGAAACGTCCGACGAAGGTACCGACAGCGGTACCGCTATATGTTTAACGGTTGGGCAGTCAAACGGACTCCGAATGCGACGAAACTTGGCAGGCGGTCTACCGGTGCTATACCAAGGCCGCTTGACAAACCTCGGTCCATTCCGAGACCGTTTAACACCCGCACACGAAAAGAGGCAAAAGGGGGCGCCGGGAGACATAGGAGTGCCGGATTGGAAAACGGACAACGGGGAAAATGCTCAGATGCATGAGTCGAACACGAATGCGAAATGAGATGCACATGATGACATGGCAAAAAGCAACACGCAATCAAATGACATGGCAACGACGGCGAATAACTGAATGACATCTAGCGCATCGAATCCGGGGCGTTACATGGCCTCTCCGGGATACTCCTCCATGGCCACCGGTGATGATAGCCCCCTCCGGCAGGGTGCCGGAGAGGGCCTAGATTGATTTCTCGTGGCTACAGAGGCTTGTGGCGGTGGAACTTCCGATCTAGGTTTCTTTCTGGAAGTTTGGGTATATATGAGCTGTGTTGGCGTCGAGAACAAGTCGGGGGGGGGGGGGGTCTCCGGGCTGTCCACGAGGCAGGGAGGCGCGCCCAGGGGGTGGGCGCGCCCCCCACCCTCGTGGGCAGCCCGGGACTCTTCTGGCCCAACTCTTTGACTCCATGGCCTTCTTCTGGTCCAAAAATAAGCTCCGTCAAGTTTCAGGTCAATTGGACTCCGTTTGGTTTTCCTTTTCTGCGATACTCTAAAACAAGGAGAAAACAGAAACTGGCACTGGGCTCTAGGTTAATAGGTTAGTCCCAAAAATCATATAAAATAGCATATAAATGCATATAAAACATCCAAGGTTGATAATATAATAGCATGAAGACTTCATAAATTATAGATACGTTGGAGACGTATCAGCATCCCCAAGCTTAATTCATGCTCGTCCTCGAGTAGGTAAATGATAAAAGAAATAATTTATGAAGTGTGAATGCTAGCAAGTGCTTAAGTTTGATCAATGATCAATACATGTCATAACAGTAGCTCATCTCATAAAACTTTTCATGATCAAGTAACAAGCTATTCACATGTTAAAGTATAGATCATAAACTTTCTTGAAAACTAACAAACAGTGCTCTTAGTCATCAAACAATTGCAATTCATCTTATTTTCAGGAAGGGTCTATGTCAGAGCTTTGATTCAGCAAACTCCACATACTCAACTATCATTTAATCTTTCACAATTGCTAACACTCATGTGATATTTATGGGTTCAAAATTTTAATTGGACATAGAGAAAGATAGGGGCTTATAGTTTCGCCTCCCAACCTTTTACCTCAAGGGTAATGTCGACAATAATAACTCATGAAAACCTACATCCAAGTAGATATATATATCCGGATTGCTCCAACACAAAGTGCTTGCCAAAGGAAAAAGTGTAAAAAGGAAAGGTGATGATCATCATGACTCTTACATAAGGTAGAAAAGGTAAAAGATAGGCCCTTCGCAGAGGGAAGCAGAGGTTGTCATGCGCTTTTAAGGTTGGATGCACAAAATATTAATGCAAAAGAACGTCACTTTATATTTCCTCTTGTGATAGAGACCTTTATTATGCAGTCCATCGCTTTTATTTCTTCCCTATCACAAGTTCGTATAAAGCTTATTTTCTTTGCACTAATAGATCATACATATTTAGAGAGCAATTTTTATTGCATGCACCGATGACAACTTACTTGAAGGATCTTACTCAATCCATAGGTAGGTATGGTGGACTCTCATGGCAAAACTGGTTTAAGGCATATTTGGAAGCACAAGTAGTATCTCTACTTGGTGCAAAGAATTTGGCTAGCATAAGGGGGAAAGGCAAGCTAAGCATGTTGGATGATCCATGAAAATATACTTTATTTCGGATATAAGAAAACATAACCCATTACGTTGTCTTCCTTGTCCAACATCAACCTTTTAGCATGTCACATTTTTATGAGTGCTCACAATTACAAAATATGTCCAAGATAGTATATTTATATGTGAAACCTCTCTTCCTTCAATATTCTTTCATGGATTGTTCAAGTGACCAATTCTACGTTTGCTAACTTTCAATAAGTTTACTACCTATACTTATTATGTGTGAAGTCATTACTCCCCATGTTATAAGTATATGAAACATATATAAATTCAGATTTATGACATTCGATTCATTCAACCATTTACTCATAGGATATACGTGAAGCACGTGAGTAAATGACAAACTACTCCAAAAAGATACGAGTGAAGAGCACTGAGTAGTCAAATAATTAACTAGCCATGGGAGGATTCTTTTTCATTCAATAATTCAGATCCAATGATTTTATTCAAACATAAAGTAAAATTTAAAATACGCTCCAAGCAAAACACAGATCATGTGACGAATAAAAATATAGCTCCGAGTAAGGTATACCGATAGTTTTGAAGACGAAAGATGGGATGCCTTCCGGGGCATCCCCAAGCTTAGGCACTTGAGTCTTCCTTGAATATTACCTTGGGGTGCCTTGGGCATCCCCAATCTTAGGGTCTTTCCACTCCTTATTCTCCTCCTATCGATATCTCACCCAAAGCTTGAAAACTTCAATCACATAAAACTTAACGAAACTTCGTGAGATAGGTTAGTATGATAAAGAGTAAACCATTCACTTTGGTACTGTCAAAGACAAGGTTCATAATTTTTCGCATGCAATGTCTACTGTACCATATCGTTTCTACAATTTATATTGAAAAATATAAGCCATAGAAACTAGAACACAAGCAAACTATGCAATGAAAACAGAATCTGTCAGAAACAGAACAATCTGTAATGATCTGAACAGCAACCATACTTCTGCTACTCCAAATATTATGAAATAAATTGGTGGACGTGAGGGATTTTTCTATTGATCTTCTGCAAAAAGAATCAACTCAAAAGCACTCTTCTGTAAAAAAAATGGTAGCTAATCTCGTGAGCGCAAAGTTTCTGTTTTTTACAGCAAGATCACATTAACTTTCACCCAAGTCTTCCCAAAGGTCTTACTTGGCACTTTATTGAAACAAAAGCTACAAAACATGATTACTACTGTATCTTAATCATGTAAACACACAAAAATAGTAAGGGTAAATATTGGGTTGTTTCCCAACAAGCGATTTTCTTTAATGCCTTTTAGCTAGGCATTATGATTTCAATGATGCTCACATAAAAGATAGGAATTGAAACATAAAGAGGGCATCATGAAGAATATGACTAGCATATTTAAATCTAACCCACTTCCTATGTCTAGGGATTTTGTGAGCACATAATTTATAGGAACAAGAATCAACTAGCATAGGAAGGCAAAACAAGTGTAACTTCAAAACTTTAAGCACATAGAGAGGAAATTTGATATTATTGCAACTCCTATAAGCATATATTCCTCCCTCATTATAATTTTCAGTAGCATCATGAATGAATTCAACAATATAACCATCACATAAGGCATTCTTTTCATGATCTACAAGCATATAAATTTTTCTACTCTCCTCATAAGCAAAATTCTTCCCATTCAGAATAGTGGGAACACTAATTCCTAAAGTTGACACTCTTCCAAACCCACTTTAGATGATAGTATTATTCATACTACAAAATATATAAGTGAAGTTCATGGAGCATTCTACAATTAATATAGACTAACCAATATCCAAGCTCAATATATATAAGTGAAGCACACGAAGTATTCTATAAATCAATGAAAGGCTATCTCATACTAGCATGGTTCTTAAAGAAAAAGAAAAACACAAAGGACACAAATCATGTGAACAAAACAAAAACTGAGGTATACCGATAATTGTTGAAGAAGAAAGATGGGATGCCAACCGAGGCATCCCCAAGCTTAGATGCTTGAGTATCCTTGAAATATTTACTTGGGGTGCCTTGGGCATCCCCAAGCTTGAACTCTTGCCTCTCTTTATTCTTCTCACATCGGTAACTCCTCGTTCTTCGAACACTTCATCCACAAAAAACTTTAACAAAAACATTGTGAGATCCGTTAGTGTAATAAAGCAAACTACCACATTAAGGTACTGTAATGAACTCATTCTTTATTTATATTGGTGTTAAACCTACTGTATTCCAACTTCTCTATGGTTCATACCCCCCGATACTAGCCATAGGTTGATCAAAATAAGCAAACAACACACGCAAAACAGAATCTGTCAAAAACAGGACAGTCTGTAGTAATCTGGAGGTTTAGCAAACTTCTGTAACTCCAAATATTATGAAATAAATTTGACAGTTTAAAAAATTTGTACATAAGTAATATGAAAAAAGTTGAAGACCCATTTGACTTTCCAGTAAAAAATGTAAAATCATGCGCTACAGCCAAAGTTTCTGTTTTTGTTCTGCACTAGTAAACAAGCAATCTAATCATCCTAAAACCAAAGCTTGGCACATTATTTTTATAATACAATGGATATATACAAGCGGATAATTATTTACAGAGAAACTTCCATGAAAAAATCTACATTGTTTCCGTGAGCATGAACACAAGTGCTCAAAATTAGAGCCCTCACTTCTTCAATGCAAAACTTTCCAATCACTTCTCTTTTTGAAAAACTGTTTTAGGCATGAGAGGCAAGTAAATTTTTTTGGTATTTTCATTCTTAATTTTTTTTATGTTTCACCCACAACTAAACAGAAACAAAAAGGGAAAACAAAATCTACTTAGTGAACAAAGCAAACAAGCACACACGAGAATATCAACCCGACGCTATTGCTCCCCTCAAGAACGGCGCGCCGTAAAAGAGCTTGATAATCCCCAAGTGCAGGGAATCATCAGAGAAATTCCCAAAGGTGGAAGTGATAAGTATGGAGTGTCGAACCCACAAGGAGCTAAAGGTAAGATCAATATTCTCTCAAGTCCTATTCGCCATCGTTATTTACGACTCTACATACACCGAACGTTTGCTTCCAACTAGAAACGAGAAATAAAACTACGTTGTGGGTATGAAGAGGATAACTTTGTATGGTATCGGAGAGCTAAAACATAAAAGTAGGTGCTGTTATCATAAATTTAGAATATATTACTAAATATTATAAATAACGAGTGTGGAATAATGATGGATAGGTGTGCGGAATTGTCCTAGGCAATTGTTAACAAGACCGGTTGTCGTCATTGCAATTTCATATGAGGGAGAGGCATAAGCTAACATACTTTCTCTACTTGGATCATATGCACTTATGATTGGAACTCTAGCAAGCATCCGCAACTACTAAAGATCATTAAGGTAAAACCCAACCATAGCATTAAAGCATCAAGTCCTCTTTATTCCCATACGCAACAACCCCCTTACTCGGGTTTGTGTTTTAGTCACTCACCAACCCACTATAAGCGAATCATGAACGTATTGCAACACCCTACAGCGGTAATCCCTCACGCTTGCGCGACACGGAGGGCACCATAGGACAGCACCAAAATAAAACATACAACTCGTACCAATCTAGATCATCAATCAACCCAAAGATAAAGGATATCTACTCAAAACATCATAGGATGGCAACACATCATTGGATCATAATATTTGGCATAAAGCACCATGTTCAAGTAGGGATTACAATAAAAGTGCGGGAGAGTGGACCGCGTAAAAGAGATGAGGATGGTAATGATGGTGGTGATGTTGATGAAGACGAACACCGCGGCGATGATTCCCCTCTCGATGGCACTCCTGTGCCACCAAGAGAGAGGAGGAGAGGTTCTCCCCCTTATGCTTCCTCCTCCATGGCCTCCCCCTGATACGTCCATTTTGCATCATGATTTTATATCGATATTTATTGCATTATGGGCTGTTATTTCACGTTATGTCACAATACTTATGGCTATTCTCTCTTATTTTACAAGGTTTACATGAAGAGGGAGAATGCCGCACCTGAAATTCGGCCGAAAAGGAGCAAATATTGGAGACCTACTCACAAGAACTCCAAAAGTCCTAAAACTCCATGGAATATCTTAAAATAAATACAAAAATCATCGCCAAAGATGAAGGTCAGGGCCCACACCGGCTCACGAGGTCCCCTCGGGCGCCCCTCTACCTCGTGGGCCCCCGGTGGCTCTCCGATGCCCATCTTCTCCTATATGAAGTCTTTCGATGAGAAAAAACATTAAGCAACCTTTCGACGAGACTCACGCCACGAGGCGGAACCAATCTAGGGCTCCGGCAGAGCTGTTCTGTCGGGGACACTTCCCTCCGGGAGGGGGAAATCATCACCAACGCTGCTCTCATCGGGAGAGGGCAATCTCCGTCAACATCTTCACCAGCTGTCGGCGTTCTGGGAACGGGGGTACCCAGACTTGCCTGCCTGCGGCCTGCGGCGTGGCTCAAGGGGTGGCCCAGCACGGCCCATCTTCATTAGCACAAGCTCAAGACCCTCGCGAGGGGCCAAGCCTCACGGGCAGACGATGTGAAGCTTCCTCGTGCACGGCCTCACAGCTGGCTCGCGAGGAGGCGGAGAGATCAAGGCGGGTACCTCACGAGGTGCCCATGACGCAAGCCATGACGACTAAGGGCGCCAGGCGGGCGCCAGCCAAGAAGGTCCTCCTTTCCTCTTTGGTGCACAGGGGCAAGCGCAGCGAGAGCATCAAGCAAAGGCATCCGTTTCGGTGCAACAAGACCAAGACCGTCGCAATGGCAGGAAGGAAGTCATCGTGGAGCCCAAACCAGCGTCACCACCAGAGCCTTTGACAGGCTAGGACCAACTTTAGTCAGGATAAGTGTACTCGATGTTCCCCTTCAAAATGGCCAATTGTTGGCGCCCTTCCTGCTCAATATTTGGGAAGAGGCTCAGGGCCTTTGCCTATAAATAGGACTAGCCACCCACAGGAGAGAGGATCCGGCATCGAGAGACCAATCACAGAGGGAGAGAGAGAGAAGCGACCGAACTCCCCCTAGTTGTTCATCGCACCAGCCAAGAATAGACCCTCGCGAGGCTGTTCTTCCTTGTATTGTCCATCATCAGCCCAAGAGGCAATCCACCACACCACACACTGAAGTAGGGTGTTACACCACAATGGTGGCCCGAACCAGTGTAAACCTTGTGTATCTTGTGTTGTTCTTTCGGTAGTTTAGATCCTAGCGAGGCGACGAGGTGCAGGTAGGTAGAGGGAGATATCTCCGCGCGCACCCCAGAGTTCGAACCTAGAGGGTCTGCCGGAACCCGAAATCCGACATTTGGCGCGCCAGGTAGGGGTGCTCCGGAATTCGCCTTCCGCCGCCCTGTTCTTCGCCGACATCGCATCCATGTCAGACGCTCGTCGGGTCCGCGCCGAGTGCCGAGCCGCTCTTGCTACCCGCGTCGCCCAGACGGCCCCCGTCGGCGGCCGCCCCCGCCGTTCCCAGTCGCCTGCCGTCAACGCCGCCACCGGCCCGACGAGGAACGAGCAGCAAGCGTCGTCCCAGCATCCGTCCGTTAGGCGAGACGGCCGTACTGCTACTCCTTCACTCGCCCCAGCCAGTTCTTTCGTCTCCGCGCTCCAGCTACCATGGAGGCTCGAGCTGCGCTCATTGCGGCAAACGAAGCTCTGCGCTACCGCCTGCCGATGACGTTTATGAAGAGTGGCTCGACCGCTGCCGCCGAGCTCGTCCACAGCAGCATGGGGCTCCCTCAGCGCCGTCCTTCTCAGACCGCACCCGCCTTGCGCGGGCGATGAAGCTCGTGGGCGCCAGCCGCCCCTCAAGAAGGCGCCTTGGCCCCAAGGTGCGTGGCCCTGGCGGAACCCACTCCGTCCGGCGCCAACAAGAGCAAGAGCAGAGCTGCCAAGAGGTCCCTCGCCCCAAGAAGCTGCCCGAGTGCTCCTGCACCGGCTCGTCACGACCACGCCTCGCTCCGGCATGTTAAGACCCCGCTACTGCTCCCAGCGGCAACAAGATAGGGACCCGCAAGACCAGTCTCTTCGTCACCAAAGGCCTCCCGTGGCCACAGCAGGCTGTCGCGCCTTCACCACCGAGCTGCGCAGCGTCGCGTGGCCCGGCAACTTCAAGCCAGACCTGCCTCCTCACTACGACGGCACGGCCGACCCTGCGGAGTTCCTTCAGCTCTACGAACTGGGCATCGAAGCCGCCAACAGGGCCGAGAAGGTCATGGCGAACTGGTTTCCCATGGCACTCAAGGACGGGCCCGCACTGCCTCGAACACGGCTCTGGCGCGATCTCCTCATCGGACGAGATGCGCACCCGCTTCATTGCCAACTTCCAAGGTACTCATGACCGGCCTCCTGCCGTGAGCGACATGCACCGCATCAAGCAGCAGCCAGGGGAGAACCTGCAGAAGTACATCCAGCGCTTCAACAACGCACGCCTCAAGATTCCCAAGGTGACCGAGGAGGCCATCATCTCAGCCTTCTCCGACGGTGTGCGTGACGTCAAGATGAAGGAGGAGCTGGCGATGCATGAAGATCTGTGCATATCCTTGGAGCTGTTCGACTTGGAGACCAAGTGCTCCAGGGCTGAGGAAGGACGCCTTTCCCTCCTCGAGCTGCCAGCCGCAGACCCAGAAGAGAAGAAGTCCAAGGCCAAGGACGTGAAGCGCAAGGGGGCTGTCGTGCTTTCATGAAGAACCAGACACCAAGCGAGGCGTAGATCAGCCCGAGTCTTCCAAGGGCAGCCGGTTGTGTGTACCATGACCTCCACACCCACAACACCAACGAATGTCAAGAGCTCCGAGCCGTCAGTGCGAGAAGGGAGGATCGGTCGACGCCCGACCGCAACGATCGAGGCTACGGCCGAGGAGGAGGAAGAAACGCAGACGCCGGGAAGACCGTGGCCCTCGCCAAGGGTGGCGCGACCGACCTCGCGAGATCGCCGCGTGACCAGCCTCGCGAGGGAGGCTGGAGGGATCAGCCTCGCGAGGATCGCCTGCAAGGAAACGCAGGCCTCCCTCCTCTCGCCGCAGCCAAGGAGAAACGAGGACCATCATCAGACGAGGGGCTGGGGGCTTCAGAGCCGCGTGATCGCTTGCATCCTGGGCGGAGCTCAAGCCCCAGCCTCTCAACGCATCTTCAAGAAGTTCGCCCGCGAAGTGAATGCAGTCCTCCCCAAGCTCCAAGCCACGCGCCCTCTCAGGTGGTCAGCGTGCGCCATCACGTTCAGCTCAGCGGATCATCTCAAGTGCGCGGCCACAGCCGGAGTCCTCCCGATGCTTTGTTCCCCAATCATCAGCAACGTGCAAGTCACCAGGACCCTCATCGACGATGGAGCAGGGCTCAATGTCCCGTCTCAGAGACGCTCAACAATCTCCAAGTGCCTTACAATCAGCTTCAGCCAACCAAGCCTTTCTCCAGAGTCACCGATGGCTCCACGGTTCCGATTGGGCAGGTCCGCCTCCCGTCACCTTGAGGCGCGACAACTACCGCACCGAGCTCATCGACTTTGATGTCGCCCACATTCGCCTGCCATACAACGCCATCCTCGGGTACCCAGCTCTGGCCAAGTTCATGGCCGTGACTCATCACGGCTACAACGTCCTCAAGATGCCAGGAAGCGGCGCAGTCATCATGGTGCCTTATGAAGAGAGAGACGCAGTGTGCTCCCTGGAGCGAGCTTTTCAAGCCGCATCACTTGAAGACCCAGATCGCAGGAGCGTGAGGCTCACCGAGACCACTCCCAAGAAGAAGAAGACATCGCCAGGCCCGACCCCTCAGGAGGCAGGCCCCTCAGGGTCCGCACCTGTTCAGGGGGCACCTCCTTCTGTCGCATAGGAAGGCGTGCCCGGCGCCCTCCTCAAGCAAGGCTCGGGGGCTCTCTCCTGGAGGGCCACCGACCTTGCTAAGGTCACGAGGGAGGCGCTTGGGCACCACTTGGAGGCGTGTTTCAAAGCATGTTTCCCTCGGGGAGGGAGCGAGGCAAGGAGGGCCAAACCCTCGTGGAGTTCGTCAGGAGATCATTCAGAGCTGCAGGAGTCAAGAGTCATGAGTGGCAGCCGCCACTCCACCGCAGCTCCCCATCCACGCGAAGATGGTGGGCTGCGCGTCTGCATCGACATACCAGGGCTCAACCGAGCCGCCTCTCAGGAGCGCTTTTGGCCCTCACGCGCGGGGCGCTGCGAAGGTCCACCCCACAGCTACGTTCGCATGCCCTACGGCGTGCCGAACGCGGCCGCCACATACCAGCGCCTCATGGGGAGCATCCTGGAGGCTCAAGAGGCCAGGCGTTCCGCAGTCCCGGGCGGACATGGAGATGAGTTCGCGAGGAGCCACCAGGCGCCTCCGGAGCCTCCCGAGGCTCTGGGCCCGGGGCTCGTGAAGATCGGCTTCCGCAGCCCACGACGTCCGCTACTTCAGCATCCCTTCGTCTTCAACGTTATCAGGTGACATCCTTCAAGTTTCATTTCCAGCTGGGAGCGCCCCCCAAGGCTGCATCATTCCCAGGCCATGAGGGTCCGTCCTTGCGGCGTGTATCCCTTTTACTTCATGTTCCTAGCTTACTTTGTTGGGGGCGCCCCTCGGGCTGCGTCATCCCCAAGTCGCCGGGCTGCACTCCAAATGGCATGTACCCCTCTTGCGTTTATTTCGGTCATGCGTTTGACCCATTATGATTGTTATTTGATGCCCGCCCACGGCACCCTTCTTCCTCCATGTCGGCCGCTTGCACGTTAAAGGGGGTACTGAGCATCGCAACTCATGGGCTCCTACTAGCTCTCCAGCCCTCACCCTCTAGCCTTGTACACGGCATCGCTGACACAGCATACGAGCGACGGCCGAGACCCGCTCGAGGGCCGGGACCCGAGGACGAGAGCGCCGGCATCTAACCAAATTTGCAGGAACACATCACAAGTTAAGGCTCAAAGGCCAGCGCAACCCGCCTTTGGAGGTAGGGCCCCATGAGTCCTGCTACTGGCTCACGGGTGCCCAGATACACCTCGTCAGCCCTACCGTGCCAGCCATGTGTTAGGGCGGGTCAGACATGCCCCGGGCTCCTCCCGAGGGGAGCCCCTCCCACGCACTGATGGAAGCACCATGCTCCACGCTGGCCGACGACACCGCCGAGGAGCGGCTATGCCCGTGACACATACGGAAGCGCTTATGTCTCGGCCGGTGATAAACAACTGAGGGTGGCCCCCGGCCGCATCAACCTCAGGGAGCCCAGAGCTCAGTGTCTGGCCTCATCGCAACGCCTCCCCTCGGGAGTGCCGCGTGAGGGGGCTGGGCACGGGGGCTACGCCTGGGTCACGCCCAGACGCACGCCACCCAGCCAGGCCCCTCGGGCCTGGTTCGTCGCACGTCTCTCCCCGAGCGGAGCCAAGGTACGAAGGCCGTTTGAGCATTAAGGGGGACTCCTGAGCATCGCGACTCAGGAGCCTAACTGGTCACGTAGCCCCTCACTCCTTAGTTCCGAAAGGCTAATGGCGGTTGAGGTATGCGCTGGGCCGGGCTCTGCAGACGTAGAATGGTAGATTCACCCGTACATCTCACCTCCCTACTTGTCGTTCAGGCGCCAAGGAGGACTCCTAAGCATCGCGACTCAGGAGCCTAACTTGTCACGTAGCCCCTCACTCCTTGGTCCCGTCCTGGTTTCTGGTTGGGGCTAATGGCGGCTGAGGTATGCGCGGGGCCGGGCTCTGCCGGCGTAGAACAAAAGCAAGTAGGAAGGAAAAGCGCAAATCTCAAGGAATTCAAAAGCAAATATTACAGTCCATAACTATTGCCACAACACCAAACGCAAGTTTAAACGCCTCCCCGAGGCATGATGCATGTTGCAGGAGCTGAAAGCAGAACAGGAGCCACAAAGGAGTCACTTGTTGGCGGCGGAGCAGCGCGGGGCGGGTTCGCCTCGTGAAGCCTCAGGACCGGCAGCGCCTCGCTTCGGCTTGGTGCTGAAGGCCGGGAACTTTGCTAGCAGAGCCTCCGCTCGACCCTTCACGGCCTCAGCAGCGGCAGCGGCAAGCTCGCCGCCACGGGTTTCTAGCAGTCAGTCGAGGTCGACGCCGGGATCGCTGAAGGTAGACGTGGGTAAGGACGGCCGCGTCGGCTGCAGAAGACAGGACACGCGCCTCGGCCTCAGCCGTGGGGCCAAGGCCAAGGGTGACATCTTCAAGGGCACGGATCAGGAAGGGAAGCAGCTTGGCAGGGCCGTCCTTGGTGCCAGCCAGCGGGCTTTCCAGGCCGCTGTCGTAAAGCGACCTCAGCAAGGTGCAAGCCTTCGCCTCCATCTCCACGAAGGCCACGCAATCCTCGGCAAGGACCCGCGCCTTGCCGTCCAGCTCGACCCTCTTCGCCTCCAACTCCTGCTCCAACGCACCCAGGCGGCCACAGCGCTTGTTAAGCTTGGCTTCCCGGTCCTTGACGGCCGCCTCGCGAGCCTTCATGTCTTCCTCCTTCTCTTGGCGAACGCGGGCCTCCTTGGCAAGCTGGTCGTGCAGGCCCTGCAGCTCGTTCTCCAGCACCTTGCAGCGACCTCGGACATCGGCTACCTCCCTGTGGCAGCGTCATGAGTAGCCTTCGCCCCCAAGGACGGCTCTGCTTCTCCTCGCCAAGCCGTCATGCCTCGAACCGGCGCCGCCGAATCAAGCGTCGGAGCGAACCCAGCCGGAGGCCAGCTCCAAGCGCCCGGCCACCAAGTGAGGGTCGGCGCCTAGAAGATCTTGTCGCAGCCGGTCCAGGCCAGCGAAGACGATCCAGATGTTGGGAGGAGTCGGAGAGACAGAAGTTGGTGGAGTAGGAGGAGACGACGGCAGCAGAACCACAAGATCCTGAGGCAGACCTTCATACCCGACAACAAGGCGGCAGTGGCATCAGGCAAGGATACCTTAGGAGTCGCTTGGGCCATGGGGGCTGAGCTCGCCCCAGCAAGCTCCGCCATGCCTCGCGAGGATGATCGGGCAGGAGAGGCCCGTGTCTTGCCGTCACCTTCTTTCACGGGCGAAGGTACTGCCTCAGATGGAGCCTCAGGAGCTCCCCTCAGTTTCTTAGCCGCAGGCGCCGGCCTAGCCAAGGAATACAGATAGCAAGCCTCAACGACAAAGCAAGGAATAAAACAAGAATCAAGCACTTATCGTCATCGCCATGAAGCTCGAGCAACCTCCGGCCATACTTGAAGCCCGAGAGCCGGCTGCAGGGATTAGCCTCAAGAGGCCCGGGAGCAGGAGGGACGTCTGCGGATCGCCTCGGAGCCGCGGCAGACCCCCGGGGGACCAACCCAGTCCTGTCCTTCTTCGAGATCGGGGGCAAGCTCTTGCCGCCCCGCTCATCGCCATCCTCGTCGTCGCTCGGCAAGAGGCGGAGAGCGGACCTGCTTGAGGAGGCGCTCTCGACTCCCGTCGGTCGCCTCGAGTCAGCCCCTCTTCCCGCCCTCTTCTTCCTCCTCTTCGCTGGAGTCACGGAGGACACGTTCACCGTCACCGGGCCGCCGGGTCCTCGGGAACCTCATGGGCACGGGCCCGTCCCCATTTAAAACGGGCATGGATTCCACCGCCGCCTCCCAATCATCCCGGCGAACAGGGTACAGAGCGCCTCCGGCCTCGCCCACGCCTCCCCAACCAAAGATTGAGGACCGCGCCAGATCTTCGCCGCCAAGATCAAGGGCTCGGGCGGGCCTCCACAGCCGAAGCGATCTTCGACGGCGGGCCACCTGGTGCTCCAAGAACTCCCTCAGGAGCGACGCACTGGTCAGCTTCGCCGGCGCCATGTTGCACGGCCACAGGTCCGGGTTCATCTTCTCCAGCACCGGCTGCGCGCGGGGATCCATGAGTTCCGTGTGAGACCAATCGTCGGAGGTTGTGGGCTACTCCGTGGGCAGAATCAGCCGAGGATGGATGCGCCCAGCATCTAGCATGACCCACTTGCTCCTGAAGCCCTCAATCCTCTTCCTGGGCTTCGAGATGGCGTTGGAGCTGCCATACACGACAAAGCTCGCGCACGCAGAGATGGGACCGCGAGAGGTCCGGAGGTAGAAGAAGTGGCGTAGCAAGGCCACTGAGGGCTGCACCCCGACGTGAGCCTCACAATAGTAGGAGAAGATCGCCAGAAGAAGAACAGAGTTGGGGTGGAGGTACAGAGCTTGCAGTTTGTAATGGCGGAGGATGTAAAAGAAGAACTCGTAAAAGGGAGGCACCAGACCGGCAGCAATGGCGCCACGAAGAGCGGATAGAAGGTGCTTCCTTGGCCTTCGGGAAGGGCAGAGCCGGGCCTTGAGCACCGCTGCCCTGTCGTTGCCTTTGCGCCGCCACCATCCGGGCACCTGGCAAGGCCCTTCTCCGACACGTTCGGCGAGTCCAAGGCGGGTGAGTACCAAGCTCCGGCCGGGGTCTGGCGAGGCGCCATGTCTTCTAGGGCACGCGGTCGAAGTAGATCTGGAGATTTCAGAGGCAGGAAGGAAAGGCGCAAGAAAGGGGATCTAGGCAATGACCGGAGGAGGCAAAGGAAGCAAAACAGATGCTGCTCCTTTGTTGAGTCGTGCAGTTGCTAAGGCGCCCACGTTCAATCAACCGCCACGTGGCGCCCTAGGCCGCAGGCTGTTAGGGCCCGCGGCGCTTCGCACTTGCCCTTCGCCTCCTCGCCGCCAAGTCCAGCGCGCTTTGGGCCCGGGCTAGTGTCGGCGTTACGGGAACGGGGTACCCAGACTTGCTCGCTGCGGCCAGCGGGCGTAGCTCAAGGGGTGGCCCAAAGACGGCCCATCTTCATTAGCACAAGCTCAAGACCCTCGCGAGGGGGCCAAGCCTCATGAGGGCGGATTTACAGGAAGCTTCCTCGTGCACGGCCTCGTCGGGGCCGGGCTCGCGAGGAGGCGGAGAGATCAAGGTGGGGTACCTCACGAGGTGCCCATGACGCAAGCCATGATGACCAAGAGGCGCCAGCGGGCGCCAGCCCGCAGGTCCTCCTTCCCTCTTTGGTGCAAAGGGGGCAAGCGCAGGCGAGAGCATCAAGCAAAGGCATCCGTTTCGGTGCAACAAGACCAAGCCCGTCGCAACGGCAGGAAGGAAGTCATCATGGAGCCCAAACCGGCGTCACCACCAGAGCCTTTGACAGGAGAGGACCAACTTTAGTCAGGATAAGTGTACTGGATGTTCCCCTTCAAAATGGCCAATTGTTGGCGCCCTTCCCGCTCAACATTTGGGAAGAGGCCCACGGCCTTTGCCTATAAATAGGACTAGCCACCCACAGGAGAGAGGATCCGGCATCGAGAGACCAATCACAGAGGGAGAGAGAGAGAGAGAGAGAAGCGACCGAACTCCCCCTAGCAGTTCATCGCACCAGCCAAGAATAGACCCTCGCGAGGCTGTTCTTCCTTGTATTGTCCATCATCAGCCCAAGAGACAATCCACCACACCACACATTGGAGTAGGCTGTTACACCACAATGGTGGCCCGAACTAGTATAAACCTTGTGTCTCTTGTGTTGTTCTTTCGGTAGTTTAGATCCTAGCGAGGCGACGAGGTGCAGGTAGGTAGAGGGCGAGATCTTCGCGCGCACCCCAGAGTTCGAACCTAGAGGGTCTGCCGGAACCCGAAATCCGACACCAGCACCATCTCATCTCCAAACCCTAGTTCATCTCTTGTATCCAATTCTTGTCTCCAAGTCCGGGATTGGTGCTAGTAGGTTGCTAGTAGTGTCGATTACTCCTTGTAGTTGATGCTAGGTGGTTTATTTGGTGGAAGATCATATGTTCAGATCCTTTATGCATATTATTACGCCTCGATTATGAACATGAATATGCTTTGTGAGTAGTTACGCTTTGTTCCTCGAGGACAAGGGAGAAGTCTTGCTATTAGTAGTCATGTGAATTTGGTATTCGCTCGATATTTTGATAAGATGTATGTTGTCTAACCTCTAGTGGTGTTATGTGGACGCCGACTACATAACACTTCACCATTATTTGGGCCTAGAGGAAGGCATTGGGAAGTAATAAGTAGATGATGGGTTGCTAGAGTGACGTAAGCTTAAACCCTAGTTTATGCGTTGTTTCGTAAGGGGCTGATTTGGATCCATATGTTTCATGCTATGGTTAGGTTTACCTTAATACTTTTGTTGTAGTTATGGATGCTTGCAATAGAGGTTAATCATAAGTGGAATGCTTGTTCAAGTAAGAACAGCACCCAAGCACCGTCCCCCACATATCAAATTATCAAAGTACCGAACGCCGAATCATATGAGCGTGATGAAAACTAGTTTGACGATATTCCCATGTGTCCTCGGAGCCGCGTTTTTCCTATTATAAGAGTTTGTCAAGGCTTGTCCTTTGCTACAAAAAGGATTGGGCCACCTTGCTGCACTTTATTTACTCTTGTTACTTGTTGCTCGTTACAATTTATCTTATCACAAAACTATCTGTTATCACTTATTTCAAGATTTCTGCAGAGAATACCTTGTTGAAAACCGCTTATCATTTCCTTCGCTTCCTCAAGGTTCGACACTCTTACTTATCAAAAGGACTATGATAGATCCCCTATACTTGTGGGTCATCAAGACTCTTTTTCCGGCGCCGCTGCCGGGAGTGTAGCGCCTTTGGTAGGTGGAATTTGGTAAGGAAAAATTTATATAGTGTGCTGAAATTTCATCGTCACTTGTTACTATGGAAAGTAATTCTGAGGGGCTTGTTCGGGTATCTTCACCCCGCCCAAAGAGAGCAAAGAGTTGCTCCTCAACCCATCAACCTATTGAAAATGAAACTCCTTTTGAATTTCCTTCGGTATGATGGAAAAACTGCTAGCTAACACTTTTACAAGAGATGGAACAAAGCATCCCGATGAACATCTACTCTATGTGGATGAAGTTTGTGGACTATTTAAGCTTGCGTGTATACCCGATGATGTTGTTAAGAAGAAGGTTTTCCCTTTATCTTTGAAGGGAGACGCATTGACATGGTATAGGCTATGTGATGATACGAGATCATGGAACTATAAAAGATTGAAATTGGAATTTCATCAAAATTATTACCCTATGCATCTTGTTCACTGTGATCGCAATTATATATATAATTTTTGGCCTCGCGAAGGAGAAAGCATTGCTCAAGCTTGGGGGAGGCTTAAATCAATGTTATATTCATGCCCCAATCATGAGCTCTCAAGAGTGACAATCCTTTAGAATTTTTATGCTCGGCTTTCTGATAACAATCGCACCATGCTCGATACTTCTTGTGCTGGCTCTTTTATGATGAAGACTATTGAATTCAGATGGAATTTATTGGATAGAATTAAACGCAACTGAAGATTGGGACCTCGACGAAGGTAAGGAGTCAGGTATAACACCTAGGTTTGATTGTGTTAAATCTTTATGGATACCGATATTTTCCGTAAGTTTAGCACTAAATATGGACTTGACTCGAGATAGTAGCTTCTTTCTCAGGCATCTTTTGCTACTTATGTTGATCTCCCCAAGGAGAAGTGGTTTAAATATCATCCTCCCATAGAAGTAAAAGTAGCTGCACCTATTAAATTTGAAGAAAAGGCTGTCACTTATAATGATCCTATTGTTCCCACTTCTTATGTTGAGAAACCACCTTTCCCTGTTAGAATAAAGGATCATGCTAAAGCTTCAACTCTTCTTCATAAAAGCAATATTAGAACTTATACACCTCCTGAGCAAGTTAAAGTAGAACCTAATATTGCTATTGTTAAAGATCTCTTGTATGATAATATTGATGGGCATGTTATTCAATTCTGTGGTGAATCTGCTAGAATTGCTAAACCTAGCATTAAACATAAACATAGACATGTGGTAGGCGTGCCTGTTATTTCTGTTAAAATAGGAGATCATTGTTATCATGGCTTATGTGATATGGGTGCTAGTGCTAGTGTTATACCTTATGAATTATATAAAGAAATTAAGCATGAAATTGCACCTCTTTGAGTTAGAAGATATTGATGTTACAATTAAACTTGCCAATAGAGATACTATATCCGCAATGGGAATTGTTAGAGATGTTGAAGTCTTGTGTGGAAAACTAAATATCCTACTGATTTTCTTGTTCTCAGTTCTCCACAAGATAGCTTTTGTCCCATTATATTTGGTAGACCCTTCTTGAATACTGTTAATGCTAGGATAGATTGCGAAAAGAATGTTGTTACTATTGGCTTGGATGATATGGTTCATGAGTTTAATTTCTCTAAATTTAGTAAACGACATCATGAGGAAGAATTGCCTAGTAAGGATGAAATTATCGGTCTTGCTTCTATTGCCGTACCTTCTAGTGATCCTTTAGAACAATATTTGCTAGACCATGAAAATGATATGTTCATGAATGAAAGAAGTGAAATAGATTAAGTATTCTTTAAACAGAACCTATTCTCGCAACATAATTTGCTCGTTGAAATCCTAGGATCCTCCTCCACCCAAGGGTGATCCTGTGTTTGAGCTTAAACCATTGCCCGATAATCTTAAATATGCTTATCTTGATGAAAAGAAAATATATCATGTTATTATTAGTGCTAACCTTTCAGAGCATGAAGAAGAAAGATTATTGAAAACTCAAGAAGCACCGTGTCGCTATTGGATATACTCTTGATGATCTTAAGGGCATTAGTCCCACTCTATGTCAACATAAAATAATTTGAAGCGGATGCCAAACCAGTTCGTGATCCTCAACGACGTTTGAATCCTAAAATGAAAGTAGTGGTAAGAAAAGAAATACTCAAGCTTCTGGAGGCAGGTATAATTTATCCCGTTGTTGATAGTCAGTGGGTAAGTCTTGTCCATTGTGTCCCTAAGAAGGGAGGTATTACTATTGTCCCTAATGATAAAGATGAATTGATCCCACAAAGAATTATCACAGGTTATAGGATGGTAATTGATTTCCGCAAATTAAATAAAGCTACTAAAAAGATCATTACCCCTTACCTTTTATTGATCAAATGCTAGAAAGATTATGCAAACATACACATTATTGCTTTCTAGATGGTTATTCTGGTTTCTCTCAAATACCTGTGTCGGCCAAAGATCAATCAAAGACTACTTTTACATGCCCTTTTGGTACTTTTGCTTATAGACGTGTGCCTTTTGGTTTATGTAATGCACCTGCTACCTTTCAAAGATGCATGATGGCTATATTCTCTAACTTATGTGAACAGATTTGTGAGGTTTTCGTGGACGACTTTTCCGTCTATGGATCCTCTTTTGATGATTGCTTGAGCAATCTTGATCGAGTTTTGCAGAGATGTGAAGAAACTAATCTTGTCTTGAATTGGGAAAAGTGCCACTTTATGGTTAATGAAGGTATTGTCTTGGGGCACAAAGTTTCGAAAAGAGGTATTGAAGTTGATAAAGCCAAGGTTGACGCTATTGAAAAGATGCCATGTCCCAAGGACATCAAAGGTATAAGAAGTTTCCTTGGTCACGCCGGATTTTATAGGAGGTTCATTAAGGACTTCTCAAAAATTTCTCAGCCTCCGACTAATTTATTACAAAAGATGTACCATTTGTCTTTGATGATGATTGTGTAGAAGCATTTGAAATACTTAACAAAGCATTAGTCTCGCACCGTTGTTCAGCCACCGATTGAATTTACCCTTTGAAATTATGTGTGATGCTAGTGATTATGTCAGAGGTGTTGTTCTAGGGCAAAGAATTGATAAGAAATTAAATGTTATCCATTATGCTAGTAAGACTCTAGACAATGCTCAAAGAAATTATGCTACTACCGAAAAGGAACTTTTAGCAGTTGTATTCGCTTGTGATAAATTCAGACCCTACATTGTTGATTCTAAAGTAACTATTCACACCGATCAAGCTGCTATTAAATATCTTATGGAAAAGAAAGATGCAAAACCTAGACTTATTAGATGGGTTCTCTTGTTGCAAGAATTTGATTTGCATATTGTTGATAGAAAAGGAGCTGAGAGCCCCGTTGCAGATAACTTATCTAGGTTAGAGAATGTTCTTGATGACCCACTACCTATTGATGATAGCTTTCCTGATGAGCAATTAAATGTCATAAGCACTTCTGTAGCACTCCATGGTATGCTGATTATGCGAATTATATTGTTGCTAAATTTATACCACCTAGCTTCACATGCCAACAAAAGAAAAAGTTTTTCTATGATTTGCGACATTACTTTTGGGATGACCCACATCTTTATAAAGAAGGAGTAGATGGTGTTATTAGACGTTGTTTACCTGAGCATGAACAGGAACAAATCCTACGCAAGTGTCACTCCGAAGCTTATGGAGGACACCACGCTGGAGATAGAACTGCACATAAGGTATTGCAATCCGGTTTTAATTGGCCCACTCTCTTCAAATATGCCCGTAAGTTTGTTTTGTCTTGTGATGAATGTCAAAGAATTGGTAATATTAGTAGACGTCAAGAAATGCCTATGAATTATTCACTTGTTATTGAACCATTTGATGTTTGGGGCTTTGATTATATGGGACCTTTTCCTGCCTCTAATGGATATACACATATTTTGGTTGATGTTGATTACGTTACTAAGTGGGTAGAAGCTATTCCAACTAGTAGTGCTGATCATAGCACTTCTATTAAAATGCTTAAAGAAGTTATTTTTCCGAGGTTTGGAGTCCCTAGATATTTAATGACTGATGGTGGTTCACACTTTATTCATGGTGCTTTCCGCAAAATGCTTGCTAAAATATGATGTTAATCATAGAATTGCATCTCCATATCACCCACAGTCTAGTGGCCAAGTAGAGTTGAGCAATAGAGAGCTCAAATTAATTTTGCAAAAGACTGCTAATAGGTCTAGAAAGAATTGGTCCAAGAAACTTGATGATGCATTATGGGCCTATAGAACTGCATATAAGAATCCTATGGGTATGTCTCCGTATAAAATGGTTTATGGAAAATCATGTCACTTACCTCTCGAACTAGAACATAAGGCATATTGGGCTATTAAAGAGCTCAACTATGATTTCAAACTTGCCGGTGAGAAAAGGTTATTTGATATTAGTTCACTTGATGAATGGAGAACCCAAGCTTATGAAAATGCTAAGTTGTTTAAAGAAAAAGTTAAAAGATGGCATGACAAAAGGATACAAAAGCGTGAGTTTAATGCAGGTGATTATGTATTGCTATACAACTCTCGTTTAAGATTTTTTGCAGGAAAACTTCTCTCTAAATGGGAAGGTCTCTACGTTGTCGAGGAGGTCTATCGTTCCGGTGCCATAAAAATCAACAACTTCGAAGGCACAAATCCGAAGGTGGTAAACGGTCAAAGGATCAAACATTATATCTCAGGTAATCCCATAAATGTTGAAACCAATATTATTGAAATCAGAACCCGGAGGAATACATAAGGGACACTTTCCGCACTGCTTCGCACTACGAAAAGGAATAGGTATGTTGTACGGTAAGTAAACCGACTCCAAAACAATTTTGAAGGCAATATTTCTCCGTTTTGGAATATTTAGAAAAATAGAAAAATAAGTGGCAGTCCGGGAAGGACACGAGGGCCCCACGAGGGTGGTGGGCGCGCCCTACCCCTTGGGCGCGCCCCCCTACCTCGTGAGCACCTCGTGTGCCCTCTAGACCCCGTTTTCTTGGACAATACGTATTTTGGTCGGTAAAAATTCATTATATAGTCTCCCGAAGGTTTTGACTCTCGTATCACGCAAATCTCTTTTGTTCTTGTTTCGAGCTGTTTTCTGTCGGGGTTTTCAAGGCTAGGCATCATGTCGTCCCCCTCCTCCAACAATGGTGACAACGATGCTTGGTTAATGAAGATAGATCTGAAGAGGGAAGAACCCATGAAGGTCAACAAGGATGAAAGGATCAACAAGGCCACGGAGGATCAAGCTCCGGCAGCAAAAGACATCCTTCAACTTGATCATAACTTTCTTACCCCAACCGAGATCAAGCTTTCAAGATGATTGAGTTAGCTCAGATACGTAACAAGTATCTCACACAAGAAAATATTTTGTTGAAGGAGCATATTGTTGCACTCAAGGGCATCATCCGCAAGCTGGAGGACCTCTTACGCTCGATGTGCGACTATCCATCACCTCCACATTCTTCACCAAAGAAGGAGACATAATCACATGGGTATGGGCACTCCCTTGGCAACCGCCAAGCTATGGAGGTGCCCTGCATCGTATCACCATCACAACTCCTATCTTTACCGTTTTTCTTAGTTCGATCCTTTTAGTAGTATCTTGATTTAGTAGAATAAAGTCATGGAATGATCTAGTTTTGAGTTTTGCTTTATGATCCCTCTTTGTAATCGAGTCTGTGAGCTATATAATAAAGATTAGTGCTCAGTCAAGGGCTTGATTATTTTGCCATGATCTTGGGTGAATAAAAGAAAAAGAATAAAAAGAATCAAAAAGTTCATATTGATCTTATTGAAAGTAATGACTTCACATAGAAAGAGTATGATGATTAAAAGTTGTTGGGAGTTGGCAAATATAGCTTTGGTCATCGTTGCAATTAATAGGAAGTAATAAGGAAAGAGAGGTTTCACATATAGATATATTATCATTGACATCTTTTATGATTGGGAGCACTCATTAAAATATGACATGCTAAAGAGTTGAGGTTGGACAAGGAAGACAACATAATGAGTTATGTTTTCTTACATCCGAGATAAAGTATGTTGTCATGGATCCTTTAACGTGTTGAGCTTGCCTTTCCCCTCATGTTAGCTAAATTCTCAGCACTAAGTAGAGATACTACTTGTGCTTCCAAATACCCTTAAACCAGTTTTGCCATGAGAGTCCACCATATCTACCTATGGATTGAGTAAGATCCTTCAAGTAAGTTGTCACCGGTGCAAAGCAATAAAAATTGCTCTAAACATGTATGATTAATTGGTGTGGGAGAAATAAGCTTTATACGATCTTGTGATGTGGAAGTAATAAAAGCGACGGACTGCATAATAAAGGTTCATATCACAAGGGGAAATATAAAGTGACGTTCTTTCGCATTGAGATTTTGTGCATCCAACCATAAAAGCGCATGGCAACCTCTGCTTCCCTCCGCGAAGGGCCTCTACCATATGCAAGAGTCACGGTGATCTTCACCTTTCTTTTTTAATCTTATCCTTTGGAAAGCCCAGCATGTTGGAAAGAACATGATATATACATATCTAATTGGATGTAGGGGAGCATGAATTATTATTGTTGACATTACCCTTGAGGTAAAAGGTTGTGGGGCAAAACTATAAGCCCCTATCTTTCTCTGTGTCCGATTAAAATTCCGTAACCACAAGTATTGCGTGAGTGTTAGCAATTATGAAGGACTAAGTGATAGTTGAGTATGTGGACTTGCTTTTAAGCTCCGACATAGACTCTTTCCGATGTTATGATAAATTGCAATTGCTTCAATGATCGAGGTCATAATTTGTTGGTGCTCAATAAGGTTTCTGATTCATACTTTCGCATTGTGAAAAGATCATCACTTGAACATAAGTAATCATATGACAAAATCTATATATGTTGTTTTTATGAGAATAATCATGATGCCTTCATGTCCGTATTTTATTTTTATCGACGCCTCTACCTCTAAACATGAGGACATATTTATTGTTATCGGCTTTTCGCTTGAGGACAAGCGAGGTCTAAGCTTGGGGGAGTTGATACGTCCATTTTGCATCATGCTTTTATATCGATATTTATTGCATTATGGGCTGTTATTTCACGTTATGTCAAAATACTTGTGGCTATTCTCTCTTATTTTACAAGGTTTACATGAAGAGGGAGAATGCCTAAGAATGGATTCTCGGGCCGAAAAGGAGCAAATATTGCGCACCTATTCTCAAGAACTCCAAAAGTCCCGAAACTCCACGGAATATCTTAAAATAAATAAAGAAAAATCATCGCCAAAGATGAAGGTCGGGGCCCACACCGCTCACGAGGGTGAGGCGCCCCGGGCGCGCCTCACCTCGTGGCCCCCGGTGGCTCTCCGATGCCCATCTTCTCCTATATGAAGTCTTCGATGAGAAAAAACATTAAGCAACCTTTCGATCGAGACTCACGCCACGAGGCGGAACTCATGGAACTAATCTAGGGCTCCGGCAGAGCTGTTCTACTGGGACACTTTCTCCGGAGGGAGAAATCATCACCATCGTCATCACCAACGCCTCCTCTCATCGAGAGAGGGCAGTCTCCATCAACATCTTCACCAACACCATCTCATCTCCAAACCCTAGTTCATCTCTTTGTATCCAATTCTTGTCTCCAAGTCCGGATTGGTGCTAGTAGGTTGCTAGTAGTGTCGATTACTCCTTGTAGTTGATGCTAGTTGGTTTATTTGGTGGAAGATCATATGTT
The DNA here is from genome assembly GCA_021605145.1 of Aegilops bicornis. NCBI lineage: Eukaryota > Viridiplantae > Streptophyta > Magnoliopsida > Poales > Poaceae > Aegilops > Aegilops bicornis. Next base: position 418,975,708 of record CM038671.1, on the reverse strand, counting down.
CAGATCCTTTATGCATATTATTACCCCTCTAATTATGAACATGAATATGTTTTGTGAGTAGTTACGTTTGTTCCTAAGGACAAGGGAGAAGTCTTGCTATTAGTAGTCATGTGAATTTGGTATTCGTTCGATATTTTGATAAGATGTATGTTGTCTAACCTCTAGTGGTGTTATGTGAACATCGACTACATAACACTTCACCATTATTTGGGCCTAGAGGAAGGCATTGGGAAGTAATAAGTAGATGATGGGTTGCTAGAGTGACGTAAGCTTAAACCCTAGTTTATGCGCTGTTTCAGAAGAGGCTGATTTGGATCCATATGTTTCATGATATGGTTAGGTTTACTTAATACTTTTGTTGTAGTTATGATGCTTGCAATAGAGGTTAATCATAAGTGGGATGCTTGTTCAAGTAAGAACAACACCCAAGCACCGGTCCACCCACATATCAAATTATCAAAGTACCGAACGCGAATCATATGAGCGTGATGAAAACTAGTTTGACGATATTCCCATATGTCCTCGGGAGCGTTTTTCCTATAATAAGAGTTTGTCCAGGCTTGTCCTTCGCTACAAAAAGGATTGGGCCACCTTGTTGCACTTCGTTTACTCTTGTTACTTGTTGCTCGTTACAATTTATCTTATCACAAAACTATCTGTTATCACTTATTTCAGTACTTGCAGAGAATACCTTGTTGAAAACCGCTTATCATTTCCTTCTGCTCCTCGTTAGGTTCGACACTCTTACTTATCGAAAGGACTACGATAGATCCCCTATACTTGTGGGTCATCACCCCCTGGCTGGGGAAAGTTTCTCCCTCTGGTCCTTGGCCTTCATGGCGATGATGGCCTCTCCCGGATACTCCTCAATGGCCACCGGTGATGATGGCCCCCTCCGGCAGGGTCCGGAGAGGGCCTAGATTGATTTCTCGTGGCTACAGAGGCTTGCGGCGATGGAACTTCTGATCTAGGTTTCTTTCTGGAAGTTTGGGTATATATGAGAGGTGTTGGTGTCGAGAACAAGTCAAGGGGGTCTCCGGGCTGTCCATGAGGCAGGAAGGCGCGCCTAGGGGGGTGGGCACGCCCCCCACCCTCCAGGGCAGCCCGGGACTCTTCTGGCCCAACTCTTTGACTCCGTGGCCTTCTTCTGGTCCAAAAATAAGCTCCGTCAAGTTTCGGGTCAATTGGACTCCGTTTGGTTTTCCTTTTCTGCGATACTCTAAAACAAGGAGAAAACAAAAACTGGCACTGGGCTCTAGGTTAATAGGTTAGTCCCAAAAATCATATAAAATAGCATATAAATGCATATAAAACATCCAAGGTTGATAATATAATAGCATGAAGACTTCATAAATTATAGATACGTTGGAGACGTATCAATCTGCTCCAAAGACCAACGCCGCCCGCCGTCAGCCGAAGCCACAAGAAGACCACCCCTTTGTCGGACTGGGGCATCTCCGCCGGCAGCTCAAGCGTGGGTGGACGATTTAGCATCCATCATGGCCCACTTGTTCGAAGCCTTCGCTTTCTTCCCCGTCTTCGAGATCGAGTTGGCCTTGCCAGCCGCGATGAAGTTGGCACACCCGGAGGTGTGACCCTCCTTGATGCGGAGGAAGAAGAAGTGGCGCAGTAGAGCCACGGAAGGCATCACACCGAGGTACGCCTCGCAGTAGTAGGAGAAGATGGACAAGAGAAGAATGGAGTTGGGATGGAGATGCAGCGCATGCAGCCCGTAGTGGCCAAGGACCTCGTAGAAAAAGTCAGAGAAGGGGGGACCAACCCTGCAGCGATGTCGCTCGTGAAGAAGGGGAAGAAGGTGCTTCCCTCGGGCTTCGGCTGGTCGGAGGCAACCCGGAGCCCCGTCTCCCCCCTCTCGTTGCTTTCCCCCGCCGTCAGTAGGCGAGTGGCGGCGAGCTCTTCTCCGAAATGTTGGGGGCTTCGCGAGCTGACTCGTACCAAGCCGGCGGCAAGGCAGACTTGACCTTGCGCGGCGCCATTAGTCGCTGATGCGGGAGAAGATGGAAGCAGATATGGGGATTTCGGAGGCAGGGCGCAAGAAAGGGGGATCTGAGCAAGGCGAAAGGAAGCAGTGAAGGCAAGCGCTGTCTACGCCACCTTTTTGATGGGGCAGCTTGCCGAGGCGGCGTGAAGCGGAGACGCCCACGCCCAATCAATCGCCACGCATCGACTCAAGGCCGCAGCCTATTGGGGCTCGCGGCGCTCCGCACTTGACCTTTGGCTTCGCCTCAAAGCCAAGCCCGAGCGTGCCTTGGGCCCGGGGGCTACTGTCGGTGTTCTGGGAACGGGGGTCCCCAGACTTGCCTACCTGCGGCCCATGGCGTGGCTCTGCGAGCGGGCCCGTGCGGCCCATCTTCACCAACAAGCACTCAAGACCCTCGCGAGGGGCCAGGCCTCCCGAGGCGGACGACATAAGAGCTCCTCAGGAGCGGCCCCTAGGTTGGCTCGCGAGGGGCGGAGAGATCAAGGCAAGGCAAACCTCGCGAGGCTTTCGTGACGTGAGCCATGACAACCGAGACCAGGCGTGCACCAGCGTGCGCAGTGTCCTTGTTTCCTCTTTGGTGCTAAGGAAGCAAGCGCAGGCGCGGAGTACCGAGGCTTCAAGTGAAGGTTTCCATATCGGTGCAATGAGACCAAGACCAGCAGGACGGCAAGACGGAGGTCACCGTGGAGCCCAAGGCGGCATCACCGCCAGAGCCTTTGGCAGGCGAAGACTACTTTTGTCAGGATAAGCTGTACTAGTTGTCCCCTTTCGAATTGGCCGTTGTTGGCTCCCTTCCCACTCAATATTTGGGGAGAGGACCAGGGCCTCTATAAATAGGATTAGCCACCACAGTAGAAGGCGAACGGAGCCTCAGGCATCTCATCTTGAGTAATCCTCACACACACAAGTCCACCGAGCACAAGAACACCTCGCCTCAGGAAGCTGTTCTTCCCCTTATACTGTTCATCCTCAGCCCGAGAGGCAATCCACCACCACCACACTGGAGTAGGGTATTACACCACAACGGTGGCCCGAACCAGTATAAGTCTTGTGTCCTTTGTGTTGCGAGTTCGTCGAGTTAGTCCATGAGATCTTAGCAAAGCTAGGACGTGGATTGGTAGGAGAAGATCTTCGTTCGCACCCCAGTGTTCGAACCTTGAGGATTTTGCCAGAACCCGAGATCCGACAATCGCCATCGTCATCACCAACCATCCTCCATCACCAATTTCATGATGCTCACCGTCATGCGTGAGTAATTCCATCGTAGGCTTGCTGGACCGTGATGGGTTGGATGAGATTTACCATGTACTCGAGTTAGTTTTGTTAGGGTTTGATCCCTAGTATCCACTATGTTCTAAGATTGATGTTGCTATGACTTTGTTATGCTTAATTCTTGTCACTAGGGCCCGAGTGCCATGACTTCAGATCTGAACCTATTATGTTTTCATGAATGTATGTGTGTTCTTGATCCTATCTTGCAAGTAATAGTCACCTACTATGTGTTATGATCTGGCACCCCCGGAGTGACAATAGTCAGGACGACTCCCGGTGATGACCATAGTTTGAGGAGTTCATGTATTCACTAAGTGCTAATGCTTTGGTCCGATACTCTATTAAAAGGAGAACTTAATATCCCTTAGTTTCCAATAGGACCCCGCTTCCACGGGAGGGTAGGACAAAAGATGTCATGCAAGTTCTTTTCCATAAGCACGTATGACTATATTCGGAATACATGCCTAGATTATATTGATGAATTGGAGCTAGTTCTGTGTCACCCTATGTTATAACCGTTGCATGATGAATGCCTTCCGACATAATTATCCATCATGGATCCATTGCCTACGAGCTCGTTTCATATTGATCTTTGCTAAGTTACTTTTCCGTTACCACTGTTACGATTGCTACGAAACTACTACTGTTACTTGTGCCACTGTTATCGTTACTTCCATACTACTTTGCTACTAAATACTTTGCTGCAGATATTAAGTCTTTCAGGTGTGGTTTAATTGACAACTCAGCTGCTAATACTCAAGAATATTGTTTGGCTCCCCTTGTGTCGAATCAATAAATTTGGTTTGAATACTCTACCCTCGAAAACTGTTGCGATCCCCTATACTTGTGGGTTATCAAGACCTTTTTCTGGCGTTGTTGCCGGGGAGCATAGCTCTATTCTATGAGTCACTTAGGATTTATATCTATTGATCACTATGAGGAATTTGAAAGATCAAAGAACCAAGATTTTTCCCTCAACTATGAGGGGAGGTAAGGAACTGCCATCTAGCTCTGCAGTTGATTCTCCTTCTGTTTTGAGTAAACTTGCGACAACTACACCTGCTATTGATTCTGATATGTCACATGTTATTGATGATGCTGTCGGCGTTCTGGGAACGGGGGTCCCCAGACTTGCCTGCCTGCGGCCCATGGCGTGGCTCCACTCGCGGCCCAGTACGGCCCGTCTTCACCAACAAACGCCCAAGACCCTCGCGAGGGGCCAAGCCTCGTGAGGCGGATTTACACAAGACCTCCTCGGAGTGGCCTCACCAGCTGGCTCGCAAGGGGCGGAGAGATCAAGGCAAGGCGAGCCTCATGAGGTTCCAATGACGTAAGCCATGACGCACTAAGGCCAAAGGGCGCCAGCACAAGACAAAGGTCCCTCGTTTCCTCTTTGGTGCTAAGGAGGCAAGCGCAGGCGAGGAGTACTGAGGCATCAGGCAGAGGTTTCCATATCGGTGCAAAGAGACCAAGACCAGCAGGACGGCGGGACGAAGGTCACCATGGAGCCCAAGACGGCGTCACCACTAGAGCCTTTGGAAGGCGAAGACCACCTTTAGTCAGGATAGCTTGTACTAGTTGTCCCCCTTTAAATTGGCCGTTGTGGCTCCCTTTCCGCTCAATATTTGGGAAGAGGACCAGGGCCTCTATAAATAGGACTAGCCACCACAGTAGGAGAGCAACTGATTCAGATCATCCTCACCCACACAAATCACCAAGCACAAGAACACCTCTCCTCAGGAGGCTATTCTTCCCCTTGTATTGTTCATCCTCAGCCCGAGAGGCAATCCACCACACCACACTGGAGTAGGGTATTACACCACAACGGTGGCCCGAACTAGTATAAATCTTGTGTCTCTTGTGTTGCAAGTTCGTCGAGCTAGGCCTTGAGATCGCGGTGAAGTTGAGGGCGTGATTAGGTAGGGAGAAATCTTCGTGTGCACCCCAGTCTTCGAACCTCAAGGGTTTTGCCGGAAACCGAAATCCGACATTTGGCACGCCAGGTAGGGGTGCGCCGAAGCTTCCTTTCATCGATCCACATCCCATCGCTTCATCGTCTCCATGGCGGACGCTCGCCAAGCTCGTGCTGAGCGCCGGGCTGCCCTCGCCGCCCGCGTTGCTCAGACGGCTCCCATCGGCGGGCCTCCCCGTCATTCTCTGTCGCCTGCCGCCAACGCCACCACCGGCCCGGCGGGAAACAAGCAGCAAGCGTCCTCGCTGCACCCCTCGGTGCGGCGGGACGGCCGCACCGCCACTCCGTCGCTGACCCCGGCCGGCTCGTCGCGCTCCCACGGACGCGCAAGCCGCGCTGTGCATGGCACGCGAACTCCTGCGCTACCGCCCCATCGACGACCTCTACGAGGACTGGCTGGACCGCATCGCCGAGCTCGTCAGCACCGCAGGGGGCTCCCCTGTGCCATCCCTCTTGCTGCCTCGCCCTCCGCCAGCTGCGTGTGACGTGGCTCATGGAGCGCCACCACCACCACCTCCGCACCAAGGCGGCGTCCTGGCGCCAAGGCGTGCGGCCCCCCGGCGCTACCCACCGCATCGGGCGCCCGTGCGCGAAGAAAGAAGCTGCCAAGAAGTTCCTCATCCACAAGAAAATGCTCCTGCGCTCCCGGCACCACTACGACAAGACCATGCGCCGCCTGCAGTGGCGGTGCGCGGACATCAAGGGCAGGCTCCACATCAGCAAAGGGTCCCGGTGGCCACCGCGGGCTGCCGCGCCTTCACTCCTGAGCTGCGTAGCGTCGCATGGTCGGGCAAGTTCAAGCCAGACCTGCCTTCACACTACGACGGCACCCCGACCCCGTGAAGTTCCTGCAGCTCTACGAGCTGAGCATCGAGGTGGCCAACGGCGACGAAGTCATGGTGAATTGGTTCCCCATGGCTCTCAAGGATGGTGCCCGCTCATGGCTCCTAAACCTGCCTCCAGGCTCCATCTCCTCCTGGAACGAGATGTGCGACTGCTTCGTCTCCAACTTCCAGGGCACTCGCGACCGCCCTCCGGCCGCGGGTGACCTGCGCCGTGTCAAGCAGCAGCCAGGGGAGACCCTCCAGAAGTACATCCAGTGCCTCAACAACGTTCGCCTCAAGATCCCCAAGGTGACGGACGAGGCCATCATCTCCGTGTTTTCTGATGGCGTTCACGACGTCAAGATGAAGGAGGAGCTCGCCATCCACGAGGAGCTATGCACGTCCTTGGAGTTGTTCAACCTGGCGACCAAGTGCGCAAGGGCCGAGGAAGGGCACCTTTCCCTCCTCGAGCTCCCAGTTGCCGACCTGAAGGAGAAGAAAGCCAAGGCCAAGGACGTGAAGCGCAAGGGAGTGGCCGTACTCGCGGAGGAGCCGGACACGAAGCGCGGCCGCGACCAGCCCGAGTCATCCAAGAGCAGCCGACCATTCTGCGCCTTCCACAATGTTCACAGCCACAACACCAATGACTGTCAAGAGCTCAGGGCCATTCGAGATGGACGCCTCGGTCGACGCCCCGAGCACAACGACCGGGGCTACGACCGAGGAGGAGGACATGGCGGGGCACGCTGGGACGACCGTGGCCCTCGCCAGGAGTGGCGTGACCGGCCTCGTGAGGGCGCCTGGAGGGATCAGCCTCGCGAGGACCGTCCTCAGGGCAATGATGGCCTTCCTTCGCTGCCGCCACCACCAAGGAGGAACGATGACCACCATCAGGACGAGGGGGCTAGGGGCTTCCAGGAGCCGCGGCCTATCGCCTGCGTCTTGGGCGGAGCTCAAGCCCCAGCCTCTCAGTGAATCTTCAAGCAGTTTGCTCGCGAGGCGAATGCGGTCCTCCCCAGGCTTGAGGCCACACACCCGCTTAGGTGGTCCAAGTGCGCCATCACCATCAGTTCGGCAGATCAGCTCAAGTGTGCGGCCACCGCTGGCGCCCTCCCGATGCTTTGCTCACCCGTCATCAGCAACGTACAAGTCACCAAGACCCTCATCAACATCGGCGTAGGGCTTAACGTCCTGTCCGTCAAGATATTCGATAGCCTTCAAGTGCCCTACTATCAGCTTCAGCCTACCAAGCCCTTCTCAGGAGTGACCGACGGTTCCACCATGCCGATAGGGCAAGTCCGCCTCCCTGTCACCATCGGACAGCGCGACAACTACCACACCGAGCTCATTGACTTCGACGTCGCCCACATCCGTCTGCCATACAATGCCAACCTCGGGTATCCGGCCCTGGCCAAGTTCATGGCAGTGACACACCACAGCTACAACGTCCTCAAGATGCCAAGAAGCAGGGGGATCATCACAGTCCCCTTCGAAGAAAGAGATGCGGTGTGCTCCCTCGAGCCTGCCTTCCAAGCAGCGTCAATCGACGACCCCGACAGCAATGCAGCACAGTACCCTCCTGAGGTCATCCCCAAGAAGAACAAGCAGCTACTCTGCTCAGGGCCTCAGGAGAGCGGCACTGCAAGTGGAGCCACGTCAGGATCGGCGCCCACGCCTGGGGCGCCTCCCTCCCTTGCATAGGAAGGCGCGCTCGGCGCCCTCCTCGGGCAGGGCTCGGGGGCTCTCTTCTGGAGGGCGTCTGACCTTGCCAGTATCACAAGGGAGGTGCTCGGGCACCACGTGGAGGCGTGCTTCGCAGCACGTTTCCCTTAGGAGGACACCGGACGAGGAGCGCCCGGCGCTCGGGAGTTCATTGCCAAGACCACTTAGGAACTGCAGGATGCAAGAGCCATGCGCGGCGACCGCCGCTCACCTGGCGCGGCTCCCCATCCAGGCAAGGATGGCGGGCTGCGCGTCTGCATCGACAACCTAGGGCTCAAAGGGCCGCATCTTAGGAGCTTTTCTGTCCTTCACGCGTGGGACGCTGCGAGGGCCGCCTCACAGCTACGTTCGCATGCCCTTCGGCCTGCCGAGCATGGCGTTCGCTTTCCAGTGCAACCTGCGGAGCATCCTGGCGGCTCAGGAGGCCAGGCACCATGCAGTCCTGGCGGAGATGGAGACGGTCCTCAAGGAACCACCTGGACCCCTAGAGCCTCCGGAGGCTCAGGGCCCCAGTGGCTCATGAGGAGCAACCCCTTCGTCACGCATCTTCAGCTGCCTCAACAGCCCTTCGACAACAGAACCAGGTGACATCTTTTAAGTTTATTTAGCTGGGAGCACCCTCGGCTGCATCATTCCTGTGCCGCGTGGGTCCGCCCCTCGTGGCATGTATCCCTTTACATCTTTAGCTTACTCTGTTGGGGGTGCCCCCCAGGCTGCATCATCCCCAAGCCGCTCGGGTCCAGCCCAGTGGCATGTATCGTTCTTGCATTTACCTGAGCTAGTTTGCTTCTCATGCACAATCTATCTAGGGTTATCTCCTGCTTGATTGTCATCTACCATGGGAGCTGTTCATGCTGGCACGGCGCTTGTTCTTGGGTCCGTCCCTGCAACGTCGATAAATCTGAGCGGTCGAGCTCTGGCCCGTGGCATACCCCGCGTGCGTCACCTCACCAGACCCTCAGTGCCTTCATTCTCTTACAGAGCGACCAGTGGCCGGCCGGCAATCATAATGGCAATCTGTGCCCCTCCTCGCGCAGACTTGCAGGAACCTCCCGAGGACAACAGCGGGCGGTACCGCAGGCTCCTTCTTCTCCCATGTGATTCGCTTGCGCGTTAAAAGGGGGGCTCCTGAGCATCGCAACTCAAGAGCTCCTACTGACTCTCCAGCCCTCACCCCTGGCCTTGACCACGGCATCGTGACCTGGCATACCAGCGGCGGCTGAGCTCGCTCGAGGGCTGTGACCTGAGGACGTAGAGCACGAAGGAGAGCGTGGGGAGGAAGGGGAAGCACGCACGGGGCTAACCTAGCTGCGCCATGGCCGCCAACGCACAAGCCTGGTGCAACACAAGGAAATGACTCTAGACTGCCAAGATAAGTTTCGCGCTCGGACCAACCAATCGCTACGACACGGGATTCTCACTTGCTGCAGCCTTGCCACGACAACGTCGCCTCCCTTTCTTACCTCTTGGTGGCCGCTTGCGTGCTAAAGGGGACCTCCTGAGCATCGCGTCTCAGGAGCTCTTACTGGACCTCGGGCCGCTCACCTCCTGGCCTTGACCACGACATCGTGACCTGGCATACCAGCGACGGCTGCAGCCTACCTAGGGACCAGGACCTGTCAGCGTGGAGCACCAAGCCGCCGCGAGGATACAAAGGGGAGACTGAGCCGGAGCAGGACACGCACTCGCACAATTTCATAATAAGGATAATGCCAATAAAAGACATTACAGGTTCTTTACACGCCCCCACGGGGTTCGTTTCAATTCCTTGCAGGGAACAAAAGAAAGGAAATTCAAAGAGCCCTATCTACACACGCCAGTGCAGCCAACGCCATCATCAACAGTGGCCCACGGGAGGCCGGCGCCAACCCCATCCAGATCAGCGGCGGCCAGATGCTGCGGCCTTGCCCCGAGCCCGGCGAGAGCTCGGGGGCACGTAGTTGTCGTCGCTCGTCTCCGAAGTCTCGTAGTGCTCGGGAGAATCGCTGGACTCCCAAGCGGCGCCACTGCTGCTGGATGAGTCGCTTGCGAGGTGGGCGGCAGGCCCAGCTCCTGCCGTGGCACCGCTCAGGCGGCCCTCTCCGAGGCAGCACTCCAAGCGACGGCCTTCCGCGTCGAAGACCTTGAAGAACATGGTGGAGGCGCCGTCGTACCTGAAGTGGATCGCAAGGGCTCCTTCTGCGCGGTAAACCCGGGCGACCTTGCCCCAGCCGTGGGTCATGAAGATCTTGCCCGGGGAGACGGCTTTCACTTCCGCTCCGGTCGCCGGGGCGTCGCAGTCGGCGTGTTGCAGCCATAGCTCGAGGGGCCCCCTTGGTGGCATCTCGGCGGAGAAGAACTAGGGGAGGCGGATCCAAGAGCGCGGAGGCATCACCGCCCACAGCACGAGTTCGCGCAAGGAGTCCACGGCGTGGGCCCCTGGGGCGACGGCGTGCGCCACAATGACGCGGCGACCACGGCAGCGGCGTGGGCGGCGCCGCTCGCCGCCTCTTCCTCCTGAGCCCTCGGCTTGGGCGTATAAAGGCAGCGGGTACCCGAGAGGTGGCCGCTCGCACCAAGGCCTTGTCACCTCCTGCCTCATGACTACGTCACGACGGTGGACCAGCCTCTTCTTCGGCGGAAGCGGCCCGGGCTCGTCGCGGGGAGTTTTTCCTTTCTCTACGGCCGAGAATCTTCGGATTGGCGCCATGGTGTTGCTACTAGCAATGGATCAAGGGAGGAGAGGCGAGCGGAGCAGGAAGAGATAGGCGACGGGGGCTCTGCCCCCCCCCCTCCTCATTTATAGCAGGAGAAGGCCAACCGGCGATCCCCACGATCACAGGTAATGATGGTATTTTTTTGCATGCAGCAAGGACTCGTCAAGTCAGGCAGTTGCTGAGGTAGCATGGGAAGCGGAGACGCCCACGTCCAATCAATCGCCATGTGTCGACCAAGGCCGCAGGCTGTTGGGGCCCGCGGCGCTTCACCCTTGCCCTTTGGCTTCGCCTCGAAGCCAAGTTCGAGCGCTCCTTGGGCCCGGCGGCTATTGTCGGCTATCTGGGAACGGGGGTCCCCAGACTTGCCTACCTGCGGCCCACGGCGTGGCTCCACTCGTGGCCCAGTACGGCCCGTCTTCACCAACAAACGCCCAAGACCCTCGCGAGGGGCCAAGCTCGCGAGGCGGACGACACAAGACCTCCTAGGGAGTGGCCTCACCAGGCTGGCTCGCGAGGGGCGGAGAGATCAAGGCAAGGCGAGCCTTGAAGGAAATATGCCCTAGAGGCAATAATAAAGTTATTATTTATTTCCTTATATCATGATAAATGTTTATTATTCATGCTAGAATTGTATTAACAGGAAACATAATACATGTGTGAATATATAGACAAACAAAGTGTCACTAGTATGCCTCTACTAGACTAGCTTGTTAATCAAAGATGGTTATGTTTCCTAACCATAGACAAAGGAGTTGTCATTTGATTAACAAGATCACATCATTAGTTGAATGATCTGATTGACATGACCCATTCCGTTAGCCTAGCACTTGATCGTTTAGTATGTTGCTATTGCTTTCTTCATGACTTATACATGTTCCTGTAACTATGAGATTATGCAACTCCTGCTTACGGAGGAACACTTTGGTACTACCAAACGCCACAACGTGAATCGGGTGATTATAAAGGAGTACTACAGTGTCTCCAAAGGCGTATGTTGGGTTGGCGTATTTCGAGATTAGGATTTGTCACTCCGATTGCCTGGAGAGGTATCTCTGGGCCCTCTCGGTAATACACATCACTAAGCCTTGCAAGCATTACAACTAATGAGTTAGCTGTGAGATGATGTATTACGGAACGAGTAAAGAGACTTGCCAAGAACTAGATTTAACTAGGTATTGGATACCGACGATCGAATCTCGGGCAAGTAACATACCGATGACAAAGGGAACAACGTATGTTGTTATGCGGTTTGACCGATAAAGATCTTCGTAGAATATGTAGGAGCCAATATGGGCATCCAGGTCTCGCTATTGGTTATTGACCGAGAATAGTTCTAGGTCATGTCTACAGAGTTCTCGAACCCGTAGGGTCCGCACGCTTAAGGTTTCGATGACAGTTATATTATGAGTTTATGAGTTTTGATGTACCGAAGGAGTTCGGAGTCCCGGATGAGATCGGGGACATGACGAGGAGTCTCGAAATGGTCGAGACGTAAAGATTCATATATTGGATGATATGTTTAGGCCAAGGGGTCAAGCCCATGAGGCTTTAGGTTGGTGCAAAAGGAGTTTTATGGAGGCCGGGGCCAAACGCCGGAGACTCGGCGTATGGCCCCGGGCCAGATGCCGAGGCCCATGGCGTCTGGGCGACGCCAAGGATTGTGGCGTTTGGTCCCGGAGTCCGAGTGGGACTCTTGCCTTTCGGCAAAACCGACTTTGAGGAGGCTTTTGCTCCAAGTTTCACCCCGGGCTCAACATATAAATAGAGGGGCAGGGCTAGCACAAAGATACAACAATTGATCCCTTGGATCTCTTAGCTGCAGCGGTGCCCCTCCACCATATTCCACCTCGGTCATATCATCGCGGAGTTTAGGCGAAGCCTCGCGCCGATAGAGCATCATCATCGCCACCACGCCGTCGTCGACGGAACTCATCCCCGACGCTTTCTTTGGATCGGAGTCCGGGATCGCCATTGAGCTGAGCGTGTCTTTGAACTCGGAGGTGCCGTGACGCTCGGTACTTGGATCGGTCGGATCGTGAAGACGTACGACTACATCAACCGCGTTGTCATAACGCTTCCGCTTACGGTCTACGAGGGTACGTGGACAATACTCTCCCCTCTCGTTGCTATGCCATCACCATGATCTTGCGTGTGCGTAGGAATTTTTTTGAAATTACTACGTTCCCCAACAAAGTGGCATCCGAGCCTGGTTTTTATGGTTTGATGTTTTGCACGAGTAGAACACAAGTGAGTTGTGGGCGATACAAGTCATACCGCCTACCAAAGCATGTCATACTTTGGTTCAGCGGTATTGTGAGATGAAGCGGCCGGACCGACATTACGCCAGACGCTTACGCGAGACTGGTTTCACCGCTACGAGCACTCGTGCTTAAAGGTGGCTGGCGGGTGTCTGTCTCTCTCACTTTAGTTGAACTGAGTGGCTACGCCCGGTCCTTGAGAAGGTTAAAACGGAGTCTATTTGACGAAGTATCATTGTGGTCTTAATGCGTAGGTAAGAACGGTTCTTGCTAAGCCCGTAGCAGCCACGTAAAACTTGCAACAACAAAGTAGAGGACGTCTAACTTGTTTTTGCAGGGCATGTTGTGATGTGATATGGTCAAGACGTGATGCTATATTTTATTGTATGAGATGATCATGTTTTGTAACCGGTTATCGGCAATCGGCTGGAGCCATATGGTTGTCGCTTATTGTATGAAATGCAACGCTTCAGTAATTGCTTTACTTTATCACTAAGCGGTAGCGATAGTCGAGAAGCAATAGATGGCGTAAACGAAAACGATGCTACGATGGAGATCAAGGTGTCGCTACGGTGATTTATGGTGATCACGACGGTGCTTCGGAGATGGAGATCACAAGCACAAGATGATGATGGCCATATCATATCACTTATATTGATTGCATGTGATGTTTATCCTTTATGCATCTTATTTTGCTTTGATTGACGGTAGCATTTTAAGATGATCTCTCACTAAAATTATCAAGTAGTGTTCTCCCCGAGTATGCACCGTTGCCAAAGTTCGTCGTGCCGAGACACCACGTGATGATCGGGTGTGATAAGCTCTACGTCCATCTACAACGGGTGCAAGCCGCTTTTGCACGCCAGAATACTCGTGTTATACTTGACGAGCCTAGCATATGCAGATATGGCCTCGAACACGGAGACCGAAAGGTCGAGCGTGAATCATATAGTAGATATGATCAACATAAGATGTTCACCATTGAAAACTACTCCATCTCACGTGATGATCGGTTATGGTTTAGTTGATTTGGATCACGTGATCACTTAGATGACTAGAGAGATGTCTCTAAGTGGGAGTTCTTAAGTAATATGATTAATTGAACTTTAATTTATCATGAACTTAGTCCTGGTAGTATTTTGCAAATTATGTTGTAGATCAATAGCTCGCGTTGTTGCTTCCCTATGTTTTTATATGTGTTCCTAGAGAAAATTGTATTGAAAAATGTTAGTAGCAATGATGCGGATTGGATCCGTGATCCGAGGTTTATCCTCATTGCCGCATGTAAGAATTATGTCCTTAATGCACCGCTAGGTGACAGACCTATTGCAGGAGCAAATGTAGACGTTATGAACGCTTTGGCTAGCTCAATATGATGACTACTTGATAGTTTAGTGCACCATACTTAACAGCTTAGAATCGGGACTTCAAAGACGTTTTGAACGTCATGGACCATATGAGATGTTCCAGAATTGAAGTTAATATTTCAAGCAAATACCGAGTTGAGAGATATGAAGTCTCCAACAAGTTCTATAGCTAAAAGATGGAGGAGAATCGCTCAACTAGTGAGCATGTGCTCAGATTGTCTGAATACTTCAATCGCTTGAATCAAGTGGGAGTTAATCTTCCACATAAGATAGTGATTGACAGAATTCTGTAGTCACCATCACTAAGTTACTAGAACTTCGTGATGAACTATAGTATGCAAGGGATGACGAAAACTATTCCCGAGCTCTTCGTGATGTTGAAATCAACGAAGGTAGAAATCAAGAAAGAGCATCAAGTGTTGATGATTGACAAGACCACTAGTCTCAAGGAAAAGGGCAAAGGGAAGAAGGGGAACTTCAAAAGGAACGGCAAGCAAGTTGTCGCCGAGTGAAGAAGCCCAAGTCCGGACCTAAGCCCGAGACTAAGTACTTTTGCTGCAATGGAACTGGTCATCGGAAGCGGAACTACCCCTGAATATTTGGTGGATAAGAAGGATGGCAAAGTGAACAAAGGTATATTTGATATACAGATTATTGATGTGTATTTTACTAGTGTTCATAGCAACCCCTCGGTATTTGATAATCGGGTATAGTTGCTAAGAGTAGTAACTTGAAACGGAGTTGCGAATGAACAGAAACTAGTTGAAGGGGAAGTGAAGATGAGTGTTGGAAGTAGTTCCAAGATTGATATGATCATCATCGCACACTCCCTATACTTTCGGGATTAGTATGGAACCTAAATAAGTGTTATTTGGTGTTGAGCATAAGTATGATTTGATCATGTTTATTGCAATACGGTTATTCATTTAAGTAAGAGAATAAATTGTTGTTCTGCTTACATGAATAAAACCTTATATGGTTACACACCCAATGAAAATGATTCATTGGATCTCGATCATAGTGATACACATATTCATAATATTGAAACCAAAAGATGCAAAGTTAATAATGATAGTGCAACTTATTTGTGGCATCGCCGTTTAGGTCATATTGGTGTAAAGCGCATGAAGAAAACTCCATGTCGATGGACTTTTGGAATCACTTGATTATGAATCATTTGATGCTTAAGTAACCGTGCCGCTTTGGGCAAGATGACTAAAACTCCGTTCTCCGGAACAATGGAACAAGCTACCGACTTATTGGAAATAATACATACCGATGTATGCGATCCAATGAGTGTTGATGCTCGTGGCAAGTATCGTTATTTTCTCGACTTTCACAAGATGATTTGAGCAGATATGGGTATATCTACTTGATGAAACATAAGTCTGAAATAGTTGAAAGGTTCAAAGAATTTCAGAGTGAAGTGGAAAATCATCGTAACAAGAAAATAAAATTTCTCGCGATCCGATCGTGGAGATAAATATTTGAGTTACGAGTTTGGTCTTCATTTGAAACAATGTGAAATAGTTTCAAGAACTCACGCCATATGGAACACCACAACATAATGGTGTGTCCGAAAGTCGTAACCGCACTTTATTGGATATGGTGCGATCTATGATGTCTCTTATCGTTTACCACTATCGCTTTTGGGGTTATGCATTAGAGACAAACTGCATTCACGCTTAATAGGGCACCATCTAAATCCGTTGAGGCGACACCGTGATGAACTATGGTTTAACAAAGAAACCTAAGTCAGCCGTTTCTTAAAGTTTGGAAGTTGTGATGCTTATGTGAAAAGTTTCATCCCGATAAGCTCAAACCCAAATCGAGAAGTGCGTCTTCATAGAATACCCAAAGGAAATTATTGGGTACACCTTCTATCACAGATCCGAAGGCAAGTTTTTCGTTGCTAAGATGGATCCTTTCTAGAGAAGAAGTTTCTCTCGAAAGAAGTGAGTGGGAGGAAAGTAGAACTTGATGAGGTAATTATACCTTCTCCCTTATTGGAAAGTAGTTCATCACAGAAATCAGTTCCAGTGATTCCTACACCAAATAGTGAGGAAGTTGATGATGTTGATCATGAAACTTCAGATCAAGTTACTACAGAACCTCGTAGATCAACCAGAGTAAGATCCGCACCAGAGTGGTACGGTAATCCTGTTCTGGAAGTCATGCTACTAGATCATGATGAACCTACGAACTATGAAGAAGCAATGGTGAGCCCAGATTCCGCAAAATGGCTTGAGGCCATGAAATCTGAGATAGGATCCATGTATGAAAACAAAGTGTGGACTTTGGTTGACTTGCCCGAGGGTCGGCAAGCAATAGAAAACAAGTGGATCTTCAAGAAGAAGACTGACGCCGACGGTAATATTATCGTTTAAAGCTCGACTTGTCGCAAAGGGTTTTCGACAAGTTCAAGGGATTGACTACGATGAGACCTTCTCACCAGAAGCGATGCTTAAGTCTGTCCGAATCATGTTAGCAATTGCCACATTTTATGAAATCTGGCAAATGGATGTCAAAACTACATTCTTTAATGGATTTATTAAAGAAGAGTTGTATATGATGCAACCAGAAGGTTTTGTCAATCCTAAAGGAGCTAACAAAATGTGCAAGCTCCAATGATCCATCAATGGACTGGTGCAAGCATCTCGGAGTTGGAATATACGCTTTGATGTGTTGATCAAAGCATATGATTTTATATGAGACTTTTGGAAAGGCTCGTATTTACAAGAAAGTGAGTGGGAGCACTACAGCCTTTTCCGATAAAGTATATGTGAATGACATATTGTTGATCGGAAATAATGTAGAATTATTCTCAAAGCATAAAGGAGTGTTTAAAAGGAGTTTTTAAAAGAAAGACCTCGGTGAAGCTGCTTACATATTGAGCATCAAGATCTATAGAGAAAGATCAAGACGCTTGATAAATTTTTTCAATGAGTACATACCTTGACAAGATTTTGAAGTAGTTCAAAATGGAATAGTCAAAGAAAGAGTTCTTGCCTGTGTTACAAGGTGTGAAATTGAGTAAGACTCAAAACCCGACCACGGCAGAAGATAGAAAGAGAATGAAAGTCATTCCCTATGCCTTGGCCATAGGTTCTATAAAGTATGCCATGTCAGTGTACCAGATCTATTGTATACCCTACACTCGAAGTTTGGCAAGGAGTACAATAGTGATCTAGGAGTAGATCATCGACAGGGTCAAAATTATCCTTAGTGGAATAAGGATATGTTTCTCGATTATGGAAGTGACAAAAGGTTCGTCGTAAAGGGTTACGCCGATGCAAGTTTTGACACCGATCTGGATGACTCTAAGTCTCGATCTAGATACATATTGAAAGTGGGAGCAATTAGCTAGAATAGCTCCTTGGGAGCATTGTTGACATAGAAATTCGCAAAATACTTACGGATCTGAATGTGACAGACCCGTTGACTAAAATTATCTCACAAGCAAAAACATGATCACACCTTAGTACTCTTTGGGTGTTAATCACATAGCGATGTGAACTAGATTATCGACTCTAGTAAACCCTTTGGGTGTTGGTCACATGGCGATGTGAACTATGGGTGTTAATCACATGATGATGTGAACTATCGATGTTAATCACATGGTGATGTGATCTGGATTATTGACTCTAGTGCAAGTGGGAGACTGAAGGAAATATGCCCTAGAGGCAATAATAAAGTTATTATTTATTTCCTTATATCATGATAAATGTTTATTATTCATGCTAGAATTGTATTAACAGGAAACATAATACATGTGTGAATATATAGACAAACAGAGTGTCACTAGTATGCCTCTACTAGACTAGCTTGTTAATCAAAGATGGTTATGTTTCCTAACCATAGACAAAGGAGTTGTCATTTGATTAACAAGATCACATCATTAGTTGAATGATCTGATTGACATGACCCATTCCGTTAGCCTAGCACTTGATCGTTTAGTATGTTGCTATTGCTTTCTTCATGACTTATACATGTTCCCGTAACTATGAGATTATGCAACTCCTGCCACGGAGGAACACTTTGGGTACTACCAAACGTCACAACGTGAATCGGGTGATTATAAAGGAGTACTACAGTGTCTCCAAAGGCGTATGTTGGGTTGGCGATTTCGAGATTAGGATTTGTCACTCCGATTGTCGGAGAGGTATCCCTGGGCCCTCTCGGTAATACACATCACTAAGCCTTGCAAGCATTACAACTAATGAGTTAGCTGTGAGATGATGTATTACGGAACGAGTAAAGAGACTTGCCAAGAATGAGATTGAACTAGGTATTGGATACCGACGATCGAATCTCGGGCAAGTAACATACCGATGACAAAGGGAACAACGTATGTTGTTATGCGGTTTGACCGATAAAGATCTTCGAGAATATGTAGGAGCCAATATGGGCATCCAGGTCTCGCTATTGGTTATTGACCGAGAATAGTTCTAGGTCATGTCTACATAGTTCTCGAACCCGTAGGGTCCGCACGCTTAAGGTTTCGGCGATGCTTATATTATGAGTTTATGAGTTTTGATGTACCGAAGGAGTTCGGAGTCCCGGATGAGATCGGGGACATGACGAGGAGTCTCGAAATGGTCGAGACGTAAAGATTCATATATTGGATGATATGTTTAGGCCAAGGGGTCAAGCCCATGAGGCTTTAGGTTGGTGCAAAAGGAGTTTTGCGGAGGCCAGGGGGCCAAACGCCGGAGACCCTGGCGTATGGCCCTGGGCCAGATGCCGAGGCCCATGGCGTCTGGGCCAGACGCCAAGGATTGTGGCGTTTGGTCCCGAGTCCGAGTGGGACTCTTGCCTTTCGGCAAAACCGACTTTGAGGAGGCTTTTGCTCCAAGTTTCGACCGGGGCTCAACATATAAATAGAGGCGGTGCTAGCACAAAAGATACAACAATTGATCCCTTGGATCTCTTAGCCGTCAGCGGTGCCCCCTCCACCATATTCCACCTCGGTCATATCGTCATGAGTTTAGGCGAAGCCCTGCGCCGTAGAGCATCATCATCGCCACCACGTCGTCGTCTTGTGGAACTCATCCCCGACGCTTTCGGATCGGAGTCCGGGATCGCCATCGAGCTGAACGTGTGCTGAACTTCGGAGGTGCCGTCGTTCGGTACTTGGATCGGTCGGATCGTGAAGACGTACGACTACATCAACCGCGTTGTCATAACGCTTCCGCTTACGGTCTACGAGGGTACGTGGACAATACTCTCCCCTCTCGTTGCTATGCCATCACCATGATCTTGCGTGTGCGTAGGAATTTTTTTTTGAAATTACTACGTTCCCCAACAAGCCTCGTGTGGTTCCAATGACGTAAGCCGTGACGACCAAGGCCAGGTGAGCGCCAGTGCGCACAGTGTCCTCGTTTCCTCTTTGGTGCTAAGGAGGCAAGCGCAGGTGAGGAGTACCGAGGCATCAGGAAGAGGTTTCCATATCGGTGCAACGAGACCAAGACCAGCAGGACGGCAGGACGAAGGTCACCATGGAGCCCAAGACGGCATCACCACTAGAGCCTTTGGAAGGTGAAGACCACCTTTAGTCAGGATAGCTTGGACTAGTTGTCCCCCTTTAAATTGGCCATTGTGGCTCCCTTTCCGCTCAATATTTGGGAAGAGGACCAGGGCCTCTATAAATAGGACTAGCCACCACAGTAGGAGAGCAACTGATTCAGATCATCCTCACCCACACAAGTTCACCAAGCACAAGAACACCTCTCCTCAGGAGGATGTTCTTCCCCTTGTATTGTTCATCCTCAGCCCGAGAGGCAATCCACCACACCACACTGGAGTAGGGTATTACACCACAACGGTGGCCCGAACCAGTATAAATCTCGTGTCTCTTGTGTTGCGAGTTCGTCGAGCTAGGCCTTGAGATCGCGGTGAGGTTGAGGGCGTGATTAGGTAGGGGGAAATCTTCGTGCGCACCCCAGTCTTCAAACCTCAAGGGTTTTGCCGGAACCCGAAATCCGGTAGATGCCACTTTTGCTATGCATGATGCTTATGATGAAACTACTTCTATGCTTGATAATACGGTGCCACTAGGTGAATTTCTTGATGAACAACTTGCTAGGGTTAGAGAGAATGAAATTACTGAAACTGATGATATTATTGAAACTGATGATTATGATTCTCCCCCTAGATATGAATTGTCCGTTGTTCCTCAGGGTTATGCTATGGATTAAGAAACTGCTAGAGACTTCTTTGCTTGCAATGATAGAGAGGATCTTAAGAAATTATTAGCTAAGCTGAAAGAAAAATCCTTGAATGCTAGAATGAAATATGATCCCGCTTTTGCTACTTCACCTACCTTTGTTACTGATAAGGATTATGAATTCTCTATCGATCCGGAGTTAATTACATTGGGTGAATCTGATCCTTTCTATAGTTATGAATCTGGAACTGTTGTTGCACATCTTACTAAATCGAATGGTATAGCCACCCTATTTGCTCATGAGGAAAAAATTCGATATTACTATATCCTTAAATTAATTCCTTTCTCATCAAAGGGTGATGCTAAGGTATGGTTTAATTCTCTTACTCCCGGTTGTGTGCGTAGTCCCCACGATATGATTTATTACTTCTCTCAAAAATATTTCCCTGCTCATAAGAAACAAGCTGCCTTAAAGGAAATATTCAATTTTGTGCAAATTGAAGAAGAGAGACTCCCACAAGCTCGGGGGGGCTTCTCCGATTACTTAATGCTTTGCCTGATCAAGCTCTCAAGAAAAATGAAATACTTGATATCTTTTATAATGGACTAACCGATGCTTCCAGAGACCACCTGGATAGTTGTGCTGGTTGTGTTTTCAGGTAAAGAACGATTGAGCAAGCTGGATTGCTATTGAATAATATATTGAGTAATGAAAATGATTGGACACTTCCTGAACCAACTCCGAAGCCAACTCCAAAGAAAAGGGGTATTCTATTTCTCAGTCCTGAAGATATGCAAGAGGCAAAGAAATCTATGAAAGAAAAAATGTATTAAATGTGAAGATGTTAAAAATCTACCACCTATTGAATAAATACATGGAATTGATAACCCAACACAGGTAGTAGGGGTAAACTCTCTCCGTAGATTTGATGAAGATGATATTCCTTATAATAACTCTGCTAGACAATGCTTGGATGAGTTTGATAATTTTATTGTTAAACAAGAGAACTTCAATGCTTATGTTAGTAGACAACTGAAACATAATGCTTACATGCTTGATCACTTGGTTAATTATATGAATAGTATTGTTAATGACCTTAAGCTTATTAGTAAACATGCTTCCATGGTTACAACTCAAGTAGAACAAGTACTTAAGGCACAAGATGATTTGCTTAATGAGTTGAATAGTAAGAATAATGATAATGTTGTTAGGGTTATGACTAGAGGTGGTAAGATGACCCAGGAACCCTTGTATCCTGAGGGTCGTCCTAAGAGAGTTGAGCAGGATTCTCAGAGAATTAATACTGATGCACCTAGTCCTTGTACTAAAAAGAAAAGGAAAATTGACATGACTTTGCATGCCAGTGAACCTGCTGTAGACACACCTGAGAATCCCAGTGATATTTCTATTTCTGATGCTGAGACACAATCTGGTGATGAACATGAACCTAGTACTAATGTCAATGATGATGTTCATGTTTATGCTCAACCTAGTGATGATAATGATGTAGAGATAGAACCTGCTATTGATCTTGATAACCCACGATCAAAGAATCAACGTTATGATAAGAGAGACTTTGTTGCTAGGTAACATGGTAAAGAAAGAGACCCATAGGTTCATAAACCCATGCCCTTTCCTCCTAAGCCATCCAAGAAAAAAGATGATGAGGATTTTGAGCGCTTTGCTGAAATGATTAGACCTATCTTTTTGCGTATGCGTTTGACTGATATGCTTAAAATGCCTCCTTATGCTAAGTATATGAAGGATATTGTCACTAATAAAAGAAAGATACCGAAAGCTGAAATATCCACCATGCTTGCTAATTATACTTTTAAGGGTGGAATAGCAAAGAAACTTGGAGATCCGTGGAGTACCAACTATACCATGCTCCATTAAAAAGAAACTATGATAAAACTGCTTTATGTGATCTTGGAGCCAAGCGTTAGTGTTATGCCTTTCTCTTTGTATCATAGACTTGAATTGAATAAGTTGACACCTACTGAAATTTCCTTGCAAATGGCTGATAAATCAACTGCTATACCTATCGGTATTTTTGAGGATGTGCCTGTTGTGGTTGCAAACGTTACTATCTTAATGGACTTTGTTATTCTTGATATTCCCGAGGATGATAGTATGTCGATTATCCTTGGTAGACCCTTTTTGAATACTGTAGGGGCTGTTATTGATTGCAACAAAGGCAATGTCACGTTTCATGTTAATGGTAATGAGCATACGATACACTTTTCCGAAGAAATAACCTCAAGTTCATAGTATCAATTCTATTGCAAAAATATCAACTATAACTATTGGAGGTTTTGAATTCCTCTTCCTACTGTCAAAAAGAAATATGACATTCTTATTGTTGGGGACGTGCATATCCTCGTTGAGGTAACCTAGTGTTATTAAAAAAATTCTCCGTTTCATGTCATTCGGAAGAAGTTTGTTAATAAGACTTGATCAACCTTGTTAATGGATTCCTTTTGATGAGCATGAGATGGATGAATATAGAAGGCACAACTCTCTATACCCATCTTTTACTTTGTGTTATTTACTTTAAATAAAAGAAAAAAATAGTATTTTCTTTCTGTTTTCTGAATTATCCATGCAATAAAAAATGTCCCAAAAATAAAAAGTTCTCCAAATGCCCTGAAAATTTGATATGATTTTTTATACATTATTTTCGAATTTCTGGTGCAAAGAACACACCAAGGGGCCTCACCAGCTGGCCACAAAGAAATCTATGAAAGAAAAAGGTATTAAATGTGAAGATGTTAAAATCTACCACCTATTGAAGAAATACATGGTCTTGACAACCCGACACGGTAGTAGAGGTAAAATCTCTCCGTAGATTTGATGAAGGTGATATTCCTTATAATAACTCTGCTAGACAATGCTTGGACGAGTTTGATAATTTTATTGTTAAACAAGAGAACTCCAATGCTTATGTTAATAGACAATCAAACGTAATGCTTACATGCTTGATCACTTGATTAATTATATGAATAGTATTGTTAATGATCTTAAGCTTATTAGTAAACATGCTTCCATGGATACAACTCAAGTAGAACAAGTACTTAAGGCACAAGATGATTTTCTTAATGAGTTGAATAGTAAGAATAATGATAATGTTGTTAGGGTTATGACTAGAGGTGTTAAGATGACCCAGAACCCTTGTATCCCGAGGGTCGCCCTAAGAGAGTTGAGCAGGATTCTCACTGTAATTAATATTGATGCACCCAGTCCTTGTACTAAAAAGAAAAGGAAAACTGACATGACTTTGCATGCCAGTGAACCTGCTGTAGACACACCTGAGAATCCCAATGATATTTCTATTTCTGATGCTGAGACACAATCTGGTGATGAACATGAACCTAGTACTAATGTTAATGATGATGTTCATGTTGATGCTCAACCTAGTGATGATAATGATGTAGAGATTGAACCTTCTATTGATCTTGATAACCCACGATCAAAGAATCAACGTTATGATAAGAGATACTTTGTTACGAGGAAACATGGTAAAGAAAGAGAACCATGGGTTCAGAAACCCATGCCCTTTCCTCCTAAGCCATCCAAGAAAAAGGATGATGAGGATTTTGAGCGCTTTCTTTGAAATGATTAGACCTATCTTTTTGCATATGCGTTTGGTGATATGCTTAAAATGCCTCCTTATGCTAAGTATATGAAGGATATTGTCACTAATAAAAGAAAGATACCGAAAGCTGAAATATCCACCATGCTTGCTAATTATACTTTTAAGGGTGGAATAGCAAAGAAACTTGGAGATCCAGGAGTACCAACTATACCATGCTCCATTAAAAGAAACTATGATAAAACGGCTTTATGTGATCTTGGAGCCAAGTTAGTGTTATGCCTTTCTCTTTGTATCATAGACTTGAATTGAATAAGTTGACACCTACTGAAATTTCCTTGCAAATGGCTGATAAATCAACTGCTATACCTATCGGTATTTGTGAGGATGTGCCTGTTGTGGTTGCAAACGTTACTATCTTAATGGACTTTGTTATTCTTGATATTCCCGAGGATGATAGTATGTCGATTATCCTTGGTAGACCCTTTTTGAATACTGTAGGGCTGTTATTGATTGCAACAAAGGCAATGTCACGTTTCATGTTAATGGTAATGAGCATACGATACACTTTTCCAAGAAATAACCTCAAGTTCATAGTATCAATTCTATTGCAAAAATATCAACTATAACTATTGGAGGTTTTGAATTCCCTCTTCCTACTGTCAAAAAGAAATATGACATTCTTATTGTTGGGGACGTGCATATCCTCGTTGAGGTAACCTAGTGTTATTAAAAAAAATCTCTGGTTTCATGTCATTCGGAAGAAGTTTGTTAATAAGACTTGATCAACCTTGTTAATGGATTCCTTTTGATGAGCATGAGATGGATGAATATAGAAGGCACAACTCTCTATACCCATCTTTTACTTTGTGTTATTTAGTTTAAATAAAAGAAAAAAATAGTATTTTCTTTCTGTTTTCTGAATTATCCATGCAATAAAAAATGTCCCAAAAATAAAAAGTTCTCCAAATGCCCTGAAAATTTGATATGATTTTTTATACATTATTTTCGAATTTCTGGTGCAAAGAACACACCAAGGGGCCTCACCACCTGGCCACAAAGAAATCTATGAAAGAAAAAGGTATTAAATGTGAAGATGTTAAAAATCTACCACCTATTGAAGAAATACATGGTCTTGACAACCCGACACAGGTAGTAGAGGTAAAATCTCTCCGTAGATTTGATGAAGGTGATATTCCTTATAATAACTCTGCTAGATAATGCTTGGACGAGTTTGATAATTTTATTGTTAAACAAGAGAACTCCAATGCTTATGTTAATAGACAACTGAAACGTAATGCTTACATGCTTGATCACTTGATTAATTATATGAATAGTATTGTTAATGATCTTAAGCTTATTAGTAAACATGCTTCCATGGATACAACTCAAGTAGAACAAGTACTTAAGGCACAAGATGATTTTCTTAATGAGTTGAATAGTAAGAATAATGATAATGTTGTTAGGGTTATGACTAGAGGTGTTAAGATGACCCAGGAACCCTTGTATCCTGAGGGTCGTCCTAAGAGAGTTGAGCAGGATTCTCACAGAATTAATATTGATGCACCCAGTCCTTGTACTAAAAAGAAAAGGAAAACTGACATGACTTTGCATGCCAGTGAACCTGCTGTAGACACACCTGAGAATCCCAATGATATTTCTATTTACGATCTTTGAGACACAATCTGGTGATGAACATGAACCTAGTACTAATGTTAATGATGATGTTCATGTTGATGCTCAACCTAGTGATGATAATGATGTAGAGATTGAACCTTCTATTGATCTTGATAACCCACGATCAAAGAATCAACGTTATGATAAGAGATACTTTGTTACGAGGAAACATGGTAAAGAAAGAGAACCATGGGTTCAGAAACCCATGCCCTTTCCTCCTAAGCCATCCAAGAAAAAGGATGATGAGGATTTTGAGCGCTTTGCTGAAATGATTAGACCTATCTTTTTGCATATGCGTTTGACTGATATGCTTAAAATGCCTCCTTATGCTAAGTATATGAAGGATATTGTCACTAATAAAAGAAAGATACCGAAAGCTGAAATATCCACCATGCTTGCTAATTATACTTTTAAGGGTGGAATAGCAAAGAAACTTGGAGATCCATGAGTACCAACTATACCATGCTCCATTAAAAGAAACTATGATAAAACTGCTTTATGTGATCTTGGAGCCGGCGTTAGTGTTATGCCTTTCTCTTTGTATCATAGACTTGAATTGAATAAGTTGACACCTACTGAAATTTCCTTGCAAATGGCTGATAAATCAACTGCTATACCTATCGGTATTTGTGAGGATGTGCCTGTTGTGGTTGCAAATGTTACTATCTTAATGGACTTTGTTATTCTTGATATTCCCGAGGATGATAGTATGTCGATTATCCTTGGTAGACCCTTTTTGAATACTGTAGGGGCTGTTATTGATTGCAACAAAGGCAATGTCACGTTTCATGTTAATGGTAATGAGCATACGATACACTTTCCGAAGAAATAACCTCAAGTTCATAGTATCAATTCTATTGCAAAAATATCAACTATAACTATTGGAGGTTTTGAATTCCCTCTTCCTACTGTCAAAAAGAAATATGACATTCTTATTGTTGGGGACGTGCATATCCTCGTTGAGGTAACCTAGTGTTATTAAAAAATTCTCCGGTTTCATGTCATTCGAAGAAGTTTGTTAATAAGACTTGATCAACCTTGTTAATGGATTCCTTTTGATGAGCATGAGATGGATGAATATAGAAGGCACAACTCTCTATACCCATCGTTTACTTTGTGTTATTTAGTTTAAATAAAAGAAAAAAATAGTATTTTCTTTCTGTTTTCTGAATTATCCATGCAA
The DNA here is from genome assembly GCA_021605145.1 of Aegilops bicornis. Classification (NCBI taxonomy): domain Eukaryota; kingdom Viridiplantae; phylum Streptophyta; class Magnoliopsida; order Poales; family Poaceae; genus Aegilops; species Aegilops bicornis. The sequence goes on along the minus strand of CM038671.1, from coordinate 418,948,976 downwards.
TAAAAAATGTCCCAAAAATAAAGTTCTCCAAATGCCCTGAAAATTTGATATGATTTTTTATACATTATTTTCGAATTTCTGGTGCAAAGAACACACCAAGGGGCCTCACCAGCTGGCCACAAAGAAATCTATGAAAGAAAAAGGTATTAAATGTGAAGATGTTAAAAATCTACCACCTATTGAAGAAATACATGGTCTTGACAACCCGACACGGTAGTAGAGGTAAAATCTCTCCGTAGATTTGATGAAGGTGATATTCCTTATAATAACTCTTCTAGACAATGCTTGGACGAGTTTGATAATTTTATTGTTAAACAAGAGAACTCCAATGCTTATGTTAATAGACAACTGAAACGTAATGCTTACATGCTTGATCACTTGATTAATTATATGAATAGTATTGTTAATGATCTTAAGCTTATTAGTAAACATGCTTCCATGGATACAACTCAAGTAGAACAAGTACTTAAGGCACAAGATGATTTTCTTAATGAGTTGAATAGTAAGAATAATGATAATGTTGTTAGGGTTATGACTAGAGGTGTTAAGATGACCCAGGAACCCTTGTATCCTAAGGGTCGTCCTAAGAGAGTTGAGCAGGATTCTCACAGAATTAATATTGATGCACCCAGTCCTTGTACTAAAAAGAAAAGGAAAACTGACATGACTTTGCATGCCAGTGAACCTGCTGTAGACACACCTGAGAATCCCAATGATATTTCTATTTCTGATGCTGAGACACAATCTGGTGATGAACATGAACCTAGTACTAATGTTAATGATGATGTTCATGTTGATGCTCAACCTAGTGATGATAATGATGTAGAGATTGAACCTTCTATTGATCTTGATAACCCACGGTCAAAGAATCAACGTTATGATAAGAGATACTTTGTTACGAGGAAACATGGTAAAGAAAGAGAACCATGGGTTCAGAAACCCATGCCCTTTCCTCCTAAGCCATCCAAGAAAAAGGATGATGAGGATTTTGAGCGCTTTCTTTGAAATGATTAGACCTATCTTTTTGCATATGCGTTTGGTGATATGCTTAAAATGCCTCCTTATGCTAAGTATATGAAGGATATTGTCACTAATAAAAGAAAGATACCGAAAGCTGAAATATCCACCATGCTTGCTAATTATACTTTTAAGGGTGGAATAGCAAAGAAACTTGGAGATCCAGGAGTACCAACTATACCATGCTCCATTAAAAGAAACTATGATAAAACTGCTTTATGTGATCTTGGAGCCGGCGTTAGTGTTATGCCTTTCTCTTTGTATCATAGACTTGAATTGAATAAGTTGACACCTACTGAAATTTCCTTGCAAATGGCTGATAAATCAACTGCTATACCTATCGGTATTTGTGAGGATGTGCCTGTTGTGGTTGCAAACGTTAATATCTTAACGGACTTTGTTATTCTTGATGTTCCCGAGGATGATAGTATGTCGATTATCCTTGGTTGACCCTTTTTGAATACTGTAGGGGCTGTTATTGATTGCAACAAAGGCAATGTCACGTTTCATGTTAATGGTAATGAGCATACGGTACACTTTCCGAAGAAACAACCTCAAGTTCATAGTATCAATTCTATTGCAAAAATGTCAACTATTACTACTGGTGGTTTTGAATTCCCTCTTCCTACTGTCAAAAAGAAATATGACATTCTTATTGTTGGGGACGTGCATATCCCCGTTGAGGTAACCTAGTGTTTTATTCAAAAATTCTCCGGTTTCATGTCATTCGGAAGAAGTTTGTTAATAAGACTTGATCAACCTTGTTAATGGATTCCTTTTGATGAGCATGAGCTGGATGAATATAGAAGGCACAACTCTCTGTACCCATCTTTTACTTTGTGTTATTTAGTTTAAATAAAAGAAAAAATAGTATTTTCTTTTACATTTTCTGAATTATCCATGCAATAAAAAATGTCCCGAAAATAAAAGTTCTCCAAATGCCCTGAAAATTGGATATGATTTTTTATACATTATTTTCGAATTTCTGGTGCAAAGAACACACCAAGGGGCCTCACCAGCTGGCCACAAAGAAATCTATGAAAGAAAAAGGTATTAAATGTGAAGATGTTAAAAATCTACCACCTATTGAAGAAATACATGGTCTTGACAACCCCACGGGTAGTAGAGGTAAAATCTCTCGTAGATTTGATGAAGGTGATATTCCTTATAATAACTCTGCTAGACAATGCTTGGACGAGTTTGATAATTTTATTGTTAAACAAGAGAACTTCAATGCTTATGTTAATAGACAACTGAAACGTAATGCTTACATGCTTGATCACTTGATTAATTATATGAATAGTATTGTTAATGATCTTAAGCTTATTAGTAAACATGCTTCCATGGTTACAACTCAAGTAGAACAAGTACTTAAGGCACAAGATGATTTTCTTAATGAGTTGAATAGTAAGAATAATGATAATGTTGTTAGGGTTATGACTAGAGGTGTTAAGATGACCCAGGAACCCTTGTATCCTGAGGGTCGTCCTAAGAGAGTTGAGCAGGATTCTCACAGAATTAATATTGATGCACCCAGTCCTTGTACTAAAAAGAAAAGGAAAACTGACATGACTTTGCATGCCAGTGAACCTGTAGACACACTGAGAATCCCAATGATATTTCTATTTACGATCTTTGAGACACAATCTGGTGATGAACATGAACCTAGTACTAATGTTAATGATGATGTTCATGTTGATGCTCAACCTAGTGATGATAATGATGTAGAGATTGAACCTTCTATTGATCTTGATAACCCACGATCAAAGAATCAACGTTATGATAAGAGATACTTTGTTACGAGGAAACATGGTAAAGAAAGAGAACCATGGGTTCAGAAACCCATGCCCTTTCCTCCTAAGCCATCCAAGAAAAAGGATGATCAGGATTTTGAGCGCTTTCTTTGAAATGATTAGACCTATCTTTTGCATATGCGTTTGGTGATATGCTTAAAATGCCTCCTTATGCTAAGTATATGAAGGATATTGTCACTAATAAAAGAAAGATACCGAAAGCTGAAATATCCACCATGCTTGCTAATTATACTTTTAAGGGTGGAATAGCAAAGAAACTTGGAGATCCGGAGTACCAACTATACCATGCTCCATTAAAAGAAACTATGATAAAACTGCTTTATGTGATCTTGGAGCCGGCGTTAGTGTTATGCCTTTCTCTTTGTATCATAGACTTGAATTGAATAAGTTGACACCTACTGAAATTTCCTTGCAAATGGTCGATAAATCAACTGCTATACCTATCGGTATTTGTGAGGATGTGCCTGTTGTGGTTGCAAATGTTACTATCTTAATGGACTTTGTTATTCTTGATATTCCCGAGGATGATAGTATGTCGATTATCCTTGGTAGACCCTTTTTGAATACTGTAGGGGCTGTTATTGATTGCAACAAAGGCAATGTCACGTTTCATGTTAATGGTAATGAGCATACGATACACTTTCCGAAGAAATAACCTCAAGTTCATAGTATCAATTCTATTGCAAAAATATCAACTATAACTATTGGAGGTTTTGAATTCCCTCTTCCTACTGTCAAAAAGAAATATGACATTCTTATTGTTGGGGACGTGCATATCCTCGTTGAGGTAACCTAGTGTTATTAAAAAAATTCTCCGGTTTCATGTCATTCGGAAGAAGTTTGTTAATAAGACTTGATCAACCTTGTTAATGGATTCCTTTTGATGAGCATGAGATGGATGAATATAGAAGGCACAACTCTCTATACCCATCGTTTACTTTGTGTTATTTAGTTTAAATAAAAGAAAAAAATAGTATTTTCTTTCTGTTTTCTGAATTATCCATGCAATAAAAAATGTCCCAAAAATAAAAAGTTCTCCAAATGCCACGAAAATTTGATATGATTTTTATACATTATTTTCGAATTTCTGGTGCAAAGAACACACCAAGGGGCCTCACCAGCTGGCCACAAAGAAATCTATGAAAGAAAAAGGTATTAAATGTGAAGATGTTAAAAATCTACCACCTATTGAAGAAATACATGGTCTTGACAACCCGACACAGGTAGTAGAGGTAAAATCTCTCCGTAGATTTGATGAAGGTGATATTCCTTATAATAACTCTTCTAGACAATGCTTGGACGAGTTTGATAATTTTATTGTTAAACAAGAGAACTCCAATGCTTATGTTAATAGACAACTGAAACGTAATGCTTACATGCTTGATCACTTGATTAATTATATGAATAGTATTGTTAATGATCTTAAGCTTATTAGTAAACATGCTTCCATGGATACAACTCAAGTAGAACAAGTACTTAAGGCACAAGATGATTTTCTTAATGAGTTGAATAGTAAGAATAATGATAATGTTGTTAGGGTTATGACTAGAGGTGTTAAGATGACCCAGGAACCCTTGTATCCTAAGGGTCGTCCTAAGAGAGTTGAGCAGGATTCTCACAGAATTAATATTGATGCACCCAGTCCTTGTACTAAAAAGAAAAGGAAAACTGACATGACTTTGCATGCCAGTGAACCTGCTGTAGACACACCTGAGAATCCCAATGATATTTCTATTTCGATCTTTGAGACACAATCTGGTGATGAACATGAACCTAGTACTAATGTTAATGATGATGTTCATGTTGATGCTCAACCTAGTGATGATAATGATGTAGAGATTGAACCTTCTATTGATCTTGATAACCCACGGTCAAAGAATCAACGTTATGATAAGAGATACTTTGTTACGAGGAAACATGGTAAAGAAAGAGAACCATGGGTTCAGAAACCCATGCCCTTTCCTCCTAAGCCATCCAAGAAAAAGGATGATGAGGATTTTGAGCGCTTTCTTTGAAATGATTAGACCTATCTTTTTGCATATGCGTTTGGTGATATGCTTAAAATGCCTCCTTATGCTAAGTATATGAAGGATATTGTCACTAATAAAAGAAAGATACCGAAAGCTGAAATATCCACCATGCTTGCTAATTATACTTTTAAGGGTGGAATAGCAAAGAAACTTGGAGATCCAGAGTACCAACTATACCATGCTCCATTAAAAGAAACTATGATAAAACCGCTTTATGTGATCTTGGAGCCGGCGTTAGTGTTATGCCTTTCTCTTTGTATCATAGACTTGAATTGAATAAGTTGACACCTACTGAAATTTCCTTGCAAATGGCTGATAAATCAACTGCTATACCTATCGGTATTTGTGAGGATGTGCCTGTTGTGGTTGCAAACGTTAATATCTTAACGGACTTTGTTATTCTTGATGTTCCCGAGGATGATAGTATGTCGATTATCCTTGGTTGACCCTTTTTGAATACTGTAGGGGCTGTTATTGATTGCAACAAAGGCAATGTCACGTTTCATGTTAATGGTAATGAGCATACGGTACACTTTCCGAAGAAACAACCTCAAGTTCATAGTATCAATTCTATTGCAAAAATGTCAACTATTACTACTGGTGGTTTTGAATTCCCTCTTCCTACTGTCAAAAGAAATATGACATTCTTATTGTTGGGGACGTGCATATCCCCGTTGAGGTAACCTAGTGTTTTATTCAAAATTCTCCGGTTTCATGTCATTCGAAGAAGTTTGTTAATAAGACTTGATCAACCTTGTTAATGGATTCCTTTTGATGAGCATGAGCTGGATGAATATAGAAGGCACAACTCTCTGTACCCATCTTTTACTTTGTGTTATTTAGTTTAAATAAAAGAAAAAATAGTATTTTCTTTCTGTTTTCTGAATTATCCATGCAATAAAAAATGTCCCGAAAATAAAAGTTCTCCAAATGCCCTGAAAATTGGATATGATTTTTTATACATTATTTTCGAATTTCTGGTGCAAAGAACACACCAAGGGGCCTCACCAGCTGGCCACAAAGAAATCTATGAAAGAAAAAGGTATTAAATGTGAAGATGTTAAAAATCTACCACCTATTGAAGAAATACATGGTCTTGACAACCTGACACAGGTAGTAGAGGTAAAATCTCTCCGTAGATTTGATGAAGGTGATATTCCTTATAATAACTCTGCTAGACAATGCTTGGACGAGTTTGATAATTTTATTGTTAAACAAGAGAACTTCAATGCTTATGTTAATAGACAACTGAAACGTAATGCTTACATGCTTGATCACTTGATTAATTATATGAATAGTATTGTTAATGATCTTAAGCTTATTAGTAAACATGCTTCCATGGTTACAACTCAAGTAGAACAAGTACTTAAGGCACAAGATGATTTTCTTAATGAGTTGAATAGTAAGAATAATGATAATGTTGTTAGGGTTATGACTAGAGGTGTTAAGATGACCCAGGACCCTTGGATCCTGAGGGTCATCCTAAGAGAGTTGAGCAGGATTCTCACAGAATTAATATTGATGCACCTAGTCCTTGTACTAAAAAGAAAAGGAAAACTGACATGACTTTGCATGCCAGTGAACCTGCTGTAGACACACCTGAGAATCCCAATGATATTTCTATTTCTGATGCTGAGACACAATTTGGTGATGAACATGAACCTAGTACTAATGTTAATGATGATGTTCATGTTAATGCTCAACCTAGTGATGATAATGATGTAGAGATTGAACCTTCTATTGATCTTGATAACCCACGATCAAAGAATCAACGTTATGATAAGAGATACTTTGTTACGAGGAAACATGGTAAAGAAAGAGAACCATGGGTTCAGAAACCCATGCCCTTTCCTCCTAAGCCATCCAAGAAAAAGGATGATCAGGATTTTGAGCGCTTTGCTGAAATGATTAGACCTATCTTTCTGCATATGCGTTTGACTGATATGCTTAAAATGCCTCCTTATGCTAAGTATATGAAGGATATTGTCACTAATAAAAGAAAGATACGGGAAGCTGAAATATCCACCATGCTTGCTAATTATACTTTTAAGGGTGGAATACCAAAGAAACTTGGAGATCCAGGAGTACCAACTATACCATGCTCCATTAAAAGAAACTATGTTAAAACTACTTTATGTGATCTTGGAGCCGGTGTTAGTGTTATGCCTTTCTCTTTATATCGTAGACTTGAATTGAATAAGTTGACACCTACTGAAATTTCTTTGCAAATGGCTGATAAAATCAACTGCTATACCTATCAGTATTTGTGAGGATGTGCCTGTTGTGGTTGCAAACGTTAATATCTTAACGGACTTTGTTATTCTTGATGTTCCCGAGGATGATAGTATGTCGATTATCCTTGGTAGACCCTTTTTGAATACTGTAGGGGCTGTTATTGATTGCAACAAAGGCAATGTCACGTTTCATGTTAATGGTAATGAGCATACGGTACACTTTCCGAAGAAACAACCTCAAGTTCATAGTATCAATTCTATTGCAAAAATGTCAACTATTACTACTGGAGGTTTTGAATTCCCTCTTCCTACTGTCAAAAAGAAATATGACATTCTTATTGTTGGGGACGTGCATATCCCCGTTGAGGTAACCTAGTGTTATTAAAAATTCTCCGGTTTCATGTCATTCGGAAGAAGTTTGTTAATAAGACTTGATCAGCCTTGTTTATAGATTCCTTTTGATGAGCATGAGATGGATGAATTTAGAAGGCACAACTCTCTGTACCCATCTTTTACTTTGTGTTATTTAGTTTAAATAAAAGAAAAAATAGTATTTTATGTCAGTTTTCTGAATTATCCATGCAATAAAAAATGTCCCAAAAATAAAAGTTCTCCAAATGCCCTGAAAATTGGATATGATTTTTTATACATTATTTTTAGAATTTCTGGTGCAAAGAACACACCAGGGGGCCTCAACCGCTGGCCACAAGGGTCGAGGGTGCGCCCACCCCCTTGGGGGGCGCCCCCTAGCCTTGGGGGCCCCACGTGGCCTCCTCCACTTATACCAGCACCCATCCACTCCTCCTTCCTCCAGAAAAAATCACTCCATTGCTCAAACTCGTGTTCTTGCTCATCTTGCTGCCATTTTCGATCTCCTTGCTCAAAGCCCCATTCATAAAACTGCTTTGGGGGATTGTTCTTCGGTATTTGACTCATCCAATGGTCCAATTAGTTTTTGTTCTAGTGCTTTATTCTAAACCCGGGGCATGGGCAGCTCGTCCCGACGACCCGGCCCGAGCCCGGACCGAAAAACCCGGGCCGGGCCGGGTCGGGCTTGACATTTGGGATGGGCTCGGGCTTTGTTTTGCAGCCCGAAAGATAGTCCGGGCCAGGCTCTGGCTTCAATTTTTTTGTATTTTGGGCCGGTATTTCGGGCTTCGGGCCGGGCTTGCACGTTTGCGTACTAAAAAACAGCATTCGAGCAAGGCTTTCGGGCTTCGGGCTTGATTTCGGGCCGTGCTCGGGCTTGAAAAAAGGGAGTATTTCGGGATTCGGGCCGGGCTCGGGCTTGAGAAATGAAGGTCAGGCTTTTACAAGCCCGGCCCGTAACCCGGCCCGGCACGACGTTTGCCCGGGTTTACATTATTCATTGCAAATTTTTGCTGTTGTGGTGACCTTGTTCTTGAGCTTGCATGTCAAATTTATATGGTCGAAAGTAGTTTTGATGCATGATATAGCCTCTAGGCACTTGTAGGAGTAGTTGCTATCAATTTTGTTGAGTTTTGTTCACTTTTATCTTGAGTCACTAAAAATTTCAGAAATTTTTTAGAGGAAGAAAAATGTCCAGGAAAATGTATCAAGGTGGTTCCTCAAGGAAGCAAGCACCGAGGCGTGCAATACGCGAACTGGACCCTGAACTACCAACGGAAGCTCAAGTAAAGCCGTGTGAATGGCCGTCGGATGAATTTATGGACCGTGCAGGTTTCAAGGATGAATTCTATGCGTACATACAAAATGTCGGCCTCGAGGATTTTTTATTGGAGAAGTGCTTATAGTATTATTATCTCACTGATTCCTTCGTGCGGGGGTTTGAGTTTTCATCCAAGTGTAATACTCATACTGTCTTGTTTGATCTTTATGATGAATCTTATACCATGGACCTAGAAGATTTTTGTGATGCATGCAAAATCCCACAATGGGGCAGTCTTAGTGGGCCTCATAAATCTGAATATAATGATTTCGTTGCTAGCATCACTGTTGGAGAAACTAGAAATATCACACAAGCCTCCATGGGGAGCATTCATTTTCCTGCCATACATTATTTTGCTCTCTTCATAGGCAGATGCATTCATGGTAAACATGATCATAGCCACCTTTGTGCATCGGATTTTAGTGTCCTCAAGCGTGCAGTGTTGGATGATAAACGATATAATTTAGGGGCCATTATTGCTAGGAGGTTACACCATAATGCTAAAGATGGAGGTTTATTTGGTGGGATTTATGCAACTCGTTTAGCTAACTATTTGGACGTACCTATTAGAGGGTATGATATTGAGTTGCCATCTGCTTTTCTAGATTATGAGGCTATGGTACGCTACCAGTTTCTTAAGAGGAACGATCAGTTCCTCCAGTACCGACTAATCTTTGATAGGTTGCACGCCGTCCATGTTACTCTTCCTGTTCGTGCTTTCTTTAACTTTCAGGCAAATGGGAGATATTTCATAACTAGAGAGGGGGCAAACAAGTATGAGAGAGCATCAGAGGTCGCTCATCTTCAGGAGGCAGCTCGCCAAGCGGTAGCTGCCGCAGCACGGTACGACCCCAACTTAGGCCAAAAGCCTAAGCTTGTGGATATCATCCAGGCCAGTGGTGGCCGTATACCAACTTAGGCCAAAAGCCTAAGCTTGTGGGAGTACGTATTTCTCACCGACATTACATTCATGTTCACACACTCATTCCAGTTGTCGGTGCTCATACTTTTTCATTGTATTATCCATGTTAGTTTATTTTTTTCCGCTTTCTTCTTTTGTGTTTGATAAATCTTAAGAAAAAATCAAAAAAATTAGTGTAGTTAGTTTACTTTCTATGCATGCTTAGTTGTAGTATAATTAAAAGAAAACCCAAAAAGATTTCTCGTTCTGCTTTTGCTTGTTGGGAGCTTTCCGATGTAAATAGTTTTTCTCGTTCTTGTTCTTCTTTCTTCGGAAAAACAAAAAGTCCAAAAATATTTCAGTGTGTTTCTTTGAAATTCTTTTCCTTTCTTTGGGGGTCGAGAGGAGAAGACCACGATGAAAATGTTGAGTGGCTCTCAAGCATTATTATTGATCTAACAAAGAGCCCATATTACCTTGTCTTCTCCTTTGAATAAATGTTTGCAGATTCCAGCTTAGTCTGATGCACGTGCACTATTATTATTATCCACATTGTTCAATCGTGCAAGTGAAAGGCAATAGTGACGATATATGATGGAATGATTGAGATGAGGAAAAGCTGGTATGAACTCAACCTATCTTGTTTTTGTAAATATGATTAGTTCGTCGTTCCTGATTCAGCCTATTATGAATGAAACATGTTTGCAATGACAATTAGAGATTATAGTTATTCATGCCATGCTTAATTAGCTAGGAGTTTATAATGGTTTACCTTGCGTGCCAATATGGAAATTAAAATGGTTGTGATGTAGTATGATAGGATCGTATCCTCCTTTGAATGATTCGAGTGGCTTGACTTGGCACATGTTCACACATGTAGTTGAAAAAAAATCAACATAGCCTCCACGATATTTATGTTCATGGTGATTTATATCCTACTCATGCTTGCACTCAACGTTGGTTAATCTCAATGCATGTTTATGACTGTTGTCGCTCTCTAGTTGGTCGCTTCCGGTCTCTTTCTAGCCTTCACTTGTACTAAGCGGGAATACTGCTTGTGCATCCACTTCCATAAACCCCAAAGTTGTTCCATATGAGTCCACCATACCTTCCTATACGCGGTATTTACCTGCCATTCCAAGTAAATTTGCATGTGCCAAACTCTAAACCTTCAAATAATAATCTGTTTTGTATACTCGAATAGCTCATGTACCAATGAGGACTGTCAATATCTTCCATGCTAGGTGGGTTATTCTCACGATGAGTGGACTCCGCTCATCATCCACGAGAAAATGGCTGGTAACCAGGATACCCAGTCCCATGCTCAAAGCAAATCAAATAAAAATAATTGCAAACAAAACTCCCCCAGGACTGTTGTTAGTTGGACGGTGCCCGTTGTGTCGGACCAGCCGTGGAGTGTGCTTGTTGGTGGTGCGGGAGTATAAACTTTACCATTCTATTTGGGAACCGCCTATAATGTACGTAGCATGGAAGATACCGAGATCTCTTAGTTGTTATGTTGACAATGAAAGCATACCGCTCAAAATATTATTCAATCTCTATTTCAAAACTTGAGCTTTGGCACCTCTGCAAATCCCTACTCCCCTCTGCGAAGGGCCTATCTATTTACTTTTATTGCTGAGTCATCATCCTCTTATAAAAAGCACTAGTTAGAGAGCACCATTGTCATTTTTATGCATTGTTATTAATTTATATTGAGTATGACTATGGCTGGATCTCTTTTGCCATGAATTACAATGTCTAGTCAGTCCTTGATCTTCAGGGGTGCTCTGCATTTATATTTTTGCGGTCTCAGAAAGGGCTAGCAAGATACCATCTTGTTATATCATATCATGATTGTTTTGAGAAAAGTGTTGTCATCCAAGATTTATTATTGTTGCTCGCTAGTTGATTATGCCATTGATCTGGGTAAATGTGAGACTTAAAAGTTATTGTGAATATAGTTAGTTCATAATCTTTGCTGAAAACTTGAATGCTGACTTTACATATTTGCAACAACAAGATCAATCGAGTTTGTAAAAGTTTTTCTTTATCACTTTCAATTTGTCAACTGAATTGCTTGAGGACAAGCAAAGGTTTAAGCTTGGGGGAGTTGATACGTCACCGTTGTATCTACTTTTCCAAACTCTTTTGCCCTTATTTTGGAATCTAACTTGCATGATTTGAATGGAACTAACCCGGACTGACGCTATTTTCAGCAGAATTGCCATGGTGTTATTTTTGTGCAGAATAAGAAGTTCTCGGAATGACCTGAAACTTCACGGAGCCAAGTTTTGGAATTAATAAAAAATATTGGCAAAAGAATCAGCAGTAGGGGGCCCACACCCTAGCCACAAGGGTGGGGCGCGCCCTCCAACCTTGTGGGCCCCCTGGACCTCCACTGACCTCAACTCCAACTCCATATATTCTCTTTCGGGGAGAAAAAATCAGAGAGAAGGATTCATCGTGTTTTACGATACGGAGCCGCCGCTAAGCCCTATTCTCCTCGAGAGGGCAAATCTGGAGTCCGTTCGCGACTCCGGAGAGGGGAATCCGTCGCCATTGTCATCATCAACCATCCTCCATCACCAATTTCATGATGCTCACTGCCGTGCGTGAGTAATTCCATCGTAGGATTGCTGGACCATGATGGGTTGGATGAGATTTACCATGTAATTGAGTTAGTTTGTCAGGGTTTGATCCCTAGTATCCACTATGTTCTGAGATTGATGTTGCTATGACTTTGCTATGCTTAATGCTTGGGCCCGATTGCCATGATTTCAGATCTGAACCTATTATGTTTTCATGAATATATGTGTGTTCTTGATCCTATCTTGCAAGTAATAGTCACCTACTACGTGTTATGATCCGGCCACCTGATGTCGCTTGAAGCTACGTCGGTATTTCCCCAAAGAGGAAGGGATGATGCAGCACATCGGCGGTAGGTATTTCCCTCAGATATGAAACCAAGGTTATCGAACCAGTAGGAGAATCAAACAATCACAATGTAAACAGTCCCTGCACACAAATAACAACCACTCACAACCCGACGTGTTAAAGGGGTTGTCAATCCCTTTCGGGTAACGGCGCCAGAAACGGTGCATGGACGGGAGAACAATGTAATAGATTAAATAAATAGATCGCAAATAAATAAAAGTGTGACAAGGTATTTTTTGTATTTTTGGTTTAATAGATCTGAAAATAAAAGCAAGGAAAAAGTAGATCGCAAGCAAATATGTGAGAAAGAAGACCCGGGGGCTGTAGGTTTCACTAGTGGCTTCTGTCGAGAAAGATAGCAAATGGTGGGTAAACAAATTACTATTGGGGAATTGATAGAACCTCAAATAATTATGACGATATCCAGGGAATGATCATTACATAGGCATCACGTCCAAGATTAGTAGACCGACTCCTGCCTGCATCTACTACTATTACTCCACACATCGACCGCTATCTATCATGCATCTAGTGTATTAAGTTCATGGAAAAACGGAGCAATGCAATAAGAACGATGACATGATGTAGACAAGATCCGTTTATCTATATGGCGGTAGATATAGATCTCATCTTTTTATCCTTAGTAGCAACGATACATACGTGTCGGTTCCCTTTACATCCTTTGGGATCGAAAGCAATCGTAAGATCGAACCTACTACCGGGCACCTCTTCCCATTGCAAGATAAATAGATCAAGTTGGCAAAACAAAACCCAAATATCAGAGAAGAAATACGAGGCTAAGAGATCATGCATATAAGAGATCAAAGAAACTCAAATAACTTTCATGGATATAAAAAGATATGACTGATCATAAACTCAAAGTTCATCAGGCCCCAACAAACACACCACAAAAAGAGTTACATCAGATGGATCTCCAAGAGACCATTGTATTGAGAATTCAGCGAGAGAGAGGAAGCCATCTAGCTACTAACTACGGACCCGAAGGTCTACAAAGAACTACTCACGCATCATCAGAGGGGCACCAATGGAGGTGGTGAACCCCATCCGAGATGGTGTCTAGATTGGATCTAGTGGTTCTGGACTCTGCGGTGGCTGGATGAATATTTCGTCGACGTGTCTAGGGTTTTTGGAATATTGGGGTATTTATAGAGCAAAGAGGCGGTCCGGGGGGCACCCGAGGTGGGCACAACCCACCAGGTGCTACCAGGCCCAACTTCTTCCTTCTGGTCCATAAAAAATCTCCGTAAAGTTTCGTGGCATTTGGACTCCGTTTGATAAGGATTTTCTGCGATGTAGAAAACATGGAAAAAACAGCAATTGACACTTGGCACTGTGTCAATAGGTTAGTACCAAACAATGATATAAAATGGCTATAAAATGATTATAAAACATCCAAGATTAATAATAAAACAGCATGGAACAATAAAAAGTTATAGATGCGTTGGAGACGTATCACAACCCCGGAGTGACAATACTCGGTACCACTCCCGGTGATGATCGTAGTTTGAGGAGTTCATGTATTCACTAAGTGCTAATGCTTTGGTCCGGTACTCTATTAAAAGGAGGCCTTAATATCCCTTAGTTTCCAATAGGACCCCGCTGCCACGGGAGGGTAGGACAAAAGATGTCATGCAAGTTCTTTTCCATAAGCACGTACAACTATATTTAGAATACATGCCTACATTATATTGATGAATTGGAGCTAGTTCTGTGTCACCCTATTTTATAACCGTTGCATGATGAATGCCATCCGACATAATTATCCATCATGGATCCATTGCCTACTAGCTCGTTTCATACTGATCTTTGCTAAGTTAATTTTCCGTTGCCACTGTTACGATTGCTACGAAACTACTACTGTTACTTTTGCCACTGTTACCGTTACTTCCATACTACTTTGCTGCAGATATTAAGTCTTTCAGGTGTGGTTGAATTTACAACTCAGCTGCTAATACTCAAGAATATTGTTTGGCTCCCCTTGTGTCGAATCAATAAATTTGGGTTGAATACTCTACCCTAAAAAACTGTTGCGATCCCCTATACTTGTGGGTTATCAATCCACTATCAAGAATCCACTCTTTTCCTTCGGATATGTAATTTCGAAGATTCACCATGAGACTAAGATTCCTCATAGTCTCCTCATAATCAATATCACTTTCTTCGTCTTCATCGTAATAACCGTGCTCAACGTCATCATCATCATCATGTATATGATCATCACCTAGGTCAAGTGATTCATTAGATTTATGACCATGACAATGTGCAAGTTTATGAATTCTAATGGTTTCGTGACAATGCTACTAATAGTTCCAACGTCACCCTTAGCACGCATAAGGTCACGGAGATCAAATAGACATTCATCAAACTTGGGATCACTAGGCTTCATTTTATGAAAAGCAACGGAATTTTGGAGAATTTCATTCAGATTTTTCAAAGATTATTTTGGAAGACGTTCCTCAAGATAATTCCATATAGTATATGCGCATTCAAAGGTTGGTAAGCAAACAAGCACATTTCTAGGCAATCATCTAATGATAAGATTGATAGTCCTAAGATTGCGAACAATGTTAAGATACTCATCGGGGGTAGGATGCAAAGGATCAATGGGAGGCACATAAGGGCTAAGAATGTACTTGTTCGAATTATATTCATTGAAAATCTCAAGCATCTCATTTTTCCAAGAACCATAAAACTCCCCATCAAGAATAGGCACTCTACGTCTAATACTCCTGAACGTAGACTCGACCATCTTCCTCCAATGGCGATTAAACCAAAGCAATGGAGACCAATGCTTTGGTACCAATTGAAAGGATCGAGAAGAGGGGTCTAGAGGGGGTTGATTAGATCCTTCACAAGTAAAAGTAGCAGTTTTTGATTCCTTCAAGTTAAGGTTGAGTTTAGCACATGTTAAGGCACACCCAATACATTTTACACAAGCATAGCAAGAATATGAGCAACGGAAAGCGATGGGATTGGAGTGTGCAAACACAATGGAGACACGGTGAATTTTTGGCGTGATTCCGATAGATGGTGCTATCGTACATCCATGTTCATGGAGACTTCAACCCACGAAGGGTAATGATTGTGCGAGTCCACGGAGGGCTCCACCCACGAAGGGTCCATGAAGAAGCAATCTTGTCTATCCCACCATGGTCATCGCCCATGAAGGACTTGCCTCTCTCGGGTAGATCTTCACGAAGTAGGCGATCTCCTTGCCCTTACAAATTTCTTGGTTCAACTCCACATCATAATGAGGCTCCCAAGCTGACACCTAACCAATCTAGGAGACACCACTCTCCAAAAGGTACTATACGGTGTGTTGATGATGAACTCCTTGCTCTTGTGCTTCAAATGATAGTCTCCTTGCGACGCCCGGATAATTAAGCTACAGTAATCTCCTGCTAATGATGTCAGGTCATCACTCTTACTGTTGCTAATCCTCAGTTGGTCCAAATCATGATTCAAATTCAAATTCAAAATTAAAGTCCAAAATTCAAGTTTCTCAAACATGAAAAATAAAATGTTCAAAGTGTGGCATATATTCCATATCTAATTATGGTGGTGACCCAACACTTTTGTAAAATGTTTAAATCCCCTTTTGTGAATATAACAGTGGCTTAAACAACCATTGAAATGCCTTTTATAATTTCTAAAAAGTTAAACTATTTTATTTGTGAGTGAAACTTTTTGTGGCAGAGGTATAAATAGTAATACTAATTTAGAAACTACTTTTGTATTTTAACTAAACTAAAGTATTGTGGAAATTAACTAAAACAGTGAAAGGTAAATAACAAAAAGTAATTAAACAAAAAAACGAGACAACCCTCTCCCCCTGGGCCACTTGGCCCACCTAACCACCAGGCCGGCTCAAGCGCACTGCCTCCCCCTCTCTCTGTTCACACGGGGGATCGTGCGCAGCGCCGATGCCTACCACTACACCGGCCGTCGCCGTGGCGGCCATCCGACGGCCCTCCGGCGTTCCCCTGCCTATATCTACCCCCTGCGCCTGGAACCCTAGCCGGCCCCTCCCCATTCCCCTCGCGTCGCCCTCCTCTCCCTCCGCTCGCAACCGCGCCACCATCGCCATGCCTCGACTCGTCCACGCGGCCACCGTCGACCCTGGCGCCTAGGAGCTGGACCATCAGCTCCGTCGTCTTCTGCTGCGTTGTACACACCCTCGAGTCCTTGGTGGGAGCCCCTACATCGCCGGATTCGTCGTCGTCTTCAACCTTCGGTCACCGGCGCGTCCGCGACGATTGTCGCCGTTCTGCTGCTTCTAAGCCACCAACGGGCCATCGTGTGCCTCCTCGGTGAGGCACCCAACCATTCCCCTCCTTCCCGTGCGGATCCGCCGTCGTATTCTTCGCTCTGTTCGAGGCCGAAGCCATCGTCCGCCATGGCCACGAGCTCGTCGTGGCCGTGCTTTTTTCCCGCGTCTCTGGCCGCCCCAGTTCGCCCCCTCGCACGTGTGCGCCTGCCCACGGCCACGCCCCGCCCGCTGCCTTGCAATAGCTGCTGCTGCGCGCGCCTGTAGCCGCCACTGCCGTGGCCCCTATTGCTCCCGTCGCTACTGCCAGTGCCACAACCGCTGCTGTTAGACATTGAATCGTGCTGCTTCCTTCTTCAGTTAACCCAAATGTCGATTTTTTTCAGTTTCGTCAGAATAAAAATGTACAAAGAGTCATTCTTGTACGTGCTCGTAGTCTTTGTTTTCTGCATGTAGTAGCTAGTGTTGCAGTGTTTGCTCCCATGGAATGGTGCGGCCATTAGCTCAAACGTGGCTGGTAGGCTAGGAAGAATGTGTTGCTGTAACATCAAATAAGTAGAAGAGAAGAAAACGCTGCAGTTTCAGAGCGACGAGAGAATGCGAGAACACCGGTTACAACTACAGTTGCTATCTGCTGCTGCTCGTCACGTGCTCGCCGCGCCATTGCTCGCCTGGCCGTGCCCTCGCGCACGCCCACCCACGCGTGGCCGCGCCCGTCGTCGCCGGCGCTGCTTCGCTGCTGTGCTGCTCCTTGCGTCGTTGTTGCTGCTGCCGCTAGCCGCTGCTCTGCGTGCCTGCTACTGCGTGGCCGCTGCTGCTCAAATACTGCTGCTAGGTGCTGCATGGCCACCAGCAGATTATGTATGTGCTTGTGCATGAGCTTCACGTACAGCCACACAATGAGTTTGGCTAGTGCCTAATAGGCGCCGGCGCACCGGCCGAAACTTTCGGCCGGTCCGCCCGCAACCGTTCGATGTGGCCTACTGTATATTCCGATCTGGTCTTCCCCTTTGACCCATCTTCTTCCTTCAGATCCCTTCCCCCAGCCAAATCTTCCTCCCGGTCGCTGTTGTGCCTGCGCTCCCGGCGAGCTCACCACGGCTAGCAACAGCTCGCCCCCCCCCCCCTAAAAAAACTGGACCCACTCCCTTCCCCCACGGACTCGCTTCGCCGACGGCCACAGAGAAAACGCGAGAGCACCATCAAAACGCGGCTTGCCCTCACCATAGCAACCACCGCCGCTGCTTCAAACCAAATCGCCATGGTCAGAACACCGCTGCCGTGGTTTGCAAAGACCCCATATCTCGTCATTGGCGATCTCTCATCGCACGCGTCACTAAGCTCGTGGCGCCCGTGGGGGTGGACGGTACTTCCGGCATCTGGTATTCTTGGTTCCGGCATCTCCGGAACGCGGTTGTAGCAAAAAAGATTCCGGCGTGGAATGTTGTTCCAAAGACCGGTGGTCATGGGCGAGGAAAATGCGACAACGGTTGTAGCTTTTTGCTATGTGGTTGCAGCTAAAAAGTGCCCACGTAATCCGCTCTTCGCCTGGCGTCATGGTTGTAGCAAAATGAGGCGCCCGTTGTAGCAAAAAGAGTGTGTGGATCCAAAGAAAATAGCTTCACGGTACCGCTACCACTGTCCCCATCGTAGCAAAAAAGCTGATCGGTCGTATCTTTTGTAGTCACCGATTGTAGCAAAACACCACTCATAACCACCAAATGAAGAAGCCGATGTAGCAAAAAATGTGGCAAGTTCCAAAGAAACATAAAGCTGGTTCCAAAGAAAAACACGTCGGTGGTGCGATGCATGTTTGGTTCCAAAGAAAATCACAAGAAGCAAAATTCAAAAAAGAAGTACATGTAGCAAAAAGTAGCAAGTTCCAAAAAAAAATAACTGGTTCCGGCACCCACATAGCCGGTAGTAGCACCGAGAATGGTGGTTCCGATTTTCGACACCAAAGTTGCCTTGCCGTCAGTCGGTTCCAAAGATCGCCGCACCGTGGTAGCACCGGACTCATGGTTCCAAAGACCGGATGCGCACGGTTGCGCCTTGGGTCAAAGCCGCCAATCGACGCCGGAGAAGCCCGTCGCGGCTTCGGCCGCTAGAGGTCCAACACCTCCTGCCGCCTGCCGCAAAGACGGCGCCGGGTCCCCAAAGACCTTCGACCGCCTCCGAGTGGTCATGGCGCCGGATAAGAGCGTGACGATGACTACCTCGCCGGGCGTTGAACACAAGACACTAGCGTGGCTCTCGTGAGCCAGAAAGGGAAGAGCGAGATGAGATCTTGCTCGTTGTGTGAGGTGGAATGGCTATGGTTGTGATTTTGCCGGCCGGAGGAGATGCGGCATGGCTAGAGGAGATCGTTGGTGGAGGGCTCTCATGGAAGATGTGTTGTCTTCTTTGGAGAAGAAGACGCGAGTGGATAACGGGATGAGAAGATAAGGCATGTGCGGTTGGCTTTGCTCGGGAAAAAAATAGAAGCAACGGGC
This sequence comes from Aegilops bicornis, assembly GCA_021605145.1. NCBI lineage: Eukaryota > Viridiplantae > Streptophyta > Magnoliopsida > Poales > Poaceae > Aegilops > Aegilops bicornis. Next base: position 418,929,573 of record CM038671.1, on the reverse strand, counting down.
CAGCTACGTGTCTTGCGGGGTGCTACATGAATGCTACGTGGGAGTATGCATTGGGGCGCACCGAGCAGAGACACACGAGTGGGAGGCGACCGGCCGAAGTTTCGGCCGGCGCACCGTCTCGAAACGCTTTCCATTACCATATGGCCTAACTAGATTACTGTTAGTGCTATCCTACTACTAGTAGTCAGTGACGCCGGGCCCAACTGCCTAAATAAAACAACCAAAATCATCTAATTAAAGTAAAGGGAATGACACACGGGACCCATTTTTACTATTCATATATTGACCGGTTAACTTTTGACTGGGTCAACCCAACCCCACTGGCCCCATTGTCATACAAATGGGCTAGAGAAGCACCAGGTGACAAAAGTATATTTTGCTTTCAATTTGAATTATTAGAATTCTAGAAAATCATTTAAACTTTGGGAAAATAATATAAAATAATCCATATGTCGGATGAAAATACTTTGTACACAAAAGTTGCTCAGAACAACGAGACGAATCCGAACACGCAGTCCATTCTTCCGCCACACGTCCCTAGCATAGCAAACGTTGAACCTTTCCCCTCCGGTTCATCTGTCTGACAGACGTCCGGAACCAGGAAAACTTTCCCGGATGTTTCCCCATTCACCGGTATCGTGTAACACTGTGTTAGAACGCGTTTCGTCATGTCATGCTTTGTAATGTATATGTGTGCTTTGTATTTACTGTTTCTTCCCGTTCTTCTCTCCGATAAACTCTTAGACTGATGTTGCCCCTGTGAATGACTACGTCATCGCCGACACTTCTTCCCTTTCAGCGGAGCTTTCAGGCAAGCCCCCACTTTGATCATCCCGATATCGCCCATTCTATACTCTCATGCTTGCATTAGATTTTGCTACTGTTATTGTTTGCTCCTATTCTGATGCATAGCCTGCTTTTGCAACCTGCTTATTGTTACCTACCTGCTTATCCTAAACTGCTTAGTATAGGTTGGTTAGTGATCCATCAGTGACCTCCACCTTGTCCTTGTTGCCTCGCTTCATCATCGACGACTCGATCAACGTGATCGACGCACCGAGCCCACACCTCACATCACATCACGCCTTTTGTTGCTCGACTCTGCAGAGCTACTATCGAAAGTGCCGAGGGTGATCCTCATAACGCACTCGATGATAATTCTGTAGTGTAACTATTCGGTCGTGGTCATCGAGGGTGATTTCCTCTTTCACCATTTCCGATACGGCTCGTTGCTCAACACCTCAAGTGTGAACCTCGAGGGTGGTCCCTCTTACGTTCACCTTGATGATTACATTGAGTGGAATCCACCGGGGGTGATTCCTCGGGTTTTCCTCTTGATGTCTGGACACACAGTTACCTTGACTTTACTTGAGACGGTTGTGAAAGCCGGGCGGGCCCGGAGATCACCCGTGCGATGTGACACTGGCGGCTAGATGTTTAGTGGTATCACCCAGGAGGGGTGATAGCTCCGGACTTGTCCCGACTTAATTGTTAATGCACTAACATGTTTGGGTATTTGTTTTGAATTGGCCTTTGGACTTTACGCACTAACCACCACGCGAGAATAGTTATAGGCCTTGACGTCGTGGTATCAGCCGAAGCTTTGTCAGATGTCCAGTTCAGCATTGTGGCACGGTCGGATCATGCCATCCACTACACGGGTGGTGCCGGTATCCACCGCACACAACGCAATTGAGTGCAACGGGCGATGGACCCAGACCCCGGAGTGCTTAGGATGTAGACCGGCGGGGACCTCTCTGCTGAGCCTAGGTAGGGCTGCGACGTGTTGATCTTCCGAGGCTGGGCATTGATCCAGAAAAGTGTGTCCGGCCAGAGTAATCAAGTGTGTTGGAAAACGTGGTGCACCCCTGCAGGGAAGATATATATTCGAATATCGTGTCCACGGTAATGGACGTTCAGACTTATATCCTGATCTTATATAACTAGAAATGGATACTTGAGACATGTGATGGATATGTGGCCCCGGGATTGCTTCCTTGCAGGGAGTCGAGGAAGGATCTCTTGGCATTAATTCTACAACATGCTTGTTAATTATAAACTGCTATTCTTTACTCTTCTACATGCTGCAAGACGCTTGGAGCTGCTTGAAGATGCTAGTCTTCGATAGGCTAGGCCTTTCCCTCTATTTTGGCATTCTGCAGTTCAGTCCACAGATACAACCCTTCCATTTGATACCAATGCATACTTAGTTTAGATCTGATGCTTGCGAGTACTTTGGATGAGTACTCACGGTTGCTTTGCTACCCCCTTTTCCCCTTTCTTCCTTCTTTCCGGTTGTTGCAACCAGATGGTGGATCCCTGGAGCCAGATGCCACCGCTGACGTCTACTACTACCCGATGATGCTTGCTACTACATGGAGACCGCCGGCGACCAGGAGTAGTTAGGAGGTCCCAGGCAGGAGGCCTTGCCTCTTCGATAGTTGATGTTTGTGCTAGCCTTCTTAAGGCAAAACTTGTTTAACTTATGTCTGTACTTAGATATTGTTGCTTCCGCTGACGCTTGTGTATCGAGCTTGTATTCGAGCCCTTGAGGCCCCTGGCTTGTAATATGAAGCTTGTATTATTTGAATTTGTGTCTAGAGTTGTGTTGTGATATCTTCTCGTGAGTCCCTGATCTTGATCGTACACATTTGCGTGTATGATTAGTGTACGGTCGAATCGGGGGCGTCACACTCCCTAACACTCAACTCTTTCTCACAGATCTGGCTATGGTGGAAGAAGGATTTGAGTGGAAAGCAACTTGGGGAAGGCTAGAAATCAAGGTTCAAATGGTAGGAATGGAATCTCTTGATCTCAACACATGAGTAGGTGGTTCCCTCTCAGAAAATGAATGGTGGAAGTGTAGGCACGTTCTGATGGCTCTCCTCAACGAGGAAGAAGGGGTGGAGGGGTATATATAGCCTCCACATAAAATCCAATTGTTACAAACTTTTAACCCATCTCGGTGGCACCGATCTGTTAAAAAAATATGAACTTTAGGAATCTTGGTGGGACCGATGGGAACAACTCGGTGGGACCGTTGTGCTAGGGCTTAGGGAAAACTTCATCTCGGTGGCACCAGTTACATCAACTCAGTGAGACTGAAGTGAGTGCAATGAGAAACAGAGAATCAGTCAAGCCAACTCAGTGGGACCGATTGCAACATCTCGGTGAGACCGAAGTGAATGCAACAAGTCACAGAGCGCTGGCAAGGCCATCTCGGTGAGACCGAGATCCATGTCAGTGTGATCGAACGGTTAGGGTTTTTGGCAGTGGCTATGTCAAGATGAACTCGGTGGCTCCGGGTGGAAATATCGATGGGGCCGAGTTGGAGTTTAGGTTTTGGACATATTTGGATAGAGAAAGTGGCCGAGGGTTTTGGAGCAATATCACTAAGCACTTTGAGCAAGTAGACAATTAAGCAATACCTCATCCCCTTTTAATAGTATTGGCTTTCCCATGGACTCAATGTGATCCTGGACCACTTAAACAAAAATGTAGACTCTTGAGCTTTTGTCAATCCTTGTCCTTAGCATTTTGAGGGGTTCCACATCCTCTTGTCCTTGCCACTCCACTGTTGAACTTGTCTGAAATATACTAGATAAATCTATTAGTCCAACAAGAGATATGTTGACATTAATTACCAAAATCACCCAGGGAGCACTTGTGCTTTCACCCAACACCTCCCCTCCCTTTATATAGCGGGTGAGGGGGCGCAGCGAGCCTTGCCCCCCTCCAAGCGGCGCCCCCTTGCACCCAGGGAGCATTCCGAAGCTCCTTGTGATGTCGTGGATCTCATCCGAGACTCCTAACTATATTTGGTCTCACCATTATGAGTATCCCATTACTACCCTAGCGTTAGCGAACGTTAAATGTGTGACCCTACAGGTTCGAAAACATGCAGACATGATCGATACACCTCTCCAATTAATAATCAACAGCAGGACCTGGATGCCCATGATGACTCACACATATTCAACAAAGATCTTTATCAGTTTGAACCATGATGTCAAGGATTCAGATAATCTTGTATACAATTTCCTTTGTCTCGCGATATTTTACTTGTCCGAGATTCGATCGTCGGTATCGCCATACCTAGTTCAAACTCGTTAGCGACAGGTCTCTTTACTCGTTCCGTAATATAAGACCCCCGTGACTAGACACATCAGTCACATGCTTGCAAGCTACTTACAGTGTATTACCGAGAGGGCCCAGAGAGATCTCTCCATCACATGGAGTGACAAATCCGAGTCTCGATCCATGCAACCCAACAAATACTTTTCGAGATACCTAAGGGCACCTTTACGATCACCCAGTTACGAAGTGACATTTGATACCCATAAAGTATTCTTCCTGTACTAGGGAGTTGCACGATCTCATGGTCTAAGGAAATAGATACTTGACATTAGGAAAGCTATGGCAAAGTGAACTTAGTGACATAGTCAGATGCTAAGCTTACGATTGGGTCTGTCCATCACATCATTCTCCTAATGATGTGATCGGGTTATTGAATGACAACTCATGTCTATGTTTAGGAAACCTTAACCATCTTTAATCAACGAGCTAGTCTAGTAGAGGCTCACTAGGGACATGGTGTTTGTTTATGTATCCACACATGTATTTGAGTTTCCGGTTAATACAATTATAGCATGAATAATAAACAGTTATCAAGAATAAGGAAATATGATAATAACAACTTTATTGTTGCCTCTAGGGCATATTTCCAACATGTGCTGCCTGCAATGACATAGTTAGATTTATCGCAAGTTTGCATGCATTCTAGTCTGCTTAGTTTCATATCCACTTAGATGTTCCTCTATCGTTTATCCCATTGGAGTTAACTATATAGTGTTACTTAATTGTTTCTGTAAGTCATTTACCTATGTTGGTAGATTCCTGTTGAGTCTCGTCCAGCTATTTTTCCACTATGCATCTTCAAGATAATTTATTTCGTCGGAGAAATCTCCTATTCAACCGCCTCTAGTTGATTTTTCATCCTGTACTACAATATGGTCCATGTCGTGAGGCAGTTTCGTGAGGCTATGTTGCATGGCTATGCTGCGACAATGTATTGCTGGCGACAACGATGCAGGCGAACCTGGCGGTCCTGTTGTTACAAGAGGTGGAGGACAACTGCTTGTTGGGTCCCTGCGATGTGAAGAAAAGAACGAAGGGAACCACCACTCTGCTGTTATGTTGACCAATTTAACGACATATGAGACCAATCAAACAATTGCCAAGCCAAAAATCAATAGGATGACGCATAGTGCCCGTCATATTTTGACAAGTGTAGATATTTTTTTTATTTTGAGAAGATTTTGACAAGTTTAGATATAACGTACTCTCTTCGTCTCAAAATAAGTGTCTTAAACTTAATATAACTTTGTATTAAAGTTAGTACAAAGTTGAGACACTTAATTAAGATAAAGTTAAAACGCTTATTTTTAGACGGTGGGAGTAGTACGTTAGAGCTGTTTTTTTTTAGAATGCTAGAGTTGCTTTAAACATCGTTCTGTACTTCTGTGATCCAAACACACCCTAACTGGCCCGGTTGTCAGTGTGATCCCTTCTCATCCCATCTTTCTTCTTCAAACCCCCCACGGCCCCGAGCATTTTGGATCTTCCCTTCCCCGCAACCGAACCCAAACCCCGACCAAACCCCTCGACCTCCTCACCTAGGGTTAGGGTTTCAACTCCACCGGCTCTCTCCCGCTCCAATTCGAACGATTCCTCCCGCATGGCCGCCGGCATCCTGGTGGACTTCCCCTCCATGGGGTCCGCCTGCTTCTTCCCCAGCCTCGAATCCCTCCTCCGCGACTCCACCTCCCGCTTCCTCGCCGCCGTCTCCGCCGCCCCCGACCCGGACCTCACCAACTTCCGCTCGCTCTTCTCCCGTGTCCTCACCACCTACCCGGACCCTCCCCTCGAGGCCGTCTGGTTCTTCTCCGCGCTCACCTTCCACGACGCCCCCGACGACCTCCGCTCCATTCTCCACCTCCTCTCCGCCTTCACCGCCTCCTCCCCTGCCGCCGCCAAGCCCCTTGCGCTCCTCGCCCCCGTCGTCTCCGAACTCTTCCACTCCGCCAAGCCCCGCAGGGAGATTGAGGCGCTCGTCGAGGCTGTCCTCAGCTACATCAGTATCTGCAGCAGCCGCCCCGCTGGCGGCGAGGTCAACGCCGACGCTGGGAGGCTCTTGCCAGGTTTCGGGGAGCTGGTCAAGGTGTGGAGCGTGCGCAACTCGAAGGACAGGTGCCCGTTCCAGGTCCTTTTCCCGCTAGTCGGGGACGAGGCCAGGCAGGAGCTCATGAAGGACGGCTGCAGCGTCACTTTCCTCGCCGGTGTGGTGGTGGCGGAGGCCTTCCTGCTCAGGCTCTGCCTCAAGGTGCAGGGTGTGGCTGGGGTGCCACGTTCTGAGCTGCAGAAGGAGCTAAGGATCTGGGCGGTTAGCTCTATCTCGGTCTTCCAGAACCAGCAATTCTTCGGTGAGTTGATGCTGGCCATGCCCTTATTGTTCCTTGTAGCTTCAGGTTCAGTGACTCCACCGGGATGACCGTTTTGCTGATGGATTTTGCAGGAGTCCTGCTGAACATGCTTGTAAACCCTCCGCTGCCTGTTTATTCACTACTGGTATGTGTTCCTTTTCAGAGTATATATCACGTCGTTGCAGGGAACATAAATACCTAGGAATAGCCATGAGCAAATATGCTCATCCCTTAAATTAAGGACTACGAGGGCTGCTTAGGCGTTGCCATTATCTGTTGTATTAGTTAGCTAATTGCCATACATTACCTTTCATGAGATATGAACTGTGCAACTTGTTCCTTTGTACTTCTATTGTGCTTGGACTCAGGGGTCTTTCTTGTGGAAACTAGAGAGGAGAACAGTACTAGGACTACTGTATTTCACGTTGTATCCACCAGGAGCCTTACTTGGGATGGAATTTGCATACCATCTTTGCGATGTAAACTGGATGAAGTCTGATCTGTGGTGATCTTTTTGCCCTTCTATTTGAACCATCATCACTATATGTATGTGTATGCTGTGTAGTGTGAACCTTGCTATTCCAGTCTCACAAAATGCTCAATTGCTACCATGTTTACTTATTTTAGACCACAAACTGTTGCGCAGGACATGCTAGTCCCTTGCTAATGAATTAAGTTTGCCAGCATTTTCATATGTTTGCAGATTTACTGAATTAAGTATAGAACAATACTTGTCTATCTTCGTATAGTGACTCCTTCAATTCCTTGCGTTTACTGTGCCAATATCGTTCATAAGAATGAACTAGTTGTTCGCCCCTGATGCAATTTGAGTTGTGATGATGGCATTATTATTTTTACGTATTATTGAAGTTGCAATTTGTTTTTTGGTGCATAACTCAGAGTGCTGATGATGAGATCTTGGTGAGAGATGTCCTTTATGATGCTCTGATCTTGGTGGATTATTCATTCCTCAATGGAGCTGAAGTTGATCAAGCTGATAGTTCCTTTTGCCTATTTTTGTGTCAAGATTGGTTATAACTCTTGATGCCATCAATGATGCCAGGTGATAAATAGTTGTTAACTAAACTTGTCTGGTTGAAAGAAAATTTCTTCTAATTTCTTTATTCATGATAATAGGGCCAAAGGAGATCAAGGGAGAGCAATGTCGTTTATCAACGCCTTCTCAACTTCAAATATTCCCGTTTACCTGGCTAGGTGGACTGCTCGTCAAGCTGGCACTGACCAACTCGGCAAACCAATTGCTATCACACCTCAAGCTTTTCTGAGTATGTACATATTTGACATGATCCTGCCGATTTTAAGTAACAATAGGTGCTTGTTATTGTGTTGTATAGAGTCGGTGCTGAAGTTGTACATGGTTTCTTTTCACAGAGTGGCTTGTAGATCTCGAAGACAAGGGGCTCACAGTGTTTGGAGAGAACTGTTCAAGGATCAGGGAGAGGCTGATGCATGATGATGCCAAGAATGACTATCACTATCAGAGCAGGATGGGTCACTCAGACGCCAACCTTTTCTTCATTGACAAGCAGAGTCACCAGGAGGGTATGCACACAGAAGGTGGGGAGGATGAAGAAGCCGTGGAGATGGAGACAGCTGATAATGCTTTCATGGCTGCCGCTCAGTCCATGAAGGTAACGGCGAATGGCATAAGGAAAAGGAAGGATTGTGGAAATGAAGACGCAGCAGTTGTGAAGTTTGTGAAGTACAAGGCTGAAGACAGCTCGGTTAAGGATTACTTCTTGTCTGCTGCTACCAATGGCATGAGCAGTGGCAGCGAGGTGGAGAATCCACTGTCTGATGATGAGATGGAAGAAACAGCTTGATATGGGCAGAAGGAAATCACTCACTAATGCTTACTTGAGAAGAGTCGTTTTGAAGAGTTCACTGGACAAGTGCCTTTCTGGAGTCTGCAAGACTGTTGTTGTTTTGGTTTCCGCCTCTTAATGATGTCATGAAGTAGTAGTATCTCGTATGGTTCCTGCTTGATGATGACGATGAGTTGACGCGGGTTCCTGCGGTCCGACTCCAGCAGGCCTACGGATATAGTAGTAACTGGTAGCTAACCTAACTTGGCGCGTGATGCCATGAGCTATGTCATGTTCCTTGTTATATGCAATTAGAGACTTTCAACATGTAGATTTGCTTCCATGACTTCTGTCATAGAAGAGTACCTTTCCTGTTATCCCACGGTACCATCTTGAATTAATGAATCTTGGCTACCTTTTAGTTCGTAATTACTATGGATGGATATTGTGCCTTGCATTCTTTTTGTCGTACCAGAGCTTGCAAAAATCCAAGAGTACTTTTATTTGTATATCTACTACTGGGTGTTATTTCTGGTCTCCTGTTGGTTCAACATAGGCAGTTTTCTTTTCTCTATGAAAACAAAACAAAACTTTGCCCGTAGGTGGCTGTCGCGATCTAGTATCTTAATGTGAGATCTAGTTTTAAAGGTCATGTCACGAGGAACACAGTGGGTGAAAGTGGACTTTGATTTGGCCGATTCGTTTAAAAGTAATGTATTTTGAAATTTCAAAAATAGCTTTGCATGGTGCTGATGCCGTCTATTTTGTTTGTAGTGAGTGTTCGTTGATTTGATGCTATGTTTACCCTTGGGTGAAGATGCGTGTATATGTCTCATGTGCCGTAGTGCGTCATTGAAAGGAAAGCCCATGAGCGCCCTGTAGCATTTGAGAATTTTATTTGTATAGACAAATATTAAAAATCAGACGTCAGTTTTTTAGCATTTGCCAGCGAACGTCCAGATTTGTCATGAAAAACAGATAAATTTGCCATGTTGTGTAAGATGGCGAAGTATCAAATGAAAACGGCAAAAAGGCGAGCCCCAGCTCCTCGTTTTCCCGATCTGTGATGAGCTGGGAAGGGTCCCACAGGTCAGCGTGCACCCCTGCTCGCTGCTCCTCACTCGTCCCCATCAGTTGGACATAGAAGTCGTAAACATGACGCACTATGTCCGCCTGAGCTAGCAGTAACCCATGTTCGGACTGCAGGCGGTAATCGCACATCTACACCGTCTCCCATTAGCGTAGGCATGGAAGTATTTCGTGTTGGAGATTGATGCTGCTCTTAGGAGCATGAAAACCGATACCGCGCCAGGCCCGGACGGGTGGCCCGTGGCCATGTTCAAACACTTCTGGTCGATCCTGCAGGGGCCTATGTTCGAGGTGTGCAACGGTTTTATGCGTGGGACGGTAGATATCTTCCGGCTCAACTTTGGGGGTCCTATCGCTCATCCCTAATGTGGCAGGCGCTGATAACATCCGTCAATTTAGGCCTATCGCGCTGATTAACGTTCCGTTTAAGATCTGTTCCAAAGCAACCACCTCCCGCCTTGTCCCTATTGTGCACCGTACCATTAGCCGCACCTAAACTGCTTTCATCCGCGGTCGTAACATCTTGGAGGGCTCTCTCGTGCTGCAGGAGATCCTCCACGAACTCAAACGCACTAGGGAACCGGCTATTCTTCTTAAATTAGACTTCGAAAAAGCGTATGATCGCATGAACTGGAACTTTCTGCGTCAGGTCCTGCTAAGCCGGGGCTTCTCGGCCATGTGGGTCCACCGAGTGATGCAGCTGGTCTCGGGTGGCCAGACTGCGATTTCGGTCAACGGGGAAGTAGGGAACTTCTTCCGAAATAAACGGGGACTGCGTCAGGGTGACCCGATGTCTCCGCTTTTGTTCAATTTTGTGGTTGATGCTCTCGTTGCTATGCTACGGAGGGCGACCACGGCTGGCCACATCAAGGGAGTGGTCGGCCATCTTATCCCAGGGGGGATTTCGCACTTGCAGTACGGAGACGACACCCTGCTACTGTTCCAACCGGATACTCATAGTATAGCAACGGTGAAAGCACTTCTGATGAGCTTTGAACTGATGTCCGGTCTCAAGATCAATTTTCACAAGTGTGAAATGCTATCTATGGGGATAGATAGCGAGGAGGAGCGACGCATTGCGGACCTCCTCAACTGTAAAGTGGGAAAGTTCCCCTTTACGTATTTAGGCCTGCCCCTAGCGCCATGCAGGGTGACAATAGACGATTGGGCACCTCTAAGTGGGAAAGTTGGTAAGAAAGTGATCCCCTGGTGTGGCAAGTTCATGTCCTCCGCGGCAAGACCTATCCTGACCAATTCTAGCCATTCCTCGCTTCCCATGTTCGCAATGGGCCTCTTCCTGTTGGCAGAGGGGGTTCACGCTAAAATGGACACGCCGCACGCCCGTTTCTTTTGGGAAGGGATGGGTCTCAAACGCAAATACCATATGGTCAAATGGGCTGCGGTTTGTAGGCCCAAGTCCTTGGGAGGACTCGGAATCACTAACACTAGACTACAAAACATTGCGCTCATGTGCAAGTGGATCTGGAAGCTTTCGCAAGGGGCGACTGGCTTATGGGATGATCTCCTAAGGGCTAAGTATTTCCCTAACGGGAATTTCTTTGAAGGGGATGCGAGGGGCTCCCCTTTTTGGTAGGACCTGCAGGCTATAAGACCTGCTTTTGACCAAGGGGACAAATTCAATGTCGGAAATGGCCATTCCACCCGTTTCTGGATTGATTTTTGGGTGGGCACCCGCCCCCTTTGGGAAGATTTCCCTGACTTGTATGCACTTGTGGTGCATCCAAACCAAAGGGTGGCAGAGGCTTTGGCCTCCCCCCCAGGCCATCGCCTCCTGCCGTAATCTTAATGATCCGGAATCAGCAAGGTGGGGTGCCTTGTTGGATCTGGTATCCCCCGTTGCGTTGTCAAATGAGCCCGACAGGGTGTCGTGGCATCTTAACGCCTCCGAGAAGTTTTCTGTCAAATCCTTATATCACAAACTGTGCCAAGGGACGGTACAGAGGGAGGTCAAAGGACTTTGGCATGCTCGCGTTCCGCTGAAGATCAACGTTTTTCTTTGGCAATTGTTCCGGGATCGTCTCCCCACGTCCATCAACATAGCAAAACGGAATGGCTCGGCAACGGGTCCATGCGCTTTATGTGGGAACCCCGAGAACGCAAACAACGTCTTCTTTCTTTGTCCCCTCGCTAGGTTTGCTTGGAGCGCTGTGCGCGAGGCCGCTGGTGTCCCCTGGGACCCGCGCTCCTCTTCCGAACTTGTGGGACTCTTGGATTCGGTTCAGGGCCAGCACAAGCGGGTGATGTGGTTTAGTATAGGGGCGATGTTATGGTCCTTATGGCTCACCCACAACAAATTCACCATTGAAGGATCATTCCCTTCGCACCCGGCCAATATCATATACAAATGCTCTATTCTCTTGCAGCAGTGGAGTCCGTTGGCGAAGCAGCAGGACTCTGAGATCAGGAAGCATGCGCAAGAACGAGTCCACCAAGTCTACATGGCGGCTAGAGAGCCGGCGATGCCTACCTAATGGTGGGAGTGATCTTTTGTTTGCGAGCCTGCGTGCTCCTTATCATGGGCTTTAGCCATGTAACTTGCTCGCTGCCCGGCTTTGAACCCTCCTCTGACTAAGTTTCTAGCTACGCCTTGGGCTTTGGGTTTGTCCGTGTAATGTCCGACCGTTTGCTACTCTGCCTGTTCCGTTGTGGAGTTTATTAATTTAAAGCCGGATGCCCCTAGCGTCTTCGTTCTAAAAAAATGAAAATGGCTATTCAGTAAAAACTGAAAACTATCGTCGTACACCATCTGATCCAGGACGTACGATGCTCAGCAAAGGTGGGAATCTAACTAGCCACTTAACCAAAGTTTTACAGCTAACCCCCTGCCCTTACGTATATTCAGCCAAAAAATGGGAAAACGAATCATGGTCAATCTGTGCCACCATGGAGTCTAGTCCTGCGCCGCCGACGATCGCCAGGTGCCCTAGCTCTCCGATGACCGCCCCGTCCAACAGCACTAGCCCTCCGCCGCCCTCGACCGTCACTCCCTGCCCTCCGCCGCCCTTGTCCGTGATCCCACTGAAGGAAATATGCCCTAGAGGCAATAATAAAGTTATTATTTATTTCCTTATATCATGATAAATGTTTATTATTCATGCTAGAATTATATTAACCGGAAACATAATACATGTGTGAATATATAGACAAACATATTGTCACTAGTATGCCTCTACTTGACTAGCTCGTTGATCAAAGATGGTTATGTTTCCTAGCCATAGACATGAGTTGTCATTTGATTAACGGGAGAATGATATGATTGACATGACCCATTCCGTTAGCTTAGCACACGATCGTTTAGTATGTTGCTATTTCTTTCTTCATGACTTATATATGTTCCTATGACTATGAGATTATGCAATTCCCGTTTACCGGAGGAACACTTTGTGTGCTACCAAACGTCACAACGTAACTGGGTGATTATAAAGGAGCACTACAGGTGTCTCCAAAGGTACTTGTTGGGTTGGCATATTTCGAGATTAGGATTTGTCACTCCGATTGTCGGAGAGGTACCTCTGGGCCCTCTTGGTAATGCACATCACTTAAGCCTTGCAATCATTGCAACTAATGAGTTAGTTGTGGGATGATGTATTACAGTACGAGTAAAGAGACTTGCCAATAAAGAGATTGAACTAGGTATTGAGATACCGATGATCGAATCTCGGGCAAGTAACATACCGATGACAAAGGGAACAATGTATGTTGTTATGCGGTTTGACCGATAAAGATCTTCGTAGAATATGTAGGAGCCAATATGAGCATCCAGGTTCCGCTATTGGTTATTGACCGGAAACAGTTCTAGGTCATGTCTACATAGTTCTCGAACCCGTAGGGTCCGCACGCTAAGGTTTCGCGATGCTTATATTATGAGTTTATGAGTTTGGATGTACTGAAGTTTGTTCGGAGTCCCGGATGTGATTACGGACATAACGAGGAGTCTCGAAATGGTCGAGACATGAAGATTGATATATTGGATGACTATATTCGGACACCGGAATGGTTCCGGGAGTTATCGGATATATACCGGAGTACCGGGGGTTACCGAAACCCCCCGGAGGTTAATGGGCCTCATGGGCCCAAGTGGTGGAAGAGGAGAGGCGGCCAAGGGGAAGCCGCGCGCCCCTCCCCCCCCAAGTCCGAATTGGACAAGGAGGGGGCGGCGCCCCCCCTTTCCTTTCCCCCCTCTCTCCTTCCCTCTCCTCTCCTACTCCAACAAGGAAGGGAGGGAGTCCTACTCCCGGTGGGAGTAGGACTCCTCCTGGCGCGCCTCCTCCTGGCCGGCGCACCTCCCCCCCCTTGCTCCTTTATATACGGGGGCAGGGGGCACCCTAGAGACACAACAATTGATCCCTTGGATCTCTTAGCCGTGTGCGGTGCCCCCCTCCACCATAGTCCTCGATAATATTGTAGCGGTGCTTAGGCGAAGCCCTGCGACGGTAGAACATCAAGATCGTCACCACGCCGTCGTGCTGACGAAACTCTTCCCCGACATTCCGTTGGATCGGAGTACGGGGATCGTCATCGAGCTGAATGTGTGCTAGAACTCGGAGGTGTCGTAGTTTCAGTGTTTGATCGGTCGGGCCGTGAAGACGTACAACTACATCAACCGCGTTGTTATAACGCTTCCGCTTTTGGTCTACGAGGGTACGTGGACAACACTCTCCCCTCTTGTTGCTATACATCACCATGATCTTGCGTGTGCGTATGAATTTTTTTGAAATTACTATGTTCTCCAACAGTGGTATCAGAGCCTGGTTTTATGCGTAGATGTCATATGCACGAGTAGAACACAAGTGAGTTGTGGGCGATATAAGTCATACTACTTACTAGCATGTCATACTTTGGTTCAGCGGTATTGTGAGATGAAGCGGCCCGAACCGACATTACGCGTACGCTTACGCGAGACTGGTTTCACCATTGCGAGCACTCGTTGCTTAAAGGTGACCGGCGGGTGTCTGTCTCTCTCACTTTAGTTGAACCGAGTGTGGCTACGCCCGATCCTTGCGAAGGTTAAAACAGCACCAACTTGACAAACTATCGTTGTGGTTTTGATGCCTAGGTAAGAACGGTTCTTGCGAAGCCCGTAGCAGCCACGCAAAATTTGCAACAACAAAGTAGAGGACGTCTAACTTGTTTTTGCAGGGCATGTTGTGATGTGATATGGTCAAGACGTGATGCTATATTTTATTGTATGAGATGATCATGTTTTGTAACCGAGTTATCGGCAATCGGAGGAGCCATATGGTTGTCGCTTTATTGTATGCAATGCAATCGCCCTGTAATGCTTTACTTTATCACTAAGCGGTAGCGATAGTCGTAGAAGCATAAGATTGGCGAGACGACAACGATGCTACGATGGAGATCAAAGGTGTCGCGCCGGTGAGATGGTGATCATGGAGGTGCTTCGGAGATGGAGATCACAAGCACAATATGATGATGGCCATATCATATCACTTATATTGATTGCATGTGATGTTTATCTTTTATGCATCTTATCTTGCTTTGATTGACGGTAGCATTATAAGATGATCCCTCACTAAATTATCAAAGTATAAGTGTTCTCCTTGAGTATGCACCGTTGCGAAAGTTCTTCGTGCTGTGACACCACGTGATGATCGGGTGTGATAGGCTCTACGTTCAAATACAACGGGTGCAAAACTGTTGCACACGCGGAATACCCAGGTTAAACTTGAAGAGCCTAGCATATAACAGATATGGCCTTGGAACACGGAGGCCGAAAGGTCGAGCGTGAATCATATAGTAGATATGATCAACATAGTGATGCTCACCATTGAAACTACTCCATCTCACGTGATGATCGGACATGGTTTAGTTGATTTGGATCACGTGATCACTTAGAGGATTAGAGGGATGTCTATCTAATTGGGAGTTCTTAAGTAATATGATTAATTAAACTTAAATTTATCATGAACTTAGTACGTGATAGTATCTTGCTTGTCTATGTTGATTGTAGATAGATGGCCCGTGCTGTTGTTCCATTGAATTTTAATGTGTTCCTTGAGAAAGCAAAGTTGAAAGATGATGGTAGCAATTACACGGATCGGGTCCGTAATTTGAGGATTATCCTCATTGCTGCATGTAAGAATTACGTCTGGAAGCACCGCTGGGTGCCAGTGCTCTGCAGAGCAACACCGGATGTTATGAACATCCGCGAGCAAAAGTCGATGACTACTCGATAGTTCGATTGTGCCATGCTTTACGGCTTAGAACCGGGACTTCAACGACGTTTTGAACGTCATGGAGCATATGAGATGTTCCAGGAGTTGAAGTCAATATTTCAAGCAAATGCCTGGATTGAGAGATATGAAGTCTCCAATAAGTTCTATAGCTGCAAGATGGAGGAGAATTGTTCACAAGGAGCATATACTCAAAATGTCCGGGTATAATAATCACTTGATTCAACCGGGAGTAAATCTTCCGGATGATAGCGTCATTGACGTAATTCTCCAATCACCGCCACCAAGCTACAAAAGCTTCGTGATGAACTATAACATGCAAGGGATGGAAAAGACAATTCCGAGCTCTTCGCAATGCTAAAGGCTGCGGAGGTAGAAATCAAGAAGGAGCATCAAGTGTTGACGGTCAACAAGACCACTAGTTTCAAGAAAAAGGGCAAAGGGAAGAAGAAGGAACTTCAAGAAGAACAGCAAGCAAGTTGTCGCTCAGAGAAGAAACCTAAGTCTGGACCTAAGCCTGAAACTGAGTGCTTCTACTGCAAGCAAACTGGTCACTGGAAGCGGAACTGCCCCAAGTATTTGGCGGATAAGAAGGATGGCAAGGTGAACAAAGGTACTCCCTCCATTCCTAAATATAGGGTGTATAGTTTTTGGCACGGAAATTAAAAAACGCATGTGGAGAGAAAATTTCACAAGTTTTGGGCGAGATTACACCTGACTAATCGACATGAAAAAATAGAGAAGCTATCCTAATATAAGGAAATGTAATCATATCCCTAAAAAAGTGAACCAAATGAGCGGTGCAACGCAATACACCTTATATTCCGGACTTTTTCTCAAACACCTTATATCAAGGAACGGAGGGAGTATATGTGATATACATGTTATTGATGTGTACCTTACTAATGCTCGCAGTGGCACCTGGGTATTTGATACGGGTTCTGTTGCTAATATTTACAACTCGAAACAGGGGCTACGGATTAAGCGGAGATTGGCTAAGGACGAGGTGACGATGCGCATGGGAAATGGTTCCAAAGTCGATGTGATCGCAGTCGGCACACTACCTCTACATCTACCTTCGGGATTAGTATTAGACCTAAATAATTGTTATTTGGTGCCAGCGTTGAGCATGAACATTATATCTGGATCTTGTTTGATGCGAGACGGTTATTCATTTAAATCGGAGAATAATGGTTGTTCTATTTATACGAGTAATATCTTTTATGGTCATGCACCCTTGAAGAGTGGTCTATTTTTATTGAATCTCGATAGTAGTGATACACATATTCATAATGTTGAAGCCAAAAGATGCAGTGTTGATAATTATAGTGCAACTTATTTGTGGCACTGCCGTTTAGGTCATATCGGTGTAAAGCGCATGAAGAAACTCCATACTGATGGACTTTTGGAACCACTTGATTATGAATCACTTGGTACTTGCGAACCGTGCCTCATGGGCAAGATGACTAAAATGCCGTTCTCCGGTACTATGGAGAGAGCAACAGATTTGTTGGAAATCATACATACAGATGTATGTGGTCCGATGAATATTGAGGCTCGTGGCGGATATCGTTATTTTCTCACCTTCACAGATGATTTAAGCAGATATGGGTATATCTACTTAATGAAACATAAGTCTGAAACTTTTGAAAGGTTCAAAGAATTTCAGAGTGCAGTTGAAAATCATCGTAACAAGAAAATAAACTTTCTACAATCTGATCGTGGAGGAGAATATTTGAGTTACGAGTTTGGTCTACATTTGAAACAATGCGGAATAGTTTCACAACTCACGCCACCCGGAACACCACAACAGAACGGTGTGTCCGAACATCATAATCGTACTTTACTTGATATGGTGCGATCTATGATGTCTCTTACTGATTTACCGCTATCATTTTGGGGTTATGCTTTAGAGACGGCTGCATTCACGTTAAATAGGACACCGTCAAAATCCGTTGAGACGACGCCTTATGAACTATGGTTTGGCAAGAAACCAAAGTTGTCGTTTCTTAAAGTTTGGGGCTCCGATGCTTATGTGAAAAAGCTTCAACCTGATAAGCTCGAACCCAAATCGGAGAAATGTGTCTTCATAGGATACCCAAAGGAGACTGTTGGGTACACCTTCTATCACAAATCCAAAGGCAAGACTTTTGTTGCTAAATTCGGAGTTTTTCTAGAGAAGGAGTTTCTCTCGAAAGAAGTGAGTGAGAGGAAAGTAGAACTTGATGAGGTAACTGTACCTACTCCCTTATTGGAAAGTAGTTCATCGCAGAAACTGGTTTCTACGACACCTACACCAATTAGTGAGGAAGTTAATGATGATGATCATGAAACTTCAGATCAAGTTGTTACTGAAACTTGTAGGTCAACCAGAGTAAGATCCGCACCAGAGTGGTACGGTAATCCTGTTCTGGAAGTTATGTTACTAGACCATGACGAACCTACGAACTATGAAGAAGCGATGGTGAGCCCAGATTCCGCAAAATGGCTTGAGGCCATTAAATGTGAGATGGGATCCAGGGATGAGAACAAAGTAGGGAATTTCGTTGACTTGCCCGATGATCGGCAAGCAATTGAGAATAAAAGGATATTCAATAAGAAGACTGACGTTGACGGTAATGTTACTGTCTACAAAGCTCGACTTGTTGCGAAAGGTTTTCGACAAGTTCAAGGGATTGACTACGATGAGACCTTCTCACCCGTAGCGATGCTTAAGTCTGTCTGAATCATGTTAGCAATTGCCGCATATTATGATTATGAAATTTGGCAAATGGATGTCAAAACTGCATTCCTGAATGGATTTCTGGAAGAAGAGTTGTATATGATGCAACCGGAAGGTTTTATCGATCCAAAGGGAGCTAACAAAGTGTGCAAGCTCCAATGATCCATTTATGGACTGGTGCAAGCCTCTCGGAGTTGGAATAAACACTTTGATAGTGTGATCAAAGCATTTGGTTTTGTATGCACTTTTGGAGAAGCTCAGTATTTACAAGAAAGTGAGTGGGAGCTCAGAGCATTTACGATATTATATGTGGATGACATATTACCGATTGGAAATGATACGTAATTTCTGAATAGCATAAAGGGATACTTGAATAAGAGTTTTTCAATGAAAGACCTCGGTGAAGCTGCTTACATATTGGGCATTAAGATCTATAGAGACAGATCAAGACGTTTAATTGGACTTTCACAAAGCACATACCTTGACAAAGTTTTGAAGAAGTTCAAAATGGATCAAGCAAAGAAAGGGTTCTTGCCTGTGTTACAAGGTGTGATGTTGAGTAAGACTCAATGCCCGACCACTGTAGAAGATGGAGAGAAGATGAAAGATGTTCCCTATGCTTCAGCCATAGGCTCTATCATGTATGCAATGCTGTGTACCAGACCACATGTGTGCCTTGCTATAAGTCTAGCAGGGAGGTACCAAAGTAATCCAGAGTGGATCATCGAACAATGATCGTGAACATCCTGAAATACCTGAGAAGGACTAAGGATATGTTTCTCGTTTATGGAGGTGACAAAGAGCTCATCGTAAATGGTTATGTTGATGCAAGCTTTGGCACTGATCCAGACGATTCTAAATCGCAAATCGGATACGTGTTTACATTGAACGGTGGAGCCGCTGGGTTGGTGCGCTTCTAAACAAAGCGTCCTGGCGGGATCTACGTGTGAAGTGGAGTACATAGCTGCTTCGGAAGCAGCCAATGAAGGAGTCTGGATGAAGGAGTTCATATCCGATCTAGGTGTCATACCTAGTGCATCGGGTCCAAGGAAAATCTTTTGTGACAATACTGGTGCAACTGCCTTGGCAAAGGAATCCAGATTTCACAAGAGAACCAAGCACATCAAGAGACGCTTCAATTCCATCCGGATCTAGTCCGGTGGGAGACATAGAAATTTGCAAGATACATACGGATATGAATGTTGCGAGACCGTTGACTAAGCCTCTTCCACGAGCAAAACATGATCGCACCAAGGCTCCATGGGTGTTAGAACCATTCTTGTGTAATCTAGATTATTGACTCTAGTGCAAGTGGGAGACCCAAGGAAATATGCCCTAGATGCAATAATAAAGTTATTATTTATTTCCTTATATCATGATAAATGTTTATTATTCATGCTAGAATTGTATTAACCGGAAACATAATACATGTGAATATGTAGACAAACAGATTGTCACTAGTATGCCTCTACTTGACTAGCTCGTTGATCAAAGATGGTTATGTTTCCTAGCCATAGACATGAGTTGTCATTTGATTAACGGGATCACATCATTAGGAGAATGATATGATTGACATGACCCATTCCGTTAGCTTAGCACACGATCGTTTAGTATGTTGCTATTGCTTTCTTCATGACTTATATATGTTCCTATGACTATGAGATTATGCAACTCCCGTTTATCGGAGGAACACTTTGTGTGCTACCAAACGTCACAACGTAACTGGGTGATTATAAAGGAGCTCTACAGGTGTCTCCAAAGGTACTTGTTGGGTTGGCATATTTCGAGATTAGGATTTGTCACTCCGCCTGTCAGAGAGGTATCTCTGGGCCCTCTCGGTAATGCACATCACTTAAGCCTTGAAAGAATTGCAACTAATGAGTTAGTTGCGGGATAATGTATTACAGTACGAGTAAAGATACTTGCGAGTAACGAGATTGAACTAGGTATTGAGATACCGATGATTGAATCTCGGGCAAGTAACATACCGATGACAAAGGGAACAACGTATGTTGTTATGCGGTTTGACCGATAAAGATCTTCGTAGAATATGTAGGAGCCAATATGAGCATCCAGGTTCCTCTATTGGTTATTGACCGGAAACAGTTCTAGGTCATGTCTACATAGTTCTCGAACTCGTAGGGTCCGCACGCTTAAGGTTTCGATGACGGTTATATTATGAGTTTATCAGTTTTGATGTACCGGAGTTTGTTCGGAGTCTCGGATGTGATTACAGACATAACGAGGAGTCTCGAAATGGTCGAGACATGAAGATTGATATATTGGACGACTATATTCGGACACCGGAATGGTTCTGGGAGTTATCGGATATATACCGGAGTACCGGGGGGTTACCGGAACCCCCCCGGAGGTTAATGGGCCTCATGGGCCCAAGTGGTGGAAGAGGAGAGGCGGCCAAGGGGCAGCGCCCTCCCCCAAGTCCGGGTGGACAAGGAGGGGGCGCCTCTTCCTTTCCCCTCTCTCTCCTTCCCTCTCCTCTCCTACTCCAACAAGGAAGGAGGGAGTCCTACTCGGTGGGAGTAGGACTCCTCCTGGCGCGCCTCCTCCTAGCCGGCTGCACCTCCCCCCCTTGCTCCTTTATATATGGGGGCAGGGGGGCACCCTAGAGACACAACAATTGATCCCTTGGATCTCTTAGCCGTGTGCGGTGCCCCCCTCCACCATAGTCCTCGATAATATTGTAGCGGTGCTTAGGCAAAGCCCTGCGACGGTAAAACATCAAGATCGTCACCACGCTGTCGTGCTGACGGAACTCTTCCCCGACATTCTGCTGGATCGGAGTCCGGGATCGCCATCGAGCTGAACGTGTGCTAGAACTCGGAGGTGCCGTAGTTTCGGTGCTTCATCGGTCGGGCCGTGAAGACGTACGACTACATCAACCGCGTTGTTATAACGCTTCTGCTTTCGGTCTACGAGGGTACATGGACAACACTCTCCCCTCTCGTTGCTATACATCACCATGATCTTGCGTGTGCGTAGGATTTTTTTTGAAATTACTACGTTTCCCAACGCCCACGCCCTTCGCCGGCCATGGCCGTGAGCCATTGCTCTATGCCGGTTGTGACTGGCCTTCCAGAGCATGCATCACTACCGCTCATTATAAGCAATGGTGTCACCGATCCTCTGTCCCCTGCCATGCACCTGCCTCCTGGTAGTATTACACAGGTAAGCAATAGATTTTTTTATGATTGTTTTTCTTCCTGCATTGATACAAAATGATGACGCCAATGCCATGGTTGTTTCTCTTAGCTTGGTGGTGATTTGGTTTTGCAAACCCATAATTGCAATGAGGCCGGCTGCCATGATATGGAAATATATCCTCCCCCTATTAATTTTTTTCTAGAACACGCACGAGTGTGCGTATCATATATTAAAGAAGGGAGTGGGGAGAAAGAGCCCCATCCACATAACATTCTTACATCATGTTACATGCAATAGTCCACACCACGAAAGTATCTATTCAGGGAGGCTAATTACTCTCTCTAACCCACCTAGCTAGGCCTCCGAAGAAGGCGGCGAAATCGCCTTTGAGAAGGCCAGTGGTACTCCACGCTCTACCTTCTTTCTCCATGTTAGCAACCACAATTTTAGCGGAGGGAGTCGCTCCATCGAAGACGATGGCATTTCGATGTTTCCATAGTTCCCATAGTCCTAGAGATATTATGGTGCGGCTATCCTTGGTCTTTATGTCTGTCGTCGTGCAAGAATTGCACCAGGGTATCAACTCCGTGTCCGGCTTCGGCATCCATTGCGGCTTGCGCAGGGCCTCGAGCGCCATATACCATACTGACCTCGCAAAGACACACGACACCAGAATGTGATTGATCATCTCCACGTCTTGGTCGCAGAAGGGACATGCCGGCTGATGAGGGAGACCGCGCCGCGCCAAGCGATCGGAGGTCCAACATCTATTCCGTGAGGCAAGCCAATTGAAGAACCTGCACTGTAAAGGGGCCTTAGATTTCCAGGCCATGTCCGCATAAGCCGCCACCTCGAGGCCCCAAAATTTGGAGGCGCACGCCGATCGCGCCGAATAGCTGTCGTCCTCCTCCCAGGCCCACCGAACCTGATCTCGTGCATCCATTGTGAGCATGGTTGGCGCCGTTCTGTCCCAAAGGAGGAGGACTTCCTGCAAAGTCTCCTCATAGATGTCCGGCCCGACCTCGAGTGCCCAGGATCCACCTTGTATAGCATCATGAACTGTCCTAACTTCCCGAACGCGCCGCGGGATCCTCGCATATACTCTTGGAGCCAGCTCTTGAACCCTAAAACCTTGGAGCCATCGGTCCTCCAAGAACAGTGCCTCCTTGCCATCTCCCACATGTGTGATTGTGGCTGTTCTAAAGATTGAACGCGCTTCCTCAGAGATGCTGACCTCCAAGCCTTTCCATGGGCGCGAACTGTCCGTACGCTGTAGCCATGCCCAGCGCCTGGAGCGTGAAGTTGAGCCAGTGAAGATCCGGTATGCCTAGACCTCCAGCCCATTTGGGCGCACAAACACTCCTCCAAGCCACCTTGCATTGTCCACCGTTAGCCTCCTCTTTCCCGCACCAGAGAAAACCCCTACAGATCTTGATGATTGCCTTGATCGTCCTTGGGGGAAGTCTCAGGGCAAGCATGGCATGAATCGGGATTGCACATAGCACGGATTTGACAAGGATTAGCCGGCTGCTGATCGGGAGAGATGCTCCTCTCCATGTTGGCAATCTGACGGCCACTTGATTAACCAGATCATGAAGCTGGGCCGCAGTCAGACGTCGTAGACTCAACGGCAGGCCAAGGTATCGACTAGGAAATGATCCAATCTGGCATCCCAGAATCTCAGAGATCCGCTCCGTTAGCTCGGCCGAGCATCGAATTGGCAAGGCGGCAGTCTTTGCCATGTTAACCCGCAGGCCAGAGGCTCCACCGAACAGCTCAAATATTGATTTGCATATGTGCAGGTCGACGATCTCCGGTTTGACGAAGAGGACAACATCATCCGCAAAGAAGGACACCCGCTGGCTTGAGCCCTGTCTGGTGAGGGGCGTGAGCATTCCCCTTCTGTCCGCTAAGGAGAACAAGCGGTGGAGCGGCTCCATCATCATGATGAAGAGCATGGGGGAGAGGGATCCGCCTTGCCTCAGGCCCCTGCGGTTGGCAATTGGCGCTCCTAGGATGCCGTTTATTAAGACTCTGGTGGATGCAGTAGACAGAAGGCCGGCGATCCAAGACATCCACTGCTGCCCAAAGCCCAGTTTCCTCAAAACCTCCATGATGAAAGCCCATTGGATCGTGCCAGATGCTTTAGATATGTCAAGTTTGATCAGTGCAGCCGGCTGCTTCAACGCGTGCAGCTTCCTGGCTATGCATTGGACGAGCATGTAGTTGTCGTGAAGCGATCGCCCACGTATGAATGCACTCTGGTGCATCCCCACTAGCCTTGGGAGGTCCGAGGTGGCCCTTACTGAGAGAATCTTGTCAAAGATCTTGACGGCACCGTGTATTAAGCTAACGGGCCTGAAATCCGCTAGCTCGATCGCCCCATCTTTTGTAGGCAGCAAGGTGATTGAGGCTTTGTTGATGGCCTGCATTCCACGCACATCTCCTTTGTAGAAGCAATCCAATGCGCGCATGAAGTCCCCTTTGATGATATCCCAACATGTGGCGTAGAATCGCCCGGTGAAGCCATCCGGGCCGGGAGCCTTGTCCTTGGGCATGGATTTGATTATGTTTCCCACCTCCAGCTCGGAAAAGGGAGCCTCAAGGTGTTGTAGATCGAAGCTGGCTAAGTCAAGCGCGTCGAGGTCCAAAGCAAAGTCGCGCTGCGGGGCCTTGCCCAGGATGTTCTCGTAATAGGCGTCGGCGGCAGCCGCGATTTCATCGTGTCCGGTGCACAGACCACCCTTTGTGTTGATAGTCATGATCACGTTCTTCCTCCGCATGTGGTTTGCATGCTGATGAAAGAACTCAGTGCTAGCGTCCCCTTATTTCAGCCATAGCATGCGGGATCGTTGCCGTGTGATCGTTCTTTCCAGCAAGCAAAGACCTAGAAGTTTCCTTTTGAGCAATCTCCGCAGTGACCTCTCCTCCTCCAATAGCACCCTTGATTCCGCTGCCACGTCAAGTTGCTTGATGAGTTCAAGAGCTAGGCCTATCTGGAATTTTACATTGCCGATCCACTTGTCCGCCCAACTCTGC
Source organism: Aegilops bicornis (assembly GCA_021605145.1). Classification (NCBI taxonomy): domain Eukaryota; kingdom Viridiplantae; phylum Streptophyta; class Magnoliopsida; order Poales; family Poaceae; genus Aegilops; species Aegilops bicornis. The sequence continues at coordinate 418,905,038 of CM038671.1, read as the reverse complement.
AGCGCTTTCGCCGTGTCTCTCAGCTTCTGATCCAAGACCACAAATGGATTTCCGGAAGATGAGAGTGATCCCCATGCCGCCGCGACCACGTGGTGGAAGCCATCCGCCTTCGCCCAGAATGATTCGAACCTGAATCTCTTGCCTGTTCTGAAGTCCGCATGTAAATCGAGTAGGAGAGGGCGATTAGTGCAGCTGCACCCAAGTGCCGAAAGGAAGCATGTCGGGTATAGGGCTTCCCAATCCACCGTGGTGAAAACGTGGTTGATCTTCTCCAGAGTCGCGCTGCCTCTTTCGTTCGACCAAGTATATCTCCGGCCATTGAGGTAGACTTCTTTAAGTTCCAGGTCATTTAGTCTCGCTCGGAATCTGGCCATCATGCGTCGGTTAACCGAAGTGTTGCTCTTGTCTTCTGGATTGACAATTAGATTGAAGTCGCCCAAAACGGCCCAGGGCCCGGCATGCAGAAACCGAATCTCCGCTAACTCCTATAAAAACTCGTCCTTGTGCTCATGTTGGTGTGGTCCGTATACCCCGGTGAGCCACCACTGGGCAGAAGAGCCTAACGGTTTAACAAGAGCCGTGACAGTGTTATCCGTGAAATGAGGATTGGAAAGTTGCACGATGAGGGGGTCCCAGGCCAAGAGGATGCCACCTCGTGTGCCCGAAGCCGGAAGGTAGAAGAACTGGTCAAATCTATTGCCCAAACATTGGGTGACAATTGCCGCAGAAACAATCTCGAGTTTCGTCTCCTGTAGGCAAACAATGCCTGGTTTGGCCGCTAGACACACCTGGAAGACTTCATTACAGCGCGCCGGAGCGTTTAAGCCACGCACGTTCCACACAAGAACCTTGCAAGGTTGCATCGACATTGAAGAAACCTACTCGTGAGTGATCCACCAGCAGGTGATCACGCTGCCTCCGCCAGCTCCGCTGGCAGTTCCACCATGGGGAGAACCAAAGGTTCCCAACCGAAAAGCGCAAGGATTGCCGTGACATGCGCCGACGAAAGTGGCTGCGCAAACAGCTTGGAGTACATCCGCAGGGCCAAGCAAAGCTTGCGAATAAGCACTTGTTGCTGCTTGGTTGCTGCCGACGCCGTCTTGCGCTTGGCAATGCGCATGCTCCGTCTTGGCGAGCCGACCGGCACGTGTTTCACTCGTGGCCGGCGTGCCCTAGTTGTCTCATGCACTGATGGGTCTGCAGGGGTGTCAAGGAGCGGCGAGAGGGAGCGCCTCACTTCTCTGCTGAAATCCTCCACAAGTCTGCGGGCGTGCCCGGCCGGAGTAGTATCATCAGGCTCTTGGCTTCCCACATGCATGCCCGAACCAGCATGGGGTGGGGTGGCGGGGTCTGGGAGCTGATCGGCTGCTTGCATGGAACGGTCTGCATGGGTAGGGGTGCTGGGGTCCGCATCCACCCATGGCCCATGGTCGGCAGAAGAGACAGGTGATAAAGCACCCGTGGGGCCGCGCGAATCTGCAGACAGACTGACCCTGAACCAGTCCGCATCTCCCACCTGGCGAGGCCCGAGGTGGATCCGGCCCTCCCCAAAGAGAGCGGTCCGACAATGGGGAAGAAGACCGGCTGTCCCTGTCCAAACCAACCACCACACCGTTCTTTTTCCACGCCCGGGTTGGGTCCCGCTGGTCTACGCTGCCCTCAACGGAAAGATCTCCATAGAACCAATCAGAACTGGCTCCTCAAGATTCCTGGCAGGAGTGGCCCCAGTCTCCTGCGCCTCCACGCCAGAGCCGGACCCACATCTAGCGCAGCTGAGCTGCGATGCCGGGCTGTCCACCTGTTGGTCACACGGCGCGTGTCTAATAGGGAGAGACGCGTTTCCACTTTCCAGCACTGCGACGACCGAGCCGGTCCCGCCATGTACACTTTCGACTGGTCCACCCCAATCCTGACGCAGCGGCTGATGTGATGCGGGGCGCACCTGATTTTGAATTCCCCCCCCCCCCCCCTATCAATTTGGATAGCTTCGGTACATCCCAAAAAAGAGCTATAGATGTCCCTGTTTGTGTGAGTATCATTATTACAACAACTCGGTTCAAATTCCACTAACGAATAGTAACTTGTATGACTAATGTGTTTTTGTAATTTTTAGATTTCATCATGTACACCCGTATGCGATGAGAACTTAAAGCCAACTGTAGGAATAACATTCGATAGTATGGAAGCAGTCGAGCAGTTTTACAAGGCTTATGCACACAACGTTGGTTTTTCAGTTCGAATTGCACAAAACAAGACTAAAGATAATGTGATAGTCTGGAGGCGTTTCCTTTGTGAAAAATCAGGATTCCAAACAAAGAAGGAGGATGAACCCAAGATGGATTTGAATGAAGAGAAGAAATGAACACATGCAAGAAAGATCACTAGATGTGGTTGTGAGGCCATGATAACTGTGAAGCTTATGAAGGATGGCAAATACTCAGTATCATTTTTTCACGAAGAACACACCCATGCATTTGTCACACCTAGGAAGCAACATTTAATCAAGTCTAACAGAAAAGTCAGTGAGAAGGCCAAGGGCACACTATTCACATGTCATGCAGCTAGCATTGGCACATCTGGGGCGTTTTGGTTGTTACGTGTTGGTGAGGGTGGATTTGAGTTCGTGGGGTGCACAAAGAGAGACCTGCAGAATTACCATCATGACATGAGAAGTACTTTCAAGGATTCAGATGCTCAAATGTTCATTGACCACCTGAGGAAGAGGAAGAAAATAAACCCGGGGTTCTTCTTCGAGTATGTTCTTGATGATAAGAAGTGTCTGACACATGTATTATGGGCTGATGCTTTTTGTAGAAAGAATTATGCTTTGTTTGGAGAAATGGTGTCTTTCGACTCTACCTATAGCATGAACCAGCATAACATGATTTTTTGCCCATTTACAGGAATAAACCACCACATGGGATCTGTTTTTTATCATGCTTCCTTGATTGTAGATGAGAAGATAGAGTCGTATAAATGGGCATTTCAAACTTTCTTGAAAGCAATGGATGGGGCAGCACCAAGGCTTATAGTAACTGATGAAGACCAAAGCATGAAGACTGCAATTGAACAAATTATGCCTAGCACCATCCATAAATTATGCATGTGGCACATAGTGAGAAAGCTTCCAGAAAAGGTTGGTCTTCCGTTGAGAGAGGATGAACATTTCTATAGTACAATCAACTCATGTCTATGGGGATATGAAAACCCAGCTGAATTTGAGGCAAAATGGTCTTCAATGATCTTTGAATTTGGGCTAGAGGAAAACACATGATTTGCTAGGAGATACGAACTTCAAAAATCATGGATACCAGCCTACTTGAATTAGCAGGGGCAATGCTGAGGGTTGTTGGTTTTATCAGATGTACGTTGTGGTAAAAATGCAATGTTGAGTGTGGTAAACAGCACCGGTGGTAAAGAGACAATGTTGAATGTTGTTGGTTTTAACAGTTTACTAAACAGAGGCAACACTGAGTGTTGTTGATTTTGACACCAGTACACACCTTACTTTTAAACAGAACAGGGGATGTTGTCTTGTGAGGCGGGGAATAGACAGTCAGCCAATAGTGCAATTGCTGATGGCATGGACCATCTAATTAATGAAATGCACACATCTTAGAGTGAGAGCCCCCTCTATTCTGAATTTGTTGTAGACAATACCGCAGAAATTTCAACTCACCATAGACACAAACAAGACATATTTCTAGAACCAATTCACATTCATTCAGTAAATCTGTAATTTTTGTATGTACAACAATAGCAAAAGGCCAAAAATTTCTTGTATAACCACATCCATTCAAGTATTTTCTGTACACCCACTTTCATTCAGATGCAGCAAAACAACAAGGACTTATCTGTACTGTACAACCCATACATTCAGTTACAGCTAAACACCATTATCATTCAATTACAGAAACATCATCTTCGAAGGGCAAGCTACCGAAGGCTGTCGCGAGGAGGCAGCACACGATGGCGGGTATCCCTCACGTGGGCCGGCCAGTCGCTGAGGCGCCAGTCGGTCTGGGCGCCCGAGGTCGCCGTGGCGCGGGGCCATCACGGTGGCCGTCGGGTCGCCGTTGCGTGGGGCTACCGCCGCCAGCACGTGTAGGCGCTGCCGGTTAGCGGTCGCGTCGGGGCCGCGGCCTCCGAGTCGCCGTCGCTAGAGGAGCGGCGCTGCAGTCTGTCACCGTTGAATCGCCGCCGCCTCAAAGTCTCCCTCGCACGGGTCTATTTGTTTTCCCTTTTTTCTGAGTCGTTACCAAGCTAGGACGTAAGAGCAGGGGGGTTAGCTGTAAAACTGTGATTAAGTGGCTAGTTAGATTCCCACCTTTGCTGTGCACCGTACGTCCTGGATCAGATGGTGTACGATGATAGTTTTCAGTTTGGAAAATGATTGGGAACGGCGCACCGGCCGAAAGTTGAGCCGGTCTCATCGCTTCGCTCTGTCCACGCACGCACCGCTTTTCATTTGCCTTATCTCTTCCGTCTCTCCCTTACAGCCATTCATTCTCTCCTCTATCTCTTCTCTCTCTCACCTCTCACTCAGTTTATCCCCTCAACTATCCCCGCCACCACCACCGATTCATGGCCACCGACACATCCTCCCTCCTTTGGCCTAATGCCATGGCGCAGATTCATCCTGAGGCGCGCATCGCCAGGAATCGGCATGCCGAAAGCACCAATCGTTGATGCAGGGTGTCCCCTGGTGAGTGGAGATGACGCGGGGGGCTCGCCGGCATCGCGAGGATGCTAGGGTGCGAACCAACGCTCGTCGCCATGGCCGCCCGCAGGCCGCTTTCTCTCCATAACGCAGCAGAATTTTGCTACAACCATGTTTGTTTTTGCTGGAACTAGCCCATGTTTTTGCTGCCACTCACCCACCCAAAATCTGCTACCATGGTGATCTTTGCTGGAACCGGCGAATCATTTTGCTACAACCGTTTTGGTTTTTGTTACTACCGACGTTTGTGGATTTTTGCTATATCAATCTCCATGACATGTGACCCCCGCGACTCTGTTTTTCTTCAACCAGCCATTGCTTTTGCTGGAACTATCCAACATTTTTGCTGGAACCAGCGATTTTCATGGATGCGAGTACGGAAGCATTTTTCTTCATTGGGATCGGCATGTCATTTTTTATACAACCGGCGAGCAGTTTTGCTTCAACTAATATCTTTTTTTGCTGGAGCCCATGTGTTTTCTAGAGATGCAGAGCATTTTTTCTTCACTGGGATCGCCAAGCAATTTTTGCTATAACCGACAAGAAATTTTGCTTCAACCAGCATGTAGTTTCTTTGGAACCGATTTCGAAAGTTGTGACAACCGGTTAACGACGGCGACTCGGCTAACGACGGCGATCCGTGAAGCGGCGGTGGTCCGCGAGCTTCAGGACGACCACGAGGACCCGCTGTGGGGCGAGGGGGAGAGGGGGTGGCCACCATGCGGGGACCTACGAGTGGATCAGGACGCGAATAACAGAGTGGGGGAAGGAAGAAGAACGACCCGGATGGATGAGGATCCAATGGCTTAGGGTGGGATCGGGCGGCTGGGACGCGACCGGCCGAAACGTTTAGGCCGGCGCACCGGCGCCTATCATCGGCCTTTCAATTTTTACTGAATAGCCGTTTTCACTTGATACTTCGCCGTGTAAGATTTTGTCATGTTCTAAAGTGAAAATTGTCATGTAGTGTAAAAACTTGTGCTGCAGCAAATAATTGCTATGCGTATGGTCGAGATCCGGCGTACCTCAGATTTTTTTTACACGTGAAATGTATATTTGGGGTTAAAAGAAAAAAAAAACATATAGGCAGTTTCCTTTTCTCTCTAAAAAAACAGAACAAAACAAAACATAGGCAATTTCTTTGCCTGTAGGCGTCTTCCTGATCACTGCCCACTCTACTCTTGCCTTCTCGCAGGCCAAATTCATGTCTTCACTCGCTCTTTTCCACGGCCCATTCTCCTACCACCGCGCTCCTCCCTCGTCGCCGACCGCCACCTCCCCACGGCCGACGCGACTCCCGGCGCGTTCTTGTCCTTCCCACCCCAATTCGCGCCTCCTCCCTGACGCGCAAGCCGATGAGCTCCGGTCCCGCGCAGCGGCGCTGCAGGACTGCGCCGTCCGCCAAGCGCTCCGCTGCGGACAGGAGCTCCACGCGCGGCTGCTCCGCTCCGCGAGGCAGCCGGACACGTTTCTCCTCGACTCGCTCCTCAACATGTACTGCAAGTGTGGCCGCCTGGCGGACGCACGAAGGGTGTTCGACGGAATGCCACACAGGGACGTCGTCGCCTGGACCGCCCTTTTATCCGCCTACACGGCCGCGGGAGATGCCGAGGAGGCTCTGGACCTCTCTTGTCAGATGAACCAACAAGGCCTTGCGCCTAACGGGTTCACGCTCACTTCGGTGCTCAAGGCCTGCTCGGTGATGAGCTCACACTCCGAGTTCACGCGTCAGGTGCATGGTCAGGTGGTTAAGTTGCAAGGTCTGGATGACCCCTACGTTGGTTCGTCCCTTGTTCAAGCTTACACGAGCCGTGGGGAAGTGGACGCTGCTGAGACAGTGTTGCTGGGCTTGCCTGAACGAAGCGACGTGTCATGGAATGCTCTGCTCACTGAGTATGCTCGGCAGGGCGACTACAGAAAGGCCATGCGTGTTTTCCACAAGTTGTCGGAATTTGGTGATGAGATAAGCAAGTATACTTTGCCTACTCTTCTGAAGTGTTGTGTGGAACTCGGTCTTGCAAAATCTGGCCAGGCTCTTCATGCTTTGGTGGTCAAGAGAGGGCTGGAAACCGATAACGTGCTCAACAATTGCCTTGTTGAGATGTACTCGAGATGTCTATCTGCTGAAGAGGCCTATCAAGTCTTTATCAGGATAGATGAACCTGATGTGGTGCATTGCAGTGCCATGATCTCTTCTTTCGGTCGACATGGTATGGCCTGGGAAGCATTTGATCTTTTCGTAAAGATGTCAGACATGGGAGTCAACCCAAACCAATATACATTCGTGGGCATTGCTGGTGTTGCATCAAAGACTGGTGATGCAAACCTTTGTCGCTGTGTTCATGCGTATGTTGTGAAAAGTGGGCTGGCTGTGCCAAAATTAGTGGCTGATGCCATTCTAAATATGTATGTGAAAGTTGGTGCTGCTCAAGATGCAACACTTGCTTTTCATCTTATGCATGAGCCTGACACATTTTCATGGAACACATTTCTCTCCGGATTTTATAGTGGAAGCAACTGTGAGCAGGGTTTGAAGATTTTCAAGCAGATGAAGTGCGAAGGCTTTTCAGCCAACAAATATACTTATGTAGGTGTTTTGAGATGCTGCACTAGCTTGATGAACCTGATGTATGGCACTCAGGTTCATGCATGTGTTCTGAAAAGTGGGTTGCAAAGCGATAATGATGTTTCAAGAATACTACTTGACATGTATGCGCAATCTGGCTGCTTTACAAGTGCGTGCCTGGTATTTGATCGACTGGAAGAAAGAGATGCTTTCTCGTGGACAGTGATTATGTCAGGATATGCTAAAACGGATGAAGCTGAGAAGGTGATGGAATGTTTCCGTTCAATGTTGCAAGAAAACAAAAGGCCTAATGATGCCACACTAGCAGTTTCATTGAGTGTTTCCTCTGATATGGCATCCTTAGGCAGTGGGCTCCAACTTCATTCATGGGCCATCAAGTCTGGCTGGAACAGCTCAGTTGTTTCTGGTGCTCTAGTGGACATGTATGTGAAGTGCGGGAACATAACGGATGCTGAGATGCTATTCTATGAGTCAGAAACATGTGATCAAGTTGCATGGAACACACTCATCTGTGGTTATTCTCAACATGGTCATGGGTACAAGGCACTGGACACATTCAGACGGATGGTAGATGATGGGAAAAGGCCTGATGATATCACATTTGTAGGTGTTCTCTCAGCGTGTAGCCATGCAGGATTACTTGGCGAGGGAAGGAAGTACTTTCAATTGCTGAGTAGTGTCTATGGAATTACTCCCACGATGGAGCACTATGCTTGCATGATTGATATTCTGTCCAAGGCTGGAAGACTAGCTGAGGCTGAATCTCTTATCTATCAGATGCCATTGATCCCGGATTCATCCATATGGAGGACGATTTTGGGAGCTTGCAGGATACATGGAAATATAGAGATTGCCGAGAGAGCAGCAGAAAGATTGTTTGAGTTAGATCCACAGGATGTTTCTTCTTCTGTATTGTTATCAAACATTTATGCAGATTTAGGAAGGCGGAGTGATGTTACAAGACTTAGGAATATGCTACTAGATCATGGAGTAAAAAAAGAACCAGGGTGTAGCTGGATTGAAGTCAATGGCCAGATTCATGTATTCCTGTCTCAAGATGGATGTCCAAAATATTAAGAATGTGTTACAACGTGCATTCTGTTCCTGCAATCCGAAATGCCACCATGGGCCATGCCCATACATAAACTATGAGACCAGGAGCTGGTTTGAAGTAGATATGGCTAGTTCTGCAGGCTGATACGAAGTGCTAAGGTAAACCCTGTTTATAAATACGATCACTGAAAATGCCACACCTGCATTAGCAGATCACTACCACTCTGTTACACTGTTGACAGTTTTATCTCATTTAAACATGTTGGGTCCCTGAACTTGCCTGTAGAGTTTGATGGGCAAGTCTTGATTCTAAATTTAATCGCATATGCTATCCTGCAGTATGATAGGAGACGCAATGTGCAGAAAATCCACCGACATAGTCGGTGCAATTATTTGTTACATCATATACTAGGATGAATTCTGACCAAGGACAGTTCCTTGGTCGAGGCATGTGAAAATGGTCACGCAATCTTGCCTGTACCGTGAGCTAAGATATGGTTACGGATCAATTTGGGACAGGGAGAGTCTGATGGTGACCCACCTCCGTTGATACTGGATTGCTCATGTCGCATTTGTAGTCCAATTGGGACCCGTGTGCATGCAAGGTGATCAGCTTGTTCACCAGCTTAAGCAGGATCCTTTCAATTCCTCGCCACTAGACCATGGATGAACCTCAGCTTTGATAAGCTGGGGATCGCTGCTGATGAGATTCCAGAGGGGGTAATTCTCCTTTGGCATGACATAGTCCCCTTCCCCTAGCTTAAGAGAGGGGCAGTAATCCCCCTTCCCATCACCGATGTATATGAAGTGCTTGTTCTTGGCACCGTCTGTCCCTTGAATCCTCTGGATTATCTTGCCCTGCAATGGCAAGTAAAAAAATTAGTTCATGGGGGCAAGGTCAGTTTTCATTGTGCACACCACTTTTCATATGAGTAATGCACTGAGGTTTCAGAACACATCATTATATAGACTGAGTGACAAATTGTTTCTTTTGTCTCCATCACCCACGTGCATCGAGTGAATCTGTGATTTTAACACGTGAACTGATCTGCCATCCTACTGTCCATACCTTGCACATGTTGTCAGGGCACAGGCTGCAACCATGGGGCGAGGTCGTGGGATCATGGAACGGCGAGATCCTGAGCCTCCCTTGGGCGTCCACGCGCGCGGGGTTGGTGTTGATCTCAGAGAAGCAGCCGAGGACGCCGTGGTGCTCCAGGACGGTCTCGATGAAGGAGGAGTTGGCGTCGCTCACCACCTTCAAATCACACCTGGGACGCACACCTACCACCGTCAAGATCCAATCCAACCACCGGCCGCGTGGGGAATCAAGAACACATCGGCAAATCGGCATCGGTCCATTTCATACCCTAATGCCGACGCCGTCCGGATGGCGGAGAGGACGTGCGCGTCGAGCGGCGCGCTCCTGAGGCACTCGCGGATGTCGTCGGCCGACCTCCCCTGCGTGTGGAGCTCCCCCATCATCCTGTCCTGGAAGAAAAGACATCAAGGCCTCACTGAGCCGGGAGAAGCGCCATGCGTGTCTAGGCGGGTGTGTGTGGGCGTATCGTGTTCGTACCATGAGGGAGTTCCAGCGCATGGTGGGGCGCAGGCGGTTGAAGGCGTCGGCGGCCCCGAGCTTGGTGATGACCCAGTCGTCGCTGTCCCACTGGATGATGGTCTTGTCGAAGTCGAACAGCACCACCACGGCGGCGGCGGCGGCGGCCATCTCCGGGAAGAGACGGCGGACGGTGCTTCCTACCTCCGACGTTTGCGATACGAGACTCCGGCGTGGCTTCTGTTTGTGTGTTGGTGGCGGCGTCTCGGACTCTCGGTGTGTTTTTATAGCAGCCACAGCCGTGTGGCAGCTGGTGACCTGGGAAGGCTTCCACACCGCCACTTGTGACCTCTTCTCTCTTGTGTTTGTGTTTCCATTCGCTTTGTTCGCCCTTCGCCGTACCATAACTGCTGTCTATACTCGATTGGCTGCCTTTGCCTTCGCCTTTGCATGGTACTTTGTCATCACGGTAAAGGTGGTTCATCGAAAAGTTTATTAGTATTCCATCAGAAGAGTTGCCCCATAGAATTTTGTCCAAGTTTACACCTCCTTTGGCTAGCTTTTTTTGTGGGCTAAACACACTCCACTCTGTTGAACATTGACAATGTTTATGGGGGATACAATTGTGGCCAGGAGGCTGAACAAGCCACCCGTGGCACCCTTTAGAAAGACGTAGATCATGCTTAGTGAGACTATGTGCCTTGATATCGGATTTGATATCGGATTTTCTCCTTTCAAGGATGAAGATACATGCTCGAAGATTAGAGGCCGACAAACTGATCTCGCGAATGATATTCCCATAGCTTCCTCTTGTGCCCTTGTTGATATCATCGATAACACCCTTGCAATACGGCGGCTGTGATTATCCTGCCCTGTATTAAATCTGAAGCTACAACGAGCGCCTCTTGGCAAGCCAATGCTTCAAGGATAGGAGGATCAATCATACCAGAGAAAGAAATTGTCGAAGAACTGAGATACACCCCCTCTAAATTTCTGCACACTACGCTAATAAATCTCATGTTGGTAGTGTTGGACACTGCTCCATCGACTTTAATTTTTGCAAAGCCTACAGATAGTGGAATCCAACGCACCATGGATTTAAAAGGTTCATCATAACAACACCTGGCGGGGGGCTAATGAAGACACCGATATAGCCAGATCAGAAAGATAGTGGTGTATGAATGCATGTGTTGCAGCCAGGCTCTGAAACTCCTCATGAAGTGCCCGTCGGAGAGCATGCGAGATAGCCCATAGCATCACCGGAAGCAAAAGAAAATCACCATGCGACAGGCTTTCCAATAGAGTGAATATCCATCTCCTCGCGTCTGGCTCCCTAGTGGTGCTCAAGATTTCGACCAAATTAGGATCCACTAAAGCCCACACACACCTTGACATGTTACATTAGAGCGGTGAGTGCCTCCATGATTCTTCAGCTACGCATAGCTCGCAAGCGTTCGTTGTAGACATACTTCGGTGTTGGAGGAGATCCGCTGAAGGCAGAGATTTGTTGTGCCAGACACATTTTTAGCTTAGAAGGAATTTGAACCAACCAAATTCTTGTCCAAGTTTTTTGGGTCCCTTTCAGACTTTGAAGAATCAACATTACCTTCTAGCAACCAACATGCAATAGGACGAACGAACAGGAAAAGTTCCCTTCTTGTCAAGTTCCATGAAAAAAAATCTGGCAATTGTCTGGTGCACAGAGGAATAGTGCAAATAAACGTCTCTTGTACCTTCTCCTGGTACCATGATGCAGAATTATTATAAATGAGTTCACTAACAAACTAAGGTGGGTTTATCATAGAGATAAGTGATAGGACACATATTATAATCCCTTGGGAGCCAATTGTGCCTCCAAATGTCAATGTAATGTCCATCAATAATTCTCTGTGTCAGGCCTGAGCAAGAATATGTCTTCCCTCAAGAATAACTCTCCAAATACGTGATGATGCATTAACCAATTTTACTTGCAACAAATCAATATTAGGAAAATACCTTGCTTTAAGAAAACAAGCACTGAGGGAGTTTGGATCATGAAGAGTGAACCGACGTGTCAATAATGCAAGATTAAATAACTCAATAGCTGACCGCTGCTCCAAAATAATCTTGGGTAAAATGAACTTCAAATGGGTTGGAACTACCTTGGAAGTGACCATCTCATGTCTCGAACCAATTAAGGGGAGGACATCTGTGTCCATACAATTCCTCCACCTGCACCTGCTGCTCCATCTGCGCTGGCTCCATCTCCATCAGAGCGATGGGCAGCACTGGCACCACCCTATCGAGCTTGTAGTCCACGCGGAGTTGGTCGCGGTTCCGGTACATGTACCAGCGTGCCCGTTGGAATGGATCCGGGGAATTCCTGGCCTCCCCCATCACCTAGACCAAGTTCTCGATGAGTGAGTGGTGGAGGTCTGGCAATCAGGCGTACTCCTCATGGTTGGCAGACGCCCTCACCACGCGCGCATGATTCTTGAGGATTGCAATGCCGGCGTACCAGGTACTCACATCGCGCGCATATGAGAGCTTGATGATGTCGCCGTCGAAGACCGCCTGCAGCGCCTGGTCCCATCCGAGGTCAAATGCCATGGCGCAATGGAGGTTTCTTTTGGTTTCTGTGGAAGGAGGAAGTTGGACGGAGAGGAGCGAGGAGAGGCTGTGGAGTGGTGGTTATCTATGCAAGAGGGTGAATGAATGCGGTGTGTGTGTGTGTGTGGAGACTGGAGTTTCTGGAGAAACCGAACAAGTGCAGTCAATCGATTGAACTACCGCTTGGTTTTTGTTTTTTTAGCAGAGCCCAACACAACTCCAGTAAACAGAAACCATCGAACGCGCCGGCCTGACCCAGCAACTTCATCCCAAGCGCAAAAAAATTGAAAAATGACGGCCATTAGCGCCACGACGTCACCGTTGCCCCCTTGCTGGCGATCGACCACACCAAAACATGCTCAGAAAATGACTCAGTGTTTTTGGCCGCTATCAATTCTTCGGTTCGGAGCAAATATCACGTTTTATAAAGTGGTGATTTTCCACGAGTTATGACACGAAAATGATGGTTCTATGCATTTAACTCTTTCAATGATGATCATTGTATTCATAGTATCGGAAGCAGAAAAAGATAGAGACCACTGACAAGCGAGCCCCGTATGTCATAAGAAAGTTGAGCCACTCACAAGCGAGTCTCATAGGTCATAAGAAAGTGGGGATTGACAAATGAGGGCCGTTGTTGAAGTTTAAGAGTTCTTTTTTGCTGGGTAAACCCTTCTCTCACCTTTAGAGTATCTATAGCCGACCCCTTAAAATTTAATTTAGGCCCTCATATGCCTCCTCAAACTTTAACTCTTTATATATGGGGAGTTCAAAAATGTGATTACTAGCCGAACTCTCAAATTTAACTCCCTAAACATTGTTCACACAATTCCATTCAAACAAAAATTGAAATTAGTCCATTCGGGCACACATTTCAATTCAAACTACATTGCATAACACGAAATTTAAACTACACTTCATAAACCACTCATTTTGAAGGAAAAAAAGTATAATCCTTCTGGATCATGAGCTTGTCCCAATTTACGCCGTCGTCGAAGCCATCAAAGTCGTCGGTCCCGTCGGATCCGAAGCCGGAGTCGCTAGAACAAAGGTCACTCATTGCCCCAGCATACGACCGGGCCTTGTCGGTATCCCCCTTATTATACAGCTCGAGACGCCGACGCTCCTCGACGACGAGCTCCAAATTATCCAGGAGGAGCTCGACCATGTACACCTCATCGACGTGCACCACCTCGAGACGCTCGAAGGCCTCCCGATTCTCCCGCACCTCGCGACGGGAAACCACTCGAGGGTCGATGGCGAGGAACTCGAGGACATCACAGCCGCTACGAGTGAATTGATCTTCGCCCGACTGCCGTAGAGACTCACCGCCTGCTCCGCCGACTGGAAGGAGTCAATCCAGTACCGGCGACCGGTGTCTTGGTCCTTTATTTACAAAGCCCATGCCTCCTACAGCCGCTGCCACATGCCATAGTACTTCCTCTTCAGCGGCGGCTATAGCAAGTCAGTTTAGGAGCGAGAGGGTGACGCGTCGCCGCATGCTCAGATCGTCTGCGTGTTGCGGTACGTATCGACACTTCAAATCGGCGGTGGTAACCTCTAACGGCTAAATCCTGCCATTTCGGGGGAGTCGAGGGCGGCACCGGTTAATTGGAAGTGCCAGACATGGGAGGGCGAGTGCTATGCTGGATTTTGGCGGCGCGGATGTCGATGTAGTACAAGCGCGGGGAAGGGGTGATATATCCTGAGATTGAGCCACGGTAGAAGCTAGGAGTAAAAGTTTCGAGCAGTATTTTTTTTGAAAAGGGGGTTTTCCCCAGCCTCTGCATCAGAAAGATGCATACGGCTCATAATATTAAAAAGATAATCCAGTAACACAGTCTCCAAGTATCGCGGTGCGAAAATAAACAAAAGCTCAAAAAGAGCTAAAACCCAAAGCCACAACCGGCTGGCAAATACAATAGGAGCACTACATGCCTATCCTATTACATGACCGCCATCCAAATCGGTTGAAAATATCCCGAGCTACCATCTCCCATCGGGTAGACGCAGTAACCAAACGCTCACTGGCCTCCGTCGGAGTGAGTAGCGACCACATACGGATGAACGCCGTGGCCCTGAAGATAACCTGCAAAAAGTGAATGGTTGTTGATCTGTTAAAGACTAAATCATTTCTGCAGTTCCATACTGCCCAAAATAAAGCACAAATGCCAACACGAATGTGTCTTGCAGTATCAGAATCAACCCCATCAAGCCATGTTCCAAATAACATGTTGATAGAGGTGGGCTGATTAATATTAAACACAATATGAATCGACCGCCACGGAATCTTAGCCCACGGACAATCGAGAAAGAGGTGTTTGATACTTTCGTTATGATCGCAAAAGCTACACCTAGAAGAGCCCACCCAGTTGCGTTTTGCCAGGTTATCCTTAGTCAAAATGACATGTTTATGCACAAACCACATAAACACTTTGATTCGTAAGGGTACCTTTACTTTCCAAACATGTATCGAGGAAGGGATGACGCTAGTGTTAATGACATCCAGATACATTGATTTGACCGAGAACACACCGTTCTTAGTAAGTTTCCAATGCAGCTGATCTGGCTGCTAGGACAGCCAGACTTCCATTAAACGTCTAACAAGATGGAGCTAGTCCTCCCAACGATTTCCAACTAGCGTCCTTCGAAAACTGATATTGAGGGGAGTGGATTGTAAAACAGTTGCAACGTAGGCTTCTCTACGTCGCACAATGTTGTACAAAGTAGGATATTGAAGTGCAAGGGGGGTCTCCCCAAGCCACGTATCCTCCCAAAAGCTCGTAGTAGCACCATTCCCGACAATAAATTTTGTCTTGTTGAAGAAGAGTTGTTTGACTCTCATCAAACCCTTCCAAAAAGGTGATTCGGAAGGCCTCACATTCACCTGGGCCAAGGTTTTAGCATAAAGATACTTATTACGCAAAATCTGTGCCCAAGTAGCCTCCGTCTCAGACGACAGTTTAAATAACCACTTGCTAACGAGACATATATTTTTGACTTCCAGATTTTCAATACCTAGACCCCCTTGGTCCTTCGGCCTACAGATTATATCCCACTTAGCAAGCCTATACTTTCGTTTAAGCTCATCACTCTGCCAAAAGAATCGAGATCGGTAGAAATCTAACCTTTTCCCGACACCCACCGGAACTCGGAAAAGGATAAAGAGAAACATAGGCATACCGGTAAGGACCGAATTAATCGTAATCAATCGTCCTCCGTATGACATAAGCTTCCCTTTCCAACAGCTCAGTTTCTTTTCAAAAGCGATCCTCGATGCATTTCCACTCAATGTTAGTCACCACGATGATGAATGGGTATACCTAAGTACGTAAACGGTAATGAGCCCAATTCACAGCCGAACAATTGTTTATACGTCTCCTGGTCATCATTTGCTCTTCCGAAGCAAAACAATTCGCTCTTGTGGAAGTTAATTTTGAGCCCAGACAATTGTTCAAATAAGCATAACAGTAGCTTCATGTTTCTTGCTTTCGCCAAGTCGTGCTCCATAAAGATGATAGTATCATCAGCATACTGAAGAATGGAAGTCCCTCCATCAACTAGATGTGGAACCAGGCCACCTACCTGCCCTGCATCCTTTGCCCGACCTATTAAAATAGTCAGCATATCAGCCACTATGTTAAACAGGATCGGTGACATCGGGTCTCCTTGCCTTAGCCCCTTGTGTGTTTGGAAATAGTGTCCTATGTCGTCATTCACTTTAATCCCTACACTCCCTTTTTGCGTAAAGGAATCAATCTGGTTTCTCAAGGCCGGATCAAAACCTTTCATACGCAAAGCTTGTTGAAGGAAAGGCCATTTAACTTCATCATATGCTTTTTCAAAATCACTTTAAAAACTACGCCATCAAGTTTTTTTGAGTGGATCTCATGGAGCGTTTCATGCAAGACAACAACCCCTTCAAGGATATTTCTATCAGGCATGAAAACAAATGCATGACGGATGAACTACAGAGTGCGCAATCTGCGTAAGTCTGTTCGTCCCGACCTTGGTGAAAATTTTGAAACTCACATTAAGCAGACATATAGGCCTGAACTGCTCAATGCGAACATCATCTGTCTTCTTAGGAAGAAGAGTTATCGTTCCAAAATTCAGCTTAAACAACTGAAGCTACCCCTAAAAAAACTGCTGAAACATGGGCATCAAATCGCCCTTAATAAAATGCCAGCACTTTTTGTAGAACTCCGCCGGAAACCCATCCGGTCCTGGAGACTTATTATTCTCCATTTGTGCAATGGCCTCAAACACCTCTTTCTCAGAGAAAGGAGCAGTAAGGAGCTCATTCTCAGCAGTCTCAAGTTGAGGAACATCCTCAACCCTAGACTCATCTAACGACACAAAATTCTCTTTCGGGGGACCAAACAACTGCTTATAATAATTGGTAATGTAGACTTTCAGATTGTCTTGACCAACTATCGTCCCTTCGTCTTGTTCTAGTTGGAAAATTCTCTTTTTACGATGCTTTCCATTAGCAATCATATGAAAGAATTGAGTATTATCCTCGCCTTGTACTATTTTGCGAACCTTAGCTTGCAACGCCCACTTCAATTCCTCCTCGCGAAGTAGCTTTTTAAGTCGCATCTCTACCTCTATCTTTGCTTCCAACTCACGGGAATCCAAGATAGAAGTTTCTGCTTTAACTTCAAGGTTTTGAATAAGTAAAAGAAGTCTCTCCTTCTCCGCCTTATAAATTCCATGCGTGTGCTTAGCCCAACCACGAAGGAACCTTCGGAGATGACGAATCTTGCACTGCCATCGCTCGATAGGCGTCCTTCCTCCTGAGTCTTTAGCCCACTCCCGAGCTAACAACTCGAGGAACCCTTCTCTTTCAAACCAGGCAAGTTCAAACGAGAAAATGTTCTTGTTGCCCACAAAAGTTTGATCTCCGGAGTCGACTAGTAACGGTGTATGATCCGAGACACCTCGTGTCAATGCCTGCACAGTTACCAAAGGAAACTTCTGTTCCCATTCGACACTTGCTAGAACACGGTCAAGTTTCTCAAATGTCGGAACCGGTAACGAATTAGCCCAAGTGAATTTCCTACCCGAGAGCTCTATCTCTCTGAGATCCAAGCTTTCGATAATAGTGTTGAACATAAACGACCATCGGCCGTCAAAATTGTCATTATTCTTTTCCTATTTTCTTCGGATAATGTTAAAATCCCCCCCCCCCAAGAGAGGGAGTTGTTCGTTACCACAAATACGAACCAGATCCGCCAAAAAATCTGGCTTGAGCTCTGGTTGCGCAGCTCCGTAAACCGCCACCAAAGCCCAATCAAACCCATCTGCCTTAGTTCTAACTCGAAACTTGACAGCAAACTCCCCCAAAACTACACTCCGAACTTCCAACGTTTCGCACTTAACCCCAAGTAAAACCCCACCGGATCTTCCTCGAGGGGGGAGGCAATTCCAGTCAAAATCTACCCCCGGACAAAGTTGCAAGAAATTGTGAAGTGAAATTGCTTCTTCCAGTCTCAGACAATGCAATAAAATCCAAATGATGTTCAAGAGAAGCATCCGCTAGAAACCTCCTTTTAGCCAAGTCTCTAAGACCTCTGCTATTCCAGAAAATGCCTCTCATAATTCATCATGAAATTTTATGGCAGTACGGATTCTAGCACTCCTACGCGCTGCCGAGACTGGATAAACCTTCCGTTTCCACGTTCGTTTTGGCTTAATGTGACCATCAGCCTGATCACCACACTCATTCTCTGCTTCTAGCACCAAGGGCTCATCTACATGAAGAGACGTCTCACGATTGGTGTCCTCCTCCGTCTCGGGTAAAGTAGGGTCAAGATCGGCACACAAGCCATCAAGAACCCTAACCCCAAGCGCATCAATCTACGAGTCGTTCAAAGGTTTAACGGCAGCAATGTGACGAATCATATCTACCGCACGTTCTGCTTCCAAATCAAGAATGTCGTTAACCGACCTAGATATCTCAAAATCATTATTTCCAAGTGAAACTCCTATTTGATTTGCATTATGAATAATTTCATCATCAGTAAAATGCAAAATGGAATTCGACTTATTATCAGACATACCAGTGGAGATCTCGACGGCACGCGGCTGGGCAGCCCTCAAAGCACACCTCACCGCATGTCATCAACGTCAGCTGCTCCTGCAGCCTCCTGACCCGCCTCCCCTGGGAGACAGGATCCGGGATACCGCCAAAGGCGATGACCTCCTCGCGTGAAGCTCTGCTAGGGGAAAGGCCTCCTGCCCGTCCCCCAACAGCGGCGCCCCGGGCCATAGCCACCGGGGCAGGAGAACAAAACGGCGACGACTCCCGCGGCCTGTCCATGGGCGACCCGCCGACAACAGGGACCGGGGAAATCCTCGCACGGTGCTCCGGGGAGGAAGCCGGCGAGACGACCGCATCACCCGACCCTCCCACCGCAACGGGTCCCGGTGTGACGGCGGCCTCCTGCACGGCCACACCCCCGCTCGCGCGCGGTGACGTGGAGAAGAACGCCGCGCCCGCCGTGGCCGTCGTTGGCGTCAACATCCCAGGGGACCGGGCCTCCTGCCCGTCACCTGTAGCCAAGGCCACAAGAGCAGCACCATCCACGGTAGTCAAAAGCGGGGTAGGAGACGTGTGAAGGGCCACCTGCCCCTCGGTATCTCCCAACCCAAGAACCGCCGGCGCACGAATGGGAGCCACAGGATCCACGGAACCCGGATAGACACCCCGAAGCCGAGGCGGAGCAGAGAACGGTCCCAAGGACCCAAGCTGCAAAGTGGACGTCAGAGCCCCACCAGATGACCGAACAGGAGCAATGTCACTAGAATCCGACGGACCCGCCGGCTCCTTGGCCACATCATCATCACCCTTAGCCGAATCATCCTGGTTCCCCGGGGCACCTCCTCCCTCAGACGTGTCCATAGGATTATCATCCTCAAACTCATCAAACAAATTAGGATCCTCATATAGAATGTCAAGCTGATACAGAACACCTTCATACGTCCAAGGCACCACGTTCGGCAAGAACTCAATATTAGCAACACTGACAAGTAAACGCGCCACCCGGTTAGCCCGAGTGAAGGGCATATCCACCTGCTCAGTTTTGCCAATCAAGGACCCCAATCTCCACATCACCAAGAAGCTATCCAGGGGATCAGATGGCGCCCCGAAGAAACGAACCCAAATCTGCCTCCACGGCGTGCCCTGCGGCTCCTTCTTTTTCCACTCATCAAACTGCAATACAAAACTAGTGCCTGTGACCCTGCTCATTCCGAACTTGAGGATTCGCAACTGATCCTCCTTTGAAGGGAAATCAACTTTGTAGGATGAATCATTTAGCTTGAGCAACGACCACTGAAAATTACCCGGAGCGAGTTCCCGCAGCTGAATAATTTGCGCCTCGGTCAACGGTCCATGAACTACCTTCACCACCCCAGGGAAAGAGGTCTCTACCGCTGGTGCCAAAGGTGCCACACTGGGAGACTCGAAGAACATCAACTCCGAGCAGCAGACCCCGTATATCTGAACATTAGGCTTGGGCCCAAGCATAAGAGGACACTCAGCAGCGTTATGTTTAGGTTTCCGGCATAGGTCACATAATTCCGCAGTGCACTCAGCCATAAAGTGTCCCGTGTCACCACAGCGGAAACAAGTGAGCTTCTTCTTCTTTGCCGCCCACTTGGACACCTTGTCAGCCTCAGAATTATCCGTACCTTGCTCAGAAGCAGTAATCACCCGATGCGCATGGGTTCCGACAACGTGACTTCGGCCAGGGCCTGAACCGTCTCCACCGCCACCTGCGGTAGAACCGATCCTCCGTCGGCCACCACCTCAGTCTCAACCGTAGTCTTCGGATGCCTAGGCGGATAGTTTCGCCTGTTCCCGCCCCGACCTCCGCGGAAACGGCCTCGGAAAGAGCGGTTATTAGGAGCGACCGCCCCCTCCACAAAGTTACCGGGCGGACCCTGAAAACCCCGGTTGGCATTGCCGTTGTCCGTCCAAGCATATCCACGGCCACCGCCGAAAGACGAAGAACCCCGATGCAGCCCAACACCGTAAGCGTCATACCCATCATCGTCCCACTGACCACGCAGAGGATTCCGGTCATCTCCCGCATACGCACCCGCCCCACGGCTGAGCGCGCCTTGGCCAGGGCCACCACGGCCGCCCGCCATTTGCCGCGGCCATGGCCTTTGGTTCGGCTGCGGCTCCGCCCTAAGCGGGGGCGGTGGATCAGCCCTAGGCTGCTGTGGCGACGGAGGCAGGGCCCTAGCCGGTGGCGGTGCAGGCGCCCCCCGAGGCAGCGGCGAAACCGCCCGGGGCGGAGGTGTCTCACGCAGGACCCGGCAAGAAGACTCAAGCGGCGTGGCCGAGCCGCCCGCGACCCGGTCTGCTTCTCACACTGGTGGCACCCAGCGGAGGCAGTTTGGGCGGCATGGCCAGCCGACGCGAAACAGGTGGCGGGCGCCGGTCGGCTCGTGGCTTCGAGGAAGAACGGCGCGAGGGGGCAGATGGGAATCCAACACGCCCGCGGCGCCGATCCCTAGCAGAGATAGGCGGAGGGAGAGAGGGAGTACGTACATGTAGGGGCGACCGAACCAAGGCCTCCTCATGCACGTCGCCCGCCTCCGCTGCGTTGTTTGCCTGGCCAGCCCCCTGGGCCTGAAGCCCAGTACTAACCAAGCCTACGTCGCAGGTGAAGGAAAGATGCCCTAGAGGCAATAATAAAGTTATTATTTATTTCCTTATATCATGATAAATGTTTATTATTCATGCTAGAATTGTATTAACCGGAAACATAATACATGTGTGAATACATAGACAAACGAGATAAGTCACTAGTAAGCCTCTACTAGACTAGCTCATTAATCAAAGATGGTTATGTTTCCTAACCATAGACATGTGTTGTCATTTGATTAATGGGATCACCTCATTAGAAGAATGATGTGATTGACATGACCCATTCCGTTAGCTTAGCACTTGATCGTTTAGTATATTGCTATTGCTTTCTTCATGACTTATACATGTTCCTATAACTATGAGATTATGCAACTCCTGCCATCGGAGGAACACTTTGGGTACTACCAAACGTCACAACGTAATCGGGTGATTATAAAGGAGTACTACAGGTGTCTCCAAAGGTACTTGTTGGGTTGGTGTATTTCGAGATTAGGTTTTGTCACTCCGATTGTCGGAGAGGTATCTCTGGGCCTTCTCGGTAATACACATCACATAAGCCTTGCAAGCATTACAACTAATGAGTTAGTTGTGAGATGATGTATTACGGAACGAGTAAAGAGACTTACCAAGAATCTAGATTGAACTAGGTATTGGATACCGACGATCGAATCTCGGGTAAGTAACATACCGATGACAAAGGGAACAACGTATGTTGTTATGCGGTCTGACCGATAAAGATCTTCGTAGAAAATGTAGGAACCAATATGGGCATCCAGGTCCCGCTTATTGGTTATTGACCGGATATGTGTCTCGGTCATGTCTACATTGTTCTCGAACCGTAGGGTCCGCACGCTAAGGTTTCAGCGATGCTTATATTATGAGTTTATGTATTTTGATGTACCGAAGGTTGTTCGAGTCCCGGATATGATCACGGACATGACGAGGAGTCTCGAAATGGTCGAGACATGAAGATTAATATATTGGACGGATATATTTGGACACCGGAAAGGTTCCGGAGAAGTTTGGAGCTCCGGGAGGTTACCGGAACCCCCCGGGAGGTATATGGGCCTTATTGGGCCCATGTAGGAGGAAGGGAGAAAGGAACAAGGGAGGGGGGCGCGCCCCCCAAGCCCACTCCGAATTGGGGAGGGGGGACGGCCCCCCTTTCGTTGCTCCTTCCCCCTCTTCCTATTCCTAATAATAGTACTACTTCGTAATACTAGTACTCCATCCTTCCCTCCAAATAAGATAAGGAAGAGAGGAAACCTACTTGGAGTAGGTTTCCCCCTCCCATGGCGCGCCCCTTGAGGCCGGCCACCTCCTCCCTCCCTCCTTTATATACGGGGTAGGGGGCACCCTAGGACACACAAGTTGATCCTTGAGATCGTTCCTTAGCCGTGTGCGGTGCCCCCTCCACCATATTCCACCTCGGTCATATCATAGCAGTGCTTAGGCGAAGCCTGCGTCGATAGAACATCAAGATCGTCACCACGCCCGTCGTCTGACGGAACTCCCTCTCCCCGAGCTTTGCTGGATCGGAGCCCGAGGAGCGTCATCGAGCTGAACGTGTGCCAAGAACTTCGGAGGCGCCGGAGTAATGCGCTGGGATCGGCCGGATCGCGAGGAGAACGTCGACTACTTCCTCTACGTTGTGATCGCTTCGCTTTGGTCTACGAGGCACGTAGACAATACTCTCCCCTCGTTGCTATGCCATCACCATGGTCCCGTGTGCGAGGAAAATTTTGAAATTACTGCGTTCCCCAACAAAGTGGCATCCGAGCCTGGTTTTATGCGTTGATGTCATATGCACGAGTAGAACACAAGTGAGTTGTGGGCGATACAAGTCATACCGCCTACCGACATGTCATACTTTGGTTCAGCGGTATTGTGAGATGAAGCGGCCGGACCGACATTACGCCAGACGCTTACGCGAGACCGGTTTCACTGCTACGAGCACTCGTGCTTAAAGGTGGTGGCGGGTGTCTGTCTCTCTCACTTTAGTTGAACCGAGTGTGGCTACGCCCGGTCCTTGAGAAGGTTAAAAGCGGAGTCTATTTGACGAAGTATCGTTGTGGTTTTGATGCGTAGGTAAGAACGGTTCTTGCTCAGCCCGTAGCAGCCACGTAAAACTTGCAATAACAAAGTAGAGGACGTCTAACTTGTTTTTGCAGGCATGTTGTGATGTGATATGGTCAAGACGTGATGCTATATTTTATTGTATGAGATGATCATGTTTTGTAACCGAGTTATCGGCAATCGGCGAGAGCCATATGGTTGTCGCTTTATTGTATGAAATGCAATCGCCATGTAATTGCTTTACTTTATCACTAAGCGGTAGCGATAGTCGTAGAAGCAACAGTTGGCGAGACGACAACGATGCTACGATGGAGATCAAGGTTTCGCTCCGGTGACGATGGTGATCACGACGGTGCTTGAGATGGAGATCACAAGCACAAGATGATGATGGCCATATCATATCACTTATATTGATTGCATGTGATGTTTATCCTTTATGCATCTTATCTTGCTTTGATTGACGGTAGCATTATAAGATGATCTCTCACTAAAATTATCAAGAAGTGTTCTCCACGAGTATGCACCGTTGCCAAAGTTCGTAGTACCCGGACACCACGTGATGATCGGGTGTGATAAGTTCTCGTCCATCTACAACGGTGCAAAACAGTTGCACACGCGAATACTCAGGTTAAACTTGACGAGCCTAGCATATAACAGATATGGCCTCGGAACACGGAGACCGAAAGGTCGGCGTGAATCATATAGTAGATATGATCAACATAGTGATGTTCACCATTGAAACTACTCCATCTCACGTGATGATCGGACATGGTTTAGTTGATTTGGATCACGTAATCACTTGGATGACTAGAGAGATGTCTGTCTAAGTGGGAGGTTTTAATATGATTAATTAAACTTAAATTTATCATGAACTTAGTACCTGATAGTATTTTTGCTTGTCTATGTTTACGTAGATAGATGGCTCGTCTTTGTTGTTCCGTTGAATTTTAATGCGTTCCTTGAGAAAGCAAAGTTGAAAGATGATGGTAGCAATTACACGGACTGGGTCCGTAATTTGAGGATTATCCTCATTGTCTGCACGTAAGAATTACGTCCCCGAAGCACCGCTGGGTGCGAACTGCTCGCGAGAGCTGCGCCAGAAGTTGTGAACGTCTGGCGAGCAAAGCCGATGACTACTCGATAGTTCGATGTGCCATGCTTTACGGCTTAGGACCGGGTCTTCAACGACGTTTTGAACGTCATGGAGCATATGAGATGTTCCAGGAGTTGAAGTTAATATTTCAAGCAAATGCCCGGATTGAGAGATATGAAGTCTCCAATAAGTTCTATAGCTGCAAGATGGAGGAGAATAGTTACGTCGGTGAACATATACTCAAAATGTCCGGGTATAATAATCACTTGATTCAACTGGGAGTTACTCTTCCGATGATAGTGTCATTGACAGAATTCTCCAATCATCGCCACCAAGCTACAAGAGCTTCGTGATGAACTATAATATGCAAGGGATGACCAAAACAATTCCCGAGCTCTTCGCAATCTTGAAGCCATGGAGGTAGAAATCAAGAAAGAACATCAAGTGTTGGTGGTCAACAAGACCACTAGTTTCAAGAAAAGGGCAAAGGAAAGAAGAAGGAAACTTCAAAAGAACAACAAGAAAGTTGCTGCTCAAGAGAAGAAACCCAAGTCTGGACCTAAGCCCGAAATCGTGTGTTTCTACCGCAAGCGACCGACACTGGAAGCGGAACTGCCCCAAGTATTTGGCGGATAAGAAGGATGGCAAGGTGAACAAAGGTATATGTGATATACATGTTATTGATGTGTACCTTACTAGAGCTCGTAGTAGCACTGGGTATTTGATAATCGGGTTACATTGCTAATATTTGCAACTCAAAAGCAGGGACTACTGAGAATAAACGAAAGCGCAAAGGACGAGGTGACGATGCGCGTGGGGAAAGCGGTTCCAAGGTCAATGTGATCGCGGTCGGCACGCTACCTCTACATCTACCTTCGGATTAGTTTTAGACCTAAATAATTGTTATTTGGTGCCGGCGTTGAGCATGAACATTATATCTGGATCTTGTTTGATGCGAGACGGTTATTCATTTAAATCGAGAGAATAATGGTTGTTCTATTTATATGAGTAATATCTTTTATGGTCACGCACCCTTGAAGAATGGTCTATTTTATTGAATCTCGATAGTAGTAATACACATATTCATAATGTTGAAACCAAAAGATGCAGAGTTGATAATGATAATGCAACTTATTTGTGGCACTTGCCGTTTAGGTCATATCGGTGTAAAACGCATGAAGAAACTCCATCTTGATGGGCTTGGAATCACTTGATTATGAATCACTTGGTACTTGCGAACCGTGCCTCATGGGCAAGATGACCAAAACGCCGTTCTCCGGAACTATGGAGCGAGCAACTGATTTGTTGGAAATCATACATACCGATGTTTGTGGTCCAATGAATGTTGAGGCACGCCAATGGTATCGTTATCTTCTCACCTTCACAGATGATTTGAGCAGATATGGGTATATCTACTTAATGAAACACAAATCTGAAACATTTGAAAAGTTCAAAGAATTTCAGAGTGAAGTGGAAAATCATCGTAACAAGAAAATAAAGTTTCTACGATCTGATCGTGGAGGAGAATATTTGAGTTACGAGTTTGGTTTACATTTAAAACAATGTGGAATAGTTTACGCAACTCACGCCACCGGAACACCTCAGAGAAATGGTGTGTCCGAACGTCGTAATCGTACTTTACTTGATATGGTGCGATCTATGATGTCTCTTACTGATTTACCGCTATCGTTTTGGGTATATGCTTTAGAGACGGCCGCATTCACGTTAAATAGGGCACCATCTAAATCCGTTGAGACGACACCGTATGAACTATGGTTTGGCAAGAAACCAAAGTTGTCGTTTCTTAAATTTTGGGGCTGCGATGCTTATGTGAAGAAACTTCAACCAGATAAGCTCGAACCCAAATCGGAAAAATGTGTCTTCATAGGATTCCCAAAGGAGATCATGGGTACACCTTCTATCACAGATCTGAAGGCAAGATTTTCGTTGCTAAGTTCGGATCCTTTCTAGAGAAGGAGTTTCTCTCGAAAGAAGTGAGTGGGAGGAAAGTAGAACTTGATGAGATAATCAGATTCTGCTCCCTTATTGGAAGGTAATTCATCACAAGAAATGGTTCTGTGACAACTACACCAATTAGTGAGGAAACTAATGATATTGATCATGAAACTTCAGATCAAGTTGCTCTTGAACTTCGTGGGTCAACCAGAGTAAAATACGCATCGAGTGGTACGGTAATCCTATTCGGAAGTCATGTTACTTGACCATGGCGAACCTACAAACTATGAAGAAGCGATGGTGAGCCCAGATTCATGAAATGGCTGGAAGCCATGAAATCTGAGATGGGATCCATGTATAAAAACAAAGTATGGACTTTGGTTGACTTGCCGATGGTCGGCAAGCCATTGAGAATAAATGGATCTTTAAGAAGAAGACTGACGCCGATGGTAATGTAACTGTCTATAAAGCTCGACTTGTTGCAAAAGGTTTTCGACAAGTTCAAGGGGTTGACTACGATGAGACTTTCTCACCCGTAGCGATACTTAAGTCTGTCCGAATCATGTTAGCAATTGCCGCATTTTATGATTATGAAATTTGGCAAATGGATGTAAAAACTGCATTCATGAATGGATTTCTAGAAGAAGAGTTGTATATGATGCAACCAGAAGGTTTTGTTGATCCAAAGGGCGCTAACAAAGTGTGCAAGCTCCAATGATCAATTTATGGTCCAGTGCAAGCCTCTCGGAGTTGGAATAAACGCTTCGATAGTGTGATCAAAGCATATGGTTTTATACAGGACTTTTGGAGAAGCCTGTATTTACAAGAAAGTGAGTGGGAGCTCTGTAGCATTTACGATATTATATGTGGACGACATATTATTGATTGGAAATGATATAGAATTTCTGGATAGCATAAAAGGATACTTGAATAAAAGTTTTTCAATGAAAGACCTCGGTGAAGCTGCTTACATATTGGGCATCAAGATCTATAGAGATAGATCAAGACGCTTAATTGGACTTTCACAAAGCACATACCTTGATAAAGTTTTGAAGAAATTCAAAATGGATCGTGCAAAGAAAGGTTTTTTACTCAGACATAAGGTATAAGATTGAGTCGGACTCAATGCCCGACCACAATGAGAAGATAGAGAGAAAATGAAAGATGTTCCTATGCTTCAGCCATAGGCTCTATCATGTATGCAATGTTGTGTACCGGACACGACGTATGCTTAGCTATAAGCTTGGCGGGAAGGTACCAAAGTAATCCAGAGTGGATCATCGGACAGCGATCAAGAACATCCTGAAATACACGAAAAGGACTAAGGATATGTTTCTCGTATATGGAGGTGACAAAGAGCTAGTCGTAAATGGTTACGTCGATGCAAGCTTTGACAATCGATCCGGACGATTCTAAATCGCAAACCGGATCGTGTTTTTGTTAAGCGGTGGAGTATCGGTTGGTGCAGTTCTAAACAAAGCGTCGTGGCGGGATCTACATGTGAAGCGGAGTACATAGCTGCTTGGAAGCAGCAAATGAAGGAGTCTGGATGAAAGAGTTCATTTCCGATCTAGGTGTCATACCTAGTGCATCGGGACCAATGAAGATCTTCTGTGACAATCTTTGGTGCAATTGCCTTGGCAAAGGAATCCAGATTTCACAAGAGGACCAAGCATATCAAAAGACGCTTCAACTCCATTCGGGACCAAGTCCAAGTGGGAGACATAGAGATTTGCAAAATACATACGGATCTGAATGTTGCAGACCCATTGACTAAGCCTCTTCCACGAGCAAAACATGATCAGCACCAAGACTCCATGGGTGTTAGAATTATTCTTGTGTAATCTAGATTATTGACTCTAGTGCAAGTGGGAGGCTGAAGGAAATATGCCCTAGAGGCAATAATAAAGTTATTATTTATTTCCTTATATCATGATAAATGTTTATTATTCACGCTAGAATTGTATTAACCGGAAACATAATACATGTGTGAATACATAGACAAACAGATAGTCACTAGTAAGCCTCTACTAGACTAGCTCACTAAACAAAGATGGTTATGTTTCCTAACCATAGACATGTGTTGTCATTTGATTAATGGGATCACCTCATTAGAAGAATGATGTGATTGACATGACCCATTCCGTTAGCTTAGCACTTGATCGTTTAGTATATTGCTATTGCTTTCTTCATGACTTATACATGTTCCTATAACTATGAGATTATGCAACTCCCGTTTACCGGAGGAACACTTTAGGTACTACCAAACGTCACAACGTAATCGGGTGATTATAAAGGAGTACTACAGGTGTCTCCAAAGGTACTTGTTGGGTTGGTGTATTTCGAGATTAGGTTTTGTCACTCCGATTGTCGGAGAGGTATCTCTGGGCCTTCTCGGTAATACACATCACATAAGCCTTGCAAGCATTACAACTAATGAGTTAGTTGTGAGATGATGTATTACGGAACGAGTAAAGAGACTTACCGAATCTAGATTGAACTAGGTATTGGATACCGACGATCGAATCTCGGGTAAGTAACATACCGATGACAAAGGGAACAACGTATGTTGTTATGCGGTCTGACCGATAAAGATCTTCAGAGAAAATGTAGGAACCAATATGGGCATCCGTGTCCCGCTATTGGTTATTGACCGGATATGTGTCTCGGTCATGTCTACATTGTTCTCGAACCGTAGGGTCCGCACGCTTAAGGTTTTGATATGATGCTTATATTATGAGTTTATGTATTTTGATGTATCGAAGGTTGTTGAGTCCCGGATATGATCACGGACATGACGAGGAGTCTCGAAATGGTCGAGACATGAAGATTAATATATTGGACGGATATATTTGGACACCGGAAAGGTTCCGGAGAAGTTTGGAGCTCCGGAGGTTACGGAACCCCGGGAGGTATATGGGCCTTATTGGGCCCATGTAGGAGGAAGGGAGAAAGGAACAAGGGAGGGGGGCGCGCCCCCCAAGCCCAATCCGAATTGGGGGCGGCCCCTTCCTTTCTCCTTCCCTCTTCCTATTCCTACTACTAGTACTACTTCCTAATACTAGTACTCCTTCCTTCCCTCCAAATAAGATAAGGAGAGAGGAAACCTACTTGGAGTAGGTTTCCCTCCCTATGGCGCCCCCTTGAGGCCGGCCACCTCCTCCCTCCCTCCTTTATATACGGGGTAGGGGGCACCCTAGGACACACAAGTTGATCCTTGAGATCGTTCCTTAGCCGTGTCTGGTGCCCCCTCCACCATATTCCACCTCGGTCATATCATAGCAGTGCTTAGGCGAAGCCCTGCGTCGATAGAACATCAAGATCGTCACCACGCCGTCGTCTTGTGGAACTCCCTCTCCCCGGAGCTTTGCCGGATCGGAGCCCGAGGAGCGTCATCGAGCTGAACGTGTGCCAAGAACTCGGAGGCGCCGGAGTAACGGCGCTGGGAACGGCTGGATCGCGAGGAGAACGTATGACTACTTCCTCTACGTTGTGATCGCTTCCGCTTTGGTCTACGAGGGTACGTAGACAATACTCTCCCCTCTCGTTGCTATGCCATCACCATGGTCCTGTGTGTGCGTAGGAAAATTTTGAAATTACTGCGTTCCCCAACAGCAGGCTCCCACAGGCAGCCCAACTGAGCCCAATAAATCGTTCAAACGCTCAGATCTGGCCGCCCGAATGTCACACGTCACGGCCACCGCCGGCGATCTCTTTGACACCATAGAACCACCTTTCTTCTTTCGCCGAGTCACTCTCGTCCAACACTCGGGACGGAAAAAATCTGAGAAAGTCATGGCCGACGGCCCATCCTTTGGCAACGGTCCACTCCATGGTTTCATCTTCGACTTCTGCGAAGGAACCGGAGTACCCAACGAACCCGATTTCTTAGTACTCACCTTAGGTTTAGACCCCGAGGTAGATGCAACCACACCAAGTGAAGATGGTGCCTGCACCGGCGCTTCCGGCAGATGAACATCGACTTCATCTTCATCGTCATCGGCTAGAATCCAGAAACGTCCCCCCACCCGCTGTGCAGGCTTGGGTTCCTCGGCGTCCTTCGTAAGATCCACGACCTCAATTTGCTCATCGCATTCTATGGGTGCCTGCACACACTCAAGAACCTCGATATGGAAAAAATCGATAATAAAACTCTTACCAATTGCAATGTCTTCGCCAACGTTGAGATGTCGTCCGGCCAATATGTCTCCTCCTTCGTCACGGATCATCATCCAACGAGATGGATGCGAGTAGATCAGCCCATTGATCCATCGCCCCGCCTTTCGATCGTCCTGAAAACGTACATACCATTTCGAATGATTCAAGAACTCCCAATCCCGATCTGCCGTCGAGGAATCCGGACTGGACAACGTGGAAGGGAGAAGATCTGTCTCCGCCACCGACGCCGGCCGCCACTCATCAAGTTGGATTGGATCCGGCAAAAGTCGCCGGGGCGACGGTGTCGGATCTGCTCCGCGGGACGAGTCAACTTGGTGGAGCGGCGGTGAGGAACTCCCCTTCACGATGGCCCCCGATCCTACCCCGTCCGCCGTCGAAATAGGCGGCGGTGGCTCCGGGAGAATTGGAGGCGTCGGGGACGCGCAACCGCCGCCCGTAGAGTCGCCCGAGGGGTCGCCGCTCATCTCCTGGCACGCCCGTAGAGTTTCGAGCAGTTAAGCCGGATTAAGGTTTGGCTAGGTCCGGTTTAACTCTTGAAAACGAATTTTGTACCCCCTTACCCGGTTTTGAGGGACTGTTGCTATAGATGTTCTGACTCCACAAACACTATAGAGAAACATTTGAACATTTCGAGACAGGAAGTGGCACTTGGAAAGTTGCAGCTACATCGGCCTCAGTGTTGGGAGACGGTAGGGACTAGCTTTTGGTTACAACCACCGGAAGACGGTAGCATGAGATATATACAACCGATTTGATGGCGATCCAATAATAAGATAGGAATTTAGTCATCTTGTCCTGTTTTTTTGCCGATTGTAGCCTTTTTTTCTCCCTTTGTGCACCTTCCGAGAGCTGTACTGGATGTCAGACTTTGTTTTGATTGGCACTTTTAATAAGATTTCCGCATGCAAAAGAAAAAACATCGGCCTCCCTGTTGCTGTCCATGTGAAAGTAAAGCTAAGAATCACATCGAGGGCTCTGGCCACGTGAATATCACCTGTGATCATGAGAGTGATTGCTCGAGGAAACACTAGTGAGACCACATACACGCAGACTTTACAGAGATGCGACGATGGTAGATCTTCGTCTTAAAGGCTGCCGTGTGCCGTCCCCTGAAAAGGGTGCAACACGCTTGGGAGTTTCTTCAGAACTTGTCTACACGCTGCAACGAACCAACCGCATTTGCGGCTGCTCTCTTCACCTGCATGGATCAAGGAAAATCAGCAATGTCACTCTGCATGGTGAAAGCTGAAAGTCTGGTGGATGGATGTGCTAACCTCACATCTCGCTACTACAGGGTGCAAAGCGAAACCAAGTGGTAACCTTGAAGCGGTGGCTCACACTTTGCTTCGAACGGGAAATACCTTCCAAGTTTACGCACTGATGGATGCATGCATGGATAAAAAAAAATATTAGTAACGTTGCAATTTTAGATGCTGGGGATATAAGGAGACACGCATCACCATTGTCATAGATGAGATCAGCTGCTCTAGGAGGCAAGTCGCTCCTCAGGACTCCTTCTCTCACTTTGGCGTGTGTCTCGGCCTCGTGCTGGAACATGGAGACTAGCTGCTGGAGCTCCAACTTTCTCACTTGGACCTGCTCATCACTGACCGGTTTCTGCAGTCCGAAATAGACGATTCCGACGATGATCAGCATGAACCCAATCACGAACAGAAGCCCGGAGAACAATGCAAAAGCATATGGAGTGTTTTAGCTCCTGGGATGCCGTCCACGTTGATCCCAAACAATCCGGTGATGATTGACAGAATGAGGCCACACCCACCAAAAATGGTCAGGTTATGCGTGATGCGAAGGCTCTTATCCTGAGTATCACAACAACCGATCGAGTTTATAGCTCATACTTCCATATATCATAGAAAAGGTACAGGCAGTCATATTACTTGTTAGCATACCCACAATTTTTTTTACTCGTTAGCAAACTACGGTTCATGTTGTTGCTTATCAATTACTCCCTCCGTTCCTAAATATAAGTCTTTTTTAGAGATTTCAATAGACACTACATATGGAGCGAAACGAGTGAATCTACACTCTAAAATATGTCTAAATACATCTGTATGTAGTCTGTATTGAAATCTCTAAAAAGACTTATATTTAGAAATGGAGGGAGTAGTACAAAAATTCCAATCAGATCCCACAAGAGTGAGTCTGCCAAAGTATTTACCTGCAACCAGGCACGCACAGTGCTCTGCATCACATCCTGGATGGTGAACAACCGGCCACGGACAGCCTCTTGCTCTTCTATCATTTGCCTTGTGTCTTTCCTGATACCTTCAAGCAAGAACCTGGTGGCGGTTCCCCTCAGATACTGGAGCAGCTCAAATATTATCTCCTCTCTAGCATGCAGTGACCATTTCACCCTGATAACCTATTCACAAAATGCATTTAGTTCAAACAATTTTTTTTTTGAGAAATACATATATTCATTATGTGTGTGTTTGGTTGCTAGCATAACAGCCATGCAGGCTCTGGGCGGCCAAATCCGGTCCACAAAGAGAAACATGCCTGCCCTCTCCTCAAAGCAAACCCTCAGCCTGGCCCGGGAGGAGCCCTCAAATCGGCGGTTTGCAGGCCCGAACCAGTATGGGAGCAACCAAACGAACTACACAACTCGGCTCAGACCTCGTATTAGCCCATACAGGCTCTACCGGGCCAGGTTTCCAGGAAGCCCAAAAATGCAGTGAGTAACCAAACACGCCCTATTAGCTCAGTTACTGTGAAGCTTCGGGCCAACGGATTAACTTAGCGAAATCTTCCATCTATTTTAGTAAGGGTGTGCTCTCCCCGTGTAGAAAAGGAAGAAATAAATCAATCACATTACGAGAAGCCTCATAAAGTGCGAGAAAGCGGAACTGCTTGGCGCTGCATATTAGAACTCATTAAAGCCCGGTTCCTGATAGCACTCGGGAGGAGATCAAAAACACTCTTAATGTCCCAAATGAAACACTCAATGAAAAGTACCTGGGTATGCCATCAGACATAGGAAATTCTAAAAATGGGGCTTTCAAATATTTGAAGGATCGTTTGTGGAGCAAAGTTCAAGGCTGGCTAGAGAGTACTATGTCGACATCGGGTAAAGAGGTCTTGGTCAAAGCAGTAGCACAAGCAGTCCCGGTCTTCTCTATGTCTTGCTTCAAGTTACCAAGGGGATTATGTGAACACCTTAACATGCTCATAAGAAAATTCTGGTGGGGCTCTAAGGACGGCAAGAGAAAACCTCACTGGGTCTCATGGAAGGCCATGACAGAGCCAAAAGGTATGGGTGGATTAGGTTTCAAGGATTTTGAGCTCTTCAACTTATCAATGCTAGCACGCCAGGCATGGAGACTACTGCAGAATCCTGCACGTGTGCTGAAAAGTATCTACTTCCTGGACACAGATATTCTGCATGCAAATCTTGGCAGTCACCTGAGTCAGGTTTGGCGGGCTATAGTGGAAGGTAGAGAGGTGCTAAAGCAAGGGATCATTCGCCGAATAGGGAATGGTGAATCTACTAACATCTGGGCAGACACATGGTTACCGAGGAATGAGATGTTACGCTCGTACGGCTGTCGGGTGGCCAATCCACCAACCTGGGTGGCCGAGCTGATTGATAACACCAACGCCACATGGGATGTTGAACGCGTCAACCAAGTTTTCATGCCAATGGATGCTAAGATCATATTGGGCATTCCTCTCTGTACAGGCAACACGGCTGACTTCTGGAGTTGGAATTTTGAGAGGAACGGTGTTTTCTCTGTCAAGTCGGCATATCGTATGTTAGTGGAAACCAGAAGGCGGCGGGAGGCTTGGTTGGAAAACACAGCAGGCTCGTCATCGACAATAGCAGAGGAAGGAACGTGGAAAACGTTATGGAGCACAAAGGTACCGGGGAAAGTGAAGATGTTCCTGTCGCGCTTATCTAAACCATCCCTCCCAACAGAAGATGTTCGAGCTCATAGATATATGTCAGATAGTTCGGCCTGTGGGATGTGTGGAGCACTAGATTCATTGAGGCACTCACTGCTGAACTGTACATCATCCAGGTGTGTGTGGGCTTTGATTGATGATGATCTTGCCCAAGTTCTGGTTGCTACCACCGAACCAAAAGCAAAGCTATGGCTTTTTACACTAATGGAATCACTATCACATGACCACTTTGTACGGCTAGCGGTCACGTTATGGGCAATATGGACGGCTCGGCGGAAGGCAATTCACGAAGGGATTTTTCAAACACCACAAGCCACTACAGATTTTGTCAGGAGATTCATAGCAGAGCTAGAGGTGCTGGACAACAAGAAAGAACCTGCGGCAAGGGGCGGACCCTCTCAGGTCAGGCCGCGAGCTCCACCTGCGGGCTGGGTTAAAATTCATGTAGACGCCGGTGTAAGAACTGGGAGAGGAGGATCAGCTGCTGCGGTTTGTAGGGATCAACAAGGCAACTACCTGGGAAGCTCAGCGCTGGTCATTGCTGGAGTGGACGACCCAGCGATTCTGGAAACGATCGCATGCCGTGAAGCACTTGCTCTTGCTGAAGATCTCAACCTGAAC
Source organism: Aegilops bicornis (assembly GCA_021605145.1). NCBI lineage: Eukaryota > Viridiplantae > Streptophyta > Magnoliopsida > Poales > Poaceae > Aegilops > Aegilops bicornis. Next base: position 418,870,014 of record CM038671.1, on the reverse strand, counting down.
AACTTGATCATCGCCTCTGACGCGAAGCAAGTGGTTAGTGACATCTCAAAGTCACATATGGGCAGAAACGCAGCAATTATCCAAGAGATTAGAATTAGAGTTTCTTCTTTCGTTTGTAATTTATGTTTGAAGGTCGTGCGGCTAATAGAGACGCACATAAACTTGCCAAGTTTTCATTCTCGTTAGGGCCGGGGCGCCACGTGTGGTTAGGCCAACCCCAGGCTCCGACTTGTATCCCACATGTTATGGACTTTGGTGATGAATAAACTGGTTTTCACCCCTCAAAAAAAAAAAAACCAAACACGCCCTATATCCACTGTACTGAACTTATTCATTCTGAATATACATACCTGAGTGGCTAACCTTCTAATGTCTTGGTTAAATATTATGCACAGCAGGTTTAGGTCTTCTTGATTTCTCCTGAACATGCTCATACTGTCACATAGTTCTAGCCAAAGAGGAAAGAGGTTCATGAAACCAAGGGTATTAAAGTATATAACTTACCTGTTTACAAATTTAACTTCAATTTCATCGGCTGCACCAAACACGTATTTGCGCCACAATCTGTCAGGTAAGTATGATGATGACTAGATGTTACAACACTGAGTAGTTGTGCTTCTTAAAAATTCAGTACCACCTGTCATCCCATCGAGCAAGGCGGGAGGCCAAATGCGCTACAACTTCATGGATACTTTTAGGAGCTGTGCTTCCACATGCAGAAAGAAGCTCCTGCAGCGAGCAAGACTATGCAGGTGAAGAGGAAAATTGACAGATTAGAGATGGTTCTTACTTGAAACTGTTCACTGAAAAATGGTACCTGAACCTCTGTAACCCCTATGACGTTAATGTTGGTCGCAGAACCTTTCACATGAAGCGCTGTTATCAGAAAATTTTGAGCTTGCCATGCACGGAGCACAATAGGAATGTCATCCTCGTCGCCGGCCGGATCGCCCACGGATTGGCCCAATAGCTCGAACAGCAAGCCGCCTGCAACTCTAACGGGGACCTGAGCGGCATGGATCGCCATGAATTATTTTGTCCACTAGATGGAGATGGTACACAAAGAATTATTAATTCAGGCCGTCACCTCGTACAGTAGATGCTTCATCTTCTCACTGATGAGCATGCTCTCGTCCCTGAGCGCCACGCGGATCGCCGGGTGCAGCCATCGCGCGCCGGCAAGCCAGGCGTCCACCGCCGGGTGTCCCGCCGTCACGTGGCACCACCAGGTCGGCCCCGCCGGCCTCTGCCAGTACGGCGCGGCGACATCGGCCACGGTGATATCGCAGCACTGGTCGCCGTCGTCCATGAGGCTGCCCATTCCCTGCCCGTCCCACGCCGCGTCCCCCTCCACCATCTCCACCAGCTCCGCTATCCTCCTCCACCCGATCGGCGCCCAGTAGCTCTCCGGCGACGCCTTGCCGTGCTTGCACGTCGGCCTCGGCTCCTCGCTGTCCTCCGAACCTACCGGTTGCCAATCTGTCTGTCAAGCGGGCTTTCTACCGCGAAATGGAATCAAACCAAGAAACATGCCTTGAGATGAAACGTCCCCAAACTTGGTGATGGGTAGTTTCGTGGGATCCATGGCTGAATGGTCTTTGGAGTATTGCGAGGAGTTGTTCCGTGAGAGATTGGGCGGGCTAGCGAAGCCGTGGCCGCGGACGAACTCGAAGGCGCAGACGAGGCCTCCGGTCCACAGGTCGGCCTGCGGCGAGGCTTCCTTGGTGGAGCTGCCGAGGCTGTGAATGAGCTCTTTCCTGACGTTGCCGGGGAAGCTGCTGTGCCACAGAGGCTCGCCGTCCATCGTGTCGATCAGCAGCAGCAGAAGCCTGCGAACGCAACGGCGGCGATGTACGGGATATTTCAAGTTTGAAGCGGTCGCCCTTGTCAGCGGTTATGTGGGGCGTGGAAGCGAAGCGGGGGAGCGGGTGCCACATGTATCTACTTTTTGGGCGTGTCGTGCACGCGTGTCAGAGGGCTGGGAGACGGTGCGCAAGGAGCCGACGCGACACGTGGCGTCCGTGGCGCTGTACCAGCTCCTTCTGTATGACGGACTAGCTACTATTAAGAAATAATTAATTAGATTAATCTATCCCTAATAATAAAGCATGGATTGACTCAATGGGTACAACGTCACGATACGCTTTTTTTCTCTTTTCACTTTGAATTTGAAACATATTAGTAGACTAAAATGCGTTCTTGAGCTCTTGAAATAGTTTGCAGCGATTACATGTTAACTTTTTAAGGTCTCGTACATGTAGATCCGGACCCATCACTGATTCCACCCCGCCTAGGTCGCCGCCTGCCGCCGCGCTGCCCCATCGCGTTCGCCTCCGCTCCGGCCACCCCGCACCCGCCCGCCTCCTCTCCGACCACCTCCGCCTCCGGTCCATCCTCCGCCTGCCCGTCCGCCTCCTCTCCGCCTGCCCGTCTCCTCTCCGGTCCTTCCGCCGCCCGCTCCGTCCGCTTCCGCCTTCGCCCACGCCACCGCCCGCTCGTCGCCTCCGCCCGTGCAAAGACGTCGCCACCCCGCTCCCCACTCGGCCGCCGCCCGCTCCCCGATGGCGACGAAGAAGACGCCGAAGGGAAAGTCCGTTTTCTTTGGCATGAGGGCGAAGCCCTCCGGGAACTTTGGACTGGAATTCTCCGATGCCGGGCAGCGTTGGTGGCTCGGCACGTATCCCATCGCCGATGAGGCCGCTCGTGCCTACGACGTGGCAGTGTGGCGTCTTGAGACGGCGAGACGGACCTAAACTTCCCGGAGGTCGAGTCCCAGACGGTGGTGGAGTGGCTCGTGCCGCAGGCATCCGGATGGAGGAGATGCCGCTAAGAAGGCGAAGAAGAAACCGGCGGTTGTTGTCGCTCTGGCGAGCGGCAAAGGCGGCGATGGCTTGGTTTGCGTGATTTGCAATTTGTCGCAAAGCCATCTCTAATGAAATGCTATTTGCTACATTTTTAAATAGGAAAATTATTCCGATCAGCCAGCCATAACTCAACAGACCAATCTCTAATGAAATGCTATTTGCTATATTTTTTAAATAGAAAAATTATTCCGATCAGCCAGCCATAACTCAACAAACCAATCCGAACCCACATTTTCTAAAGTAAAAAGTATATTTTCCTTGATAGATCAAGATGGCAAAGTGTCGTTTGCCCGACTGCTATGTTCCTATACACGCAGAGCAAATTATTTTTCAAATCAAGGAATTAAGGAAAGGAAGAATATCATGATGTTCGTGGCACTTGCCAGGTCTGCCATGCTACCATGGCATCGTCTTTTTAGACTCTACCCACATGCCGAGTTGAAAAATAATCTTCAGATATACCCACTGCTAACACACTCACGTACATAATGGCCCTTGGCTGATTGATTTGGCTGGCTGTTAACACAAGCACACAACACACAAAATCAGTCAATGGTCACACGCAGCGTTTTGGGTACCGCTCGAGAAATCCGGTTACCGAGCGGATACCGCGTTTCGCAGTACCCCACGAGAAATCAAATTCCCAAGCAAAAATTCCGAAATTTTAAATCTGAATGAATTTTGAGTGAATTTTTGACCAATTTTGTTTGGATTCAATTAAAAACAAAAAAGATCGTCCGATTTTTTTTCAGAATTTCACGGTAACCATGGTAACCGAGTTTCTCGGTGACCCACGAGAAAAAAGTGTCCCTCGGTAGCCAAAACCTTGGTCACACGTATGCATTGTTTACTTTATTCCAATTGTGATGCAATCGTGACACCTACACGCCCCGTCCGTTCGCCCGTCACGGTAATTGCCTACTCGCTGCTGATGCCAACCGCTCGACCTCGCCACCGCCGCTCACCACTCTGTCTCCACCGGCTACCCATTGCCTCTTGCGCCACCCGCGCGCTCGCTCGGCCCAATGTTGTTGATTGGAATGCGGGACTGAAGGTAATCCATGGACAAGTTTTAGTTCTGCTTGGCATCAATCTTTGGTACTTGTCAATCCATCTAACGCACAAAAAAATCGACTCTCAGACAGAAAAGTGATCTAACTCTATTGATGAGAACAACAGTACATACCATCCCATCATGATGTTGCCATCTCTCACACTTGATGATTACATCTTGTTATTTATAACATGTACACCATCGGGTGATTGCTTTATTAGAAATATATTTACACAATATGATCAGAGCAACATCAAGGAGTCGGATGCTGGTGCACAGATTCTCCTCAAATTCCACACGCAACCCTTGTAGAGAAGAACGACATATTTTCCTTAGGTGATTTTTGATCGAGCTCCTACAGAAAAATTCAAAGAAATCATGAGGAGCATGGAGCCAAGCAAACTAATCAGAGTAAATCATGAGAGGAGAAGCCTCTCAACCTACTACAGGGAATCGGGTCAACATTAATCCGTGTAAGAATTAAACCGTAATGTAGATCAACAACCCAGTAGTTGATAAAATAACCCTGACACAACCCATTAATACAATATATGGTCACAGGAAGTAGACTGAGATTGTGCAGATATCGTGATCTACGAACCGTATCTACGAATATTGATTGCAAAGTCACAAACAGAACCTCCTCACATCACAAAACAAATGTTTCATCAACAGAAACTCTAGCGAATGCCAATTGGATTATATAAGTAAGATAGAGACATCGAAAAAAAGAAAAGATAATTCAAAGAGTATATATTCTATTTTCTTACATGACATCACAGAGAATGCAAGTCAAAGATATTGTGATACATCCTACCCTTCTATAAATTGACTGCAAGGCACAATCCCCAGCAAAATATACAGAATGAATTGCTCCTATGGTCCAAGTATTGCATAAATAGTTATATACAGATTATTCAACAGTGAGCATAAACATGGCATGTACTACCAAAATCCCTTTGCTATGGAGCTTAGTCTGCATGTCTATTCGTCTTATTTCCCTAGTACAATGCCAGTACTTGTTTCCCTAGCACAATGCCCGTGCGTTGCCACGGGCCTTTTAATTTTTTTTTCTGATTGCATACATAAGCATAATGCACTTCCAATTTCACATGTATAGAAAAAATTTACAGTAACAATTGAAAAATGTACTTGATGCAATGTATTTTCATTATTCCACTTCACTTGCATCTCCTAATAGAACGCCCGTGCGTTGCAACAGGCTATATTGACGACTTCTTCTTTTTTACGTCAAAGCACTCTTCTTTTCTTCCATTCTTCCTTCCCCCAATTTAAAATGTTTCTCAGAGTGATATGTTGGGTTGGGCCAGCTACTACTTGTATAGAAAATAAGAAGATAGAAACTTTGTGTGTTGGGTGGGCTTGAATTTGAAATTATAGCCTTATAGGAGGAAAACTTATATGAAATATGCTAAAATATATCATCTTGTGTTTAAAGCCATAGAAACAAGATCTTTAATAAGGCCATGAGAAGACATGTGCAAAGCAACATAGTACTAAGGTGACTATGCTTTGCCATGGATTCAAGAAAGACATGAAAGTCCAGCTATAGTAATTTTCTCCTACACATTATGTGTAATTTAGACATAGAAAGAATAGTGATGAACAATTTATCATAATTTTAATCACAACACCTGTTTAAAAGATCCAGGGAGAGAAAGAGATCCATCCGGGGAGCAAACATGTGTCGTTGATGACGGCCAAAGTGCAAAAGTAAAAAGGAAAACGATCAGCAACACCACCACAACCCAGTTCTCCTTCTAGCACCGCGTGCAATGAAGAGGGTCTGAGCTTGAAACATCAGCCTCGTTGGGTCTTTTTTGTTGCAGCCGAGATGTAGGGGATTGCAAGCACCCTGCCTAGAGGATGCCAGAATGAAACCTGCAATATATAAAGGCAAACCAAAAATCATTAAAGGCAACCTTAGAGGTGCAAAATCATCAAGCTATGGATGCCCTCATAGAGAGTCTTCTTGTCATCAAAACCGACAAGGTACAACCTGCGTACTCACACATCTCCCACCGTCTAATTTTACTTTTTACCAATCCAAGTTATTTTTAAGGCTTCATTGGTATGCTGCAAAACCACACACATGTATAGAAATTACCATTACAATTTGTGTGGCATTCATAGAAGTTACTCCCTCCGTCCCATAATATAAGAGTGTTTTTTACTCTAGAATAGTGTCAAAAACGCTATTATATTTTACGACGGAGGGAGTAGAAAAAAAATGCTAATCCAGTTTAGCTTGATCGGTTACCTTGGTAAACCCACATGTCATTGAACTTAATTATACCTTTTCTAATTTGGGAAGGAATGGGGAAAACATTTGTAGTCTGCACAGTTGTTATATGTAGATGTATTGTCTACCCAACAAAGGCCTTTTTAGGAGAAAGGCAGGAGCTTTGCCCAATTCATTAAGAGAGGAAAATAAAATTACAGAATGGCCCTGTTTATGAGGAAAACAAGGCCGAAAACCACGGGATTTAAAAGGAAAAATTGTGCAAAGCCCTGAAAAAAAGAAGAGAAACAAAAAAGAAACAACAATTCCGACATCAGCCAACTCGAAACTATACCACCAACTTGCCCACACCCCAGAGATGAGTGGATGAACTATTCCGAGATGCCTTCAAAAAGGATAACGACGCCCAAGGGCGCCATTGCTTCCTCCTTTTCCCGCTAAGATCGGAAATCATGTATTTTCCATATCCATACAATCGAGTCATTAGGTTTCTGAAATAGTGTAATGGAAAAAGAAGTGCTTCGAATCATTGCTATTTGACTCGGACATGTTCTGAAAAATTCAAGGTATTTCGAATTGTTTGTTGACAAGGACAAAGTAAGTCGCGGTCATCGACCCCCTTCGAAGACTTAAGTTTTCGCCCAGAGTGACCCACAACAGCCGGCAGACCTCAGGAGATGGCCGCCCACACCAACAACCCCCACGGCAACCGTTAAAACCAGCAAGCCATGGTCTAGTGAAGAGGAGGAACTCATCGATGACAACTCCAAAGAGGACGGAGCTACAACACCATGGTTGCTGGTATCCTTCAACGCCCATCAAACCAAGACTTTCCCCCTAAGCCCCTCGACCTAACCCAGCCCCGAGGAAAGAACTCAGCCACCGCCGATCGAAAGCAAGCCAAGACCACGCTATACGGGCAGCATCAAACCATGACCACCAGTTCCGAAAGCCCTTCGATCGATCCGCACGACCAACATGGAGGCGAGTCAACACCAACGCACAACACAACACAACCGAGCCTCAGATACACCACGAAAGCCAAAGGTCACGCAGTAAGCATGGCCCGGACGCAGCCCAACCATGCCCATGTCACAGTATCCATCGGCCAGCCCCATGGCCAGAGCGGACAAATCGGGACCGCCATGATCTGATCCTTCGAGCCCGCTCCCGGGCAGCTGCCCCAGCAACTGAGTCGCCCACGCCTCCTAGGCCACCCACCTCACCACATCCGCCGACACAAGAGGCACGACACCATGCTGGCTGTCACCCTCCGCTTGCCGCCCGCCCCATGAGCTCCCCAACTCATGGAGGGCACAACCGCGGAGAAAAGGAACCGTCCCCGCCGCTGCCTGCTCGGCGACGGTGAGGGGAGGAGGAGGGTGGGGGTCGCCGGGCTTAGGGTCGTGCATGGGGATGGAGTGACATGGGGCTGGTCGGCATTTCTCTGTCTAGCTGTTTTATCATTTCCAACAAAGGCCTTTCATGCAATATAATTGGGCTATTAAGTTCTAGTATCGATCATACTGTGAGAACAACAAAAAAGAGCATATTGTATACAACGCCACAATAATGATATCATAGACATACATAAAAGTACATGTTAGTAGGTTGAGCATTTTAATCCCTTCCTCGTACGTTAGCTTCAACGTTTTCTCTAGGTACTATATATAAATTAGAAGAAGTTGAGACAGTAAATTAAGCAAAAGCACACATATAACAACACAAAACAGTAAGGAGTAATGTCTTACCTTCAGAGGTTCAAATGGATACTGCCTATTTATTGTCTCGAGTTCCTTCTGACAAATTTCATTTGGGTGTTTGAATATTGCTACAATTAGCAATCTATGATATCACAAACCTGAAAACAAAAATCAGTACTTGGTCAGCATCGCTTCAATAGACAAACTAAAGAATTATTTCCTCCAAATCTTCCTTGCCTCAAAGTAGTGCTCCTTAATCTCCATTTCTGCATCCAACCCAATAAACTCACACATATGCCTGTGAGTGTTTGATTTTTCTGATCTAAATACCGGACCAGCCTCAAACACGCGCCCAAAGCCACCACAAATGCTCATTTGCCTGTATGATTGTGGAGACTGCGCTAAACAAGAAGTACATGTTAGTAGGTTGAGCATTTTAATCCCTTCCTCGTACGTTAGCTTCAACGTTTTCTCTAGGTACTATATATAAATTAGAAGAAGTTGAGACAGTAAATTAAGCAAAAGCACACATATAACAACACAAAACAGTAAGGAGTAATGTCTTACCTTCAGAGGTTCAAATGGATACTGCCTATTTATTGTCTCGAGTTCCTTCTGACAAATTTCATTTGGGTGTTTGAATATTGCTACAATTAGCAATCTATGATATCACAAACCTGAAAACAAAAATCAGTACTTGGTCAGCATCGCTTCAATAGACAAACTAAAGAATTATTTCCTCCAAATCTTCCTTGCCTCAAAGTAGTGCTCCTTAATCTCCATTTCTGCATCCAACCCAATAAACTCACATAGATGCCTGTGAGTGTTTGATTTTTCTGATCTAAATACCGGACCAGCCTCAAACACGCGCCCAAAGCCACCACAAATGCTCATTTGCTTGTATGATTGTGGAGACTGCGCTAAACAAGCAGGCTGGTAATTGTACTCCAGCTTGAATGGAGATGCACCAAGTTCACTTGATCCACCAATCAACTTTGGACTGTGGACCCCAAGTCCGAGAACAAAAAATCGCTGAAAGTCTGCATGTGTATCCAACAATCATGACATGTACTCCCTATGTAAAGAAATATAAGAGCGTTTAGATCACTTCTTTAGTGATCTAAACACTCTTATATTTCTTTGAGGAGGGATTATGGACCAAAATAAGAAAATAAACATTGCATGCTACAGAAATGGATAATAAAATCTATCTGCATGAGATGCCACATGAATGTCACAAACATAAGCATAGTTTCGATGCACGATGATCTCATGTTGCATGTTAAATACAGGTTTGTGCACGTTGCCTTTTGCTGGTAGATTGAGATACTAAGATGAAAAAATGGTCACACAAAAATTGCTTTTCAAATGTTAATATTACCAAGACTAATCCATGACCCGAAATCCTCCAGATCTGTCTCAATCCTTCCCATCTGGCAAGCCATGGCGCCTCGCAAGACCCCGACCGAGGCCTGGTACTCACCGGCTCTAGATCCCCCGAATGTATCAGAGAAGAATCTCGCCCTCACGCGCCTGATGACGGTGGCGCAGGGCAACGAGGGAGCGACTGTGCTCAAGGCCGGCTCCGACCAGCCTGAAGCCAAGGGGATCACCTTCTACCCGCTCTTCCTGAGCGCCATCATCGCCAATCTGGTGCCTCCTTTTTCCGAGTTCTTCTTTGCTGTTCTTCGCCAGTACAACTTGCAAGATCTGCATCTCCACTCCAACTCTGTTCTTCTCCGGGCGATTTTCGCCTACTACTGTGAGGCTCACGTTGGGGTAAAGCCCTAAGTGGCCTTGCTGCGTCATTACTTTTACCTCCGGGTTTCTCGCACCCACATCTCCGCATGCGCGAGCTTTATTGCATACTCCAACTCCAATGCCATCTCAAAGCCTGCGAAGATGATCGAAGGCTTCCGGAGCAAGTGGGTCATGGTGGATGTCGGGCGCCTCCACCCCCGACTGGTGCTGCCTACGGGGCAGCCCAAGGCCGTTGATGCGTGGTCTCGCGCGGAGCTTGTCGACCCCCGCGCGAGGGCGGTGTTGAAGAGGATGAACGCGGACCTGAGGCCAGGCAACTTGGGGGCGGCGAAGCTGACCGGGGCCACGCTCCTGAGGGAGTTCCTGGAGCACCGGGTGGCTCCACTCCGGGAGCACTCGCTCCCATTGTGGAGGCTTGGGGAAGCGGACGCTGCCCTTCGCCTGAGCTCCAAGGCCCTGGCCGATGAAGATCTGGTTGCGGCTCTCCACTCCTTGGTTGGGGGAGACGTGGCGAGGCCGGAGGGCGCTCCCGTCCCCCTGTTCCTTCGCGGCAACTGGGAGCAGGTGGTGAACGCCATGCCCACCTTCAACGGTGAGGGGATGGTGCCCGCAGAAGCTCCCGGGGATCTGGCGGCGCTGGCGACGGTGAACGTGTCCTCCAACGACTCCAGCGGGAGTGAGGAGGAAGGAAAGGAGGAGGAAGAAGAGTTTGACTCGGAGGCGACTGGCGAGGAGTCGGAGGAGTCCTTCCCTCGGCGCAGGTCCTGCGCCCTCCGCTCCATGCCGGACGACGACGAGGCTGGCGGCAGGCGAGGAGGGGAGGATTCTCCCTTGATCCCGAGGAAGGGCAGGTCAGGGCTGGTCCTCCCAGGGTCTGCTCTGGTCCCGGGGCGGTCTGAGGCCAGCTCCGGCCCTCCCGACGCGCCTTTTGCCTCCGGGCCTCCCAAAGCCGATCCCAGCTGTAGGCTCTCGGGCTTCAAGTTTGGCCGGAGGCTGCTTGAGTCCGTGAATGACGACCAGTAAGTGCTCGATCTGCGCTTTGCTTTGTTTCTGCCGCCAAGGCTTGACATCTGCATTCTCTGGCCAGGCCGGCACCTGCAGCAAAAAGGTTGAGAGGGGCTTCCGCGGCCCCGCTCGAGGCGAGCCTGCCCGTCTGGGCAGCGCCTTCATCTGCGGGGAAAGGAGGCATCAAGGCTCGTGCCTCCCCTGCCCGGTCGTCCTCGCGAGCCCAGCAGGGACACTCTGGCGAGGAGTCAGCCCCTGTGGCTCCGCTGACTCTGGAGGTGTCTGCGCTTGATGCCGCCGTTGAGGTGTCCAAGGCCCAGGGGGCTCCTTCCTCCCAAGCCGTAATCACGCTGCCGTCCTCTCCGCCTGCTCCACCGGCTACCGTCTCTTCTGATCCCTCTGCTGTCCTGGACCAGGCTGCCAACGAACTGAGCCGGCCGCAGGAGGATCTTCAGAGCGCGGACCCCCGCCTGGTGGTCGGGCGCCTGGAGCTAGCTTCTGGTTGGGCCCGTTCTGCCGCCTCCGTTCGAGCGGTGCTGAGCCAGGCCGTGTCGGCCTCCGACGAGGAGAAGCAAGCCGCCCGCCAGGCCAAGGCCGCTCGCGATGCTACCCAGGGCGACGCTGCGGATGCCCAGGGCCGCTGCAAGGCGCTGGAGGTCGAGCTGCAAGGCCTGCGTGACGAGCTCGCCAAGGAGGTCCGCGACCGTCAGGAGAAGGAGATGGAGATGGAGGCTCGGGAGGCTGCCATCAGGGACCGGAACGCCGAGCTTGATGACCGCCGTGGCTGGTTGAAGACGCTGGAGCAGTCGCTGAAGGCAGAGAGGACCGAGCTAGACGGCAAGGCGAAGGTCCTGGCTGAGGATCGAGTGGCCTTCGCGAAGCTGGAGGAGAAAGCTCGCGCCGCGCTGAAGACGCTCTATGAGGGCGGCATGGAGAAGCCGTTGGCTGGTGCAGAGGACGCTCCTGCCGAGCTGCTTCCCTTCCTAGTCCGTGCACTTGACAATGGAAAAAAGTTATCGGTGCGTAATTGAAGATTCGATGAAAACTAGTCGACCTTTCATCACAAATTGAAGCCTCGCGGACGGCCTTGGTCCTACGGCCGAGGCTGAGGCGCGTGCCCTGTCTTCTACAGCGCTGACGCGTGTCCTCAGCCACGTCTACCTTCGCGACCCCAGCGCCGACCTCGACAGCCTGCTGGAACCCGTGAGCGGCGACATCGCCGCTGCTGCTGCAGAGGCCGTGAAAGGCCGAGCCGAGGCTTTGCTGGGGAGGTTCCGCGCCTTCAGCACCTTGCCCGGGCACGGTGCTGCCAGCTCCGCGCCTCAGGAGGCGGAGCCACCCAGCGCGACTCCACCACAAGCGGCGGCACCGCTGGGGAGTGATCCCTTCGCAGTTTCTGTCATGTTTTAATTCCTGCAACATGCATCATGCCTCGTGGAGGCGTTTAAACTTGTGTTTGGCGTTGTGAAACAATCCATGGCTTGTAATATTTGCTTTTGAATTCCCTGGAATTTGCATTTTTTCCTCCTATTTGCTTGTGTTCTACGTTGGCAGGGCCCAACCCCGCGCATACCTAAGCCGCCGTTAGCCCCGACTGGAAACCAGGACGGGACTAAGGAGTGAGGGGCTACGTGGCATGTTAGGCTCCTGAGTCGCGATGCTCAGGAGTCCTCCTTGACGCGCAAACAACAAGTAGGGAAGGGAGGTGTAGGAGTGGATTCGTCGTTCTACGTCGGCAGGGCCCGGCCCCGCGCATACCTCAGCCCCTGTTAGCCCCGTCCGGAAACCAGGACGGGACTAAGGAGTGAGGGGCTACGTGACCAGTTAGGCTCCTGAGTCACGATGCTCATGAGTCCCCCTTGATGTGCAAACGAGCTTTCGTACCTTGGCTGCGCCGGGGAGGCGCCCGGCGACCAGTGCGAGGACACAGCTGGGTGGCGTACGTTCGGGCGTGGCCCGGGCGCAGCCCCCGTGTCCAGCCCCCTCGCGCGGCACTCCCGAGGGGAGGCGTTGCGATGGTGCCAGACACTGAGCTCTGGGCTCCCTGAGGTTGATACGGCCGTGGGCCGCCCTCAGTTGTTTATCACCAGCGCGGAGCATAGCGCTTCCGTATGTGTACGGGCATAGCCGCTCCTTGGCAGTGTCGTCAGCCAGCGCGGAGCATGGTGCTTCCACTGGTACGTGGGAGGTGGCTCCCCTCGGGAGGAGCCCCAGGCGTGTACATCCCATACGACACGTGGCCGGCACGGTAGGGCTAGGAGAGGTGTATCTGGGCACCCGTGAGCCAGCGCGGGACTTACGAGGCCCTACCTCGAGGCGGGTTGTGCCTGGCTCTGGGCCTTTATAAATGATGTGTTCCCGCAAGGTGGTTAGAATGCAAATGCTCTACGTCCTCAGGTCCCGTCCCTCGAGCAAGCTCAGCCGCCGCTGGTATGACAGGTCCCGTCCCTCGAGCAAGCTCAGGCGCCGCTGGTCAATGTCAATGGCAGCGACCATTCTGCTGCTGCAACAAGAGGATCTGTCTGTATAAAACTCAAAAGCTAAGTCCTGAAATTCCTGACAGGAATACAAATTTGTGCTCTGAAACCAAATATGGAACTACTTAGTATACACTTTCATGCTTTTTATTTTCTACTCCCTCCGCCAAAATATAAGTATTTTTAGATATTTCAATATAGGCTACATACGGATGTATGTAGACATATTTTAAAATGTAGATTTGAGTAATATTCAAACAAAATGGTTTGCAGAGAACAGTGTTCAGTGACTTAGATAACCTTAGTGAGCTGATAGAGCGGTTTACTGGAATTGACAGTTGCACTATTACATGATCTGATGAGGAAGAGAAAAGAGAGGAGGGAATGGCAAATGGAGTGAGCCGATTGGAAGGGTGCCGAGTATGGTGCATACATGTCAGCGATGGTAGTCAGAACTTGATCATGAGTGCTGATGGCATGGTTATGTGTTTGGAATTCAAAGTGTGCACGTGGGAGGGTTATGAATGACCTGTTTTGTTGATGGTGATAATGTCCTTTTTTTGCAGGTAGATTGTGAGTGTTTTGATTGGAGACACAGGGACAGTGGGGAAAGGAAGAAGTTTTTTTTTGAAAAGGGGGTATGCCCCAGCCTCTGCATCTAAATGATGCATACTGCCAATATTATTAATAAGCAAAATATCCAACATAAGTCTCCAAGTCTCGATCAAAAAAGGTAAAAGGCTCCACCAGAGCCGAACAGAAAAAAAAAAGCCACAACCGGCTGGCATAAAAAGATAAGAGCACTACATGCCTATCCTATTACATGACCGTCATCCAAACCGGTTGAAAATACCCCGTGCTACCATCTCCCATCGGGTAGACGCAGTAATCAAACGCTCCCTGGCCTCCGTCGGAGTGAGTAGCGACCACATACGGATCAACGCAGTGGCTCTAAATATAACCTGCAAAAAATGAATATTTGTTGTTCTGTTAAAAACCAAATCATTTCTGCAATTCCAGATTGCCCATAATAAAGCACACACTCCCACACGAATGTGTCTCGCTGTATCAAAATTTATCCCATCAAGCCACGTCCCAAATAACGTATTGATGGAATTCGGTGGTGTAATGTTAAAAGCTATGTGGACCGACCGCTACAATTTTTTTGCTAAGGGACAATCCAGAAAGAGATGTTTGATGGATTTGTGTTGGTCGCAGAAACTACATCTGGTAGATCCTGTCCAATTGCGTTTTGCTTAATTATCCTTCGTTAAAATAACTTGTTTATACACAAACCACATAAACTCTTTGATCTTCAGAGGAACTTTGATTTTCCAAACATGTTTCGATCTAGGAATCACACTAGAGTTGATAACATCCAAATACATGGATTTAACCGAAAATTCGCCATTCTTAGTTAATTTCCAGCACAACTGATCGGGCAGTTGAGACAGCTGAACATCCATTAATCTTCGGACAAGATGGAGCCAAGCTTCCCAACGGGTCCCCACTAGCGTCCTCCTAAACTGAATATTAAGCGGAATGGACCGCATCACTGTTGCAACGTTGGCATCTCTATGCTGAACAATGCTATACAAGGAAGGATATTGGAGTGCGAGGGGCGTCTCCCCTATCCATGTATCCTCCCAAAACCTCGTAGCAGTACCGTTTCCAACTATGAACCTCGTCCTATTGAAAAAGAGTGGTTTAACTCTCATCAATCCTTTCCAAAAAGGCAAATCAGTCAGTCTCACTGTCACCTGGGACAAGGTTCTGGAGTGAAGGTACTTGTTCCGCAAGAGCTGAGCCCAAGTGGCCTCCGTCTCGACAGAAAGCTTAAATAGCCACTTGCTAAGGAGACATCTGTTCTTCACTTCCAGATTCTCAATACCGAGACCCCCTTGGTCTTTCAGCCTACAGATGATGTCCCATTTAGCAAGTCTGTATTTTCGCTTAACTTCATCACTCTGCCAAAAGAATCGTGATCGATAGAAATCTAGCCTCTTCCGGACTCCCACCGGAACCTCGAAGAAAGAGAGAAGAAACATGGGCATGCTCGTGAGGAACGAATTAATAAGAATTGATCGTCCTCCGTATGACATCATCTTGCCTTTCCAGCAGCTCAATTTCTTCTCAAAACGATCCTCAATGCACTTCCATTCTTTGTTGGTGAGCTTACGATGGTGAATTGGTATACCTAAATACGTAAAAGGTAAAGCCCCCAATTCACACCCGAACAATTGCATGTACGCATCTTGTTCATCATTAGCTCTTCCAAAACAGAACAACTCGCTCTTGTGGAAGTTAATCTTTAACCCGGACAAAAAGGTAAAGGAAGAAGTAGAAGGGTGATTTGTGTCAAAACACTAGATGATAATGTCCGCGTGATATTGGATTAAAAAATTATTGCATAATGGCATGGGGTATGTTATATTTCAATTTTTGCCCGGTGCAACGCACGTGCATTTGTACTAGTTATTAGTTAATAATCACTGCTATGTCGGTTCCACGGTTTGGTAACCGCTCCTTGTAAACCGCTTTGTACTGGGGTATATATACCCAATCTTCAATCAATGAGAACATCCTTTCCATCATTTTCTCTCACTCTCTCGTTTTTCTCTAACCCTGTGGGGAAAATATGAGAAGAATAGTATTTGATATGTTGTTAAAACTCCTTTTAACTCTGTGGAAAAAATAAGGAGAAAATGATACAACATATAATGATTATTGTCTCATGATAACTCATTTGAGAAAACCTTTATAGAAGGAGAAAACTCATATGTGAGTTTAGAGAGAACAATAAATATGTCTTAAGTACATCCTTTAAAAACCCCGATAGGAAAAACAGAAAGTATGACATATGATCATTCTCAAAGGCAAGCACATACAAGGGGGAATCTTTATCAAGATGATGTATATTCACAAAGACAAGCATCGATTAGGGGGGGGGGGGTGTTAGGAAATAATTAATTAGATTAATTATTAGTTAATAATCACTGCTATGTCGGTTCCATGGTTTGGTAACTGCTCCTTGTAAACCGCCTTGTACTGGGGTATACATACCCAATCTTCAATCAATGAGAACATCCTTTCCATCATTTGCTCCTCCTCCCTCATTTCTCTCTAAATAGCTACGACTGTTCTTGTAGCTGCTTCGTGGGACCTGTGCTGAGTCACAGTGACAAGATATTTTTTTTGAAAGATCCAGCTTTATACTAGCTTTATAGATTTAGCATAAGGAGCGGTACAAAGTTTGATAAAGTGATCGGTGGGCGATAGAAAACATCGTGCGGACACGATGCAAAGCATCAAAATAATCTCAGCCGTTATCCGCTGGTTGATCAGGTGTTTTGCTCCTGAAGACAACAACATTCCTCTCCTTCCAGAGCTCCCGGGTAATCAGAATGATCAAAGTCTAGATGCCCCACCGGTGCTCCTTTATTGTTTTCGTGATGATCGCCTGGCTGATTGAAGTCGTGGTGACCAGACGGAGCGTTCCCGTGCATTGAGAGCTGAGCAACCCTCTCAGGAAGCGACCTCCCGCCACACTTGAGAGGAGAAAGGACAGCTCTAAAATAGATGTACCAAGCACTCCAGGTTCCTCTGACAGAGCGCGCAGAAGTAACCACTTGGCCAGCCTCTGTGCAGCAGACGGTCATTGCACCATAGCCTGTCCAGATGCAACAACCAGAAAAACATCTTAAGCTTTGCCGGCGCCCATGGCTTCCAAATACAGGATTTGAGGCAAGTTTCTTCCGAGGCCTGAAACTGCATCTTGTATGTTGAACTCGTAGTGTAAACCCCCTCCTTTTCTCCGAGCCAGCAAATCTTGTCTTGCTTGTATGGGTTGAGCTGTGTGCTGTGCACCAGCCTCCAAATCCTGAGGGCGGCGACGACGATTGCCAAAGTGCTGTCGTGTTGTAGGTCATACAGCCACCTATCGTTACTCAATGCAACAACGACGTTCTATTCTTCCTTCTATGGGTGCTTGAAGATTGACAGGAAACTTCTGTGAAGCGGCTCAGTTCCAATCCAACGGCTCTTCCAGAAGCTCGTCATTCTGCCGTCCCCAATGGAGATGGCAGTGGTCCCGTGGAAAGCCTCCTGGTCTTGGTCGTCGCATGGGATGTCGAAACCCACCCATTGTCGTCGTGGAGACTGCCATTCCAAATATAGCCACCACATTCTAAGTGCCCTGCTGAATTTTGACATATTTAGGATGCCAAAGCCCCCCTGCTCGGTCGGCGAGCACACTATATTCTAGGCCACTTTGCATTTGCCTCCCGTGACCTCCTCCTCCAGGCACCAAAGAAAACCTCGCCACACCTTGTCCATCTCTTTCACTATGTTCTTTGGGAATTTTAGAGCCGTCATTGCAAACGTTGGTAGGGTCGAAAGCACACTTCTGATAAGGACCCTCCGGCCAGCTAGGTTCATCAGCTTGCCCTTCCAACCCGCCAAGCGGCCACGTATACGGTCTAAGATGAATTGGAGGTGGACGATCCATAGCTTGAGGGGGGAAATTGGCAGTCCTAGGTATGTGATTGGGAAAGCAACAGTGTTGTCGCTGAAGCTGTGTAGCACTTCCGACAAAATCGTCGGGTCACATTAGATGGGAGCCATTGTAGATCTACACTAGTTCAGGCACAAACCCGTTGCCTCCCCGAAATGGAGGGGAAAGTTGAGCAGCGCATCGACCTCCTCCTTGATTGGGTTGGCGAAGATCACCGCATCGTCGGTGTAAAGGCTGACACTCATGATCGTGCCGTGGCCGGGTAGCGGAGTAAGCACTCCATGATTAGTGGCCACGCGTAGCAAGCGGTGGAGCAGGTTGATGGTGAGGATGAAGAGGAGCGGCGAAAGGGTGACCCTGTCGGAGCCCACGATGGTGCTAGAAAGGTTGGCCCTGGGCAGCCGTTGAGTAGGACCGTAGAGGAGGCCATGGCGGGTATTGAGGTAATCCAATCGCGGCAATGAGGGTGAATCCCATCGCCTGAAGAAGCTCTAACAAATACTCCCAGGATAGTGAGTTAAAAGCTTTCGCAATATCTAGATTGAAAAGCAGAGCAGATTTCTTGGCCTGATGTAAAGCCCAGATGCAGCCCTGGGCCTACATGAAGCTGTCATGTGTACATTTTCCTTTCTGAAAAGCAGGTTGCACCGGTGAGATGATATGCTTGATTGCGTTGGAGAGTCTCATGGATAGGACTTTTGTTATCAGCTTGGCGATCGAGTGAATTAAACTGATTGGTCTGTAGTGACCGAGCATTGAGGCTCCCTCCGTCTTTGGGATCAAGGCGATGAGGGCCGTGTTTAATTATTTGAATTTTTCACCAGCGATGTGATAAAACTTGTGGAAAACCTCCATTATGTCATCCTTTATAGTGCCCCAACCGACTCTGAAAAACTTGCATGTGAAGCTGTCGGGCCCAGGGGCTTTTTCTTGGGGGGGTGGGGGAGGCGACAATGGCTGCCCAAACCTCATCCTCTGTAAAAGGTACATCAAGGCTGTGCGTATCAATCGTCAGCAAGTTCATCTCCTCCCAATTCAGTTTGTGCGGTCACTGCTTCGTCTCCCAAGCAGGTTTTGAAAGTGATGGAGGCCAACTCGCGCCTTTTCAGAGTGCTTTGTAACCTCTGTGTCGTCAGTCCTGATGGAATGAATAAAGTTTTTCCGCTTTTTGGAGCGCATCTTAGTGCTGAAAAAGCATTTGTATTTGCATCCCCGGCACGAAGTCAGGTAATCCACGACACCTACCGCCTCCTAGCTCACTCGATGGCAGCCAGTCCCGACACTTCCATTTTCATAAGCTTGCGCAAATTGAACTCTTCTGATGTTAACAATCTTGACTCATGCGCCACATCCAGTGGGAGGATTACCTCATTTGCAATGTGGAATTGCATTTTTGCGCCACCAAAATGGGATTTATTCCATCTCCTGAGATCGGCGGCTACCCTCTGAAGTTTGATTTTGATCCTGATCAGTGGACAGGCGTGGTTGACTAGCCGCTCCCATGCGTGTTGAACTGTTTCTTGGAAATGTGTGAATCTTGGCCAGAAATTTTCGAAGCGAAATCTAGCCGGCCGGATCGGAGCCTCCGCGTTTACCAAGCGATAGCAGGCGCAGTGGTTCGAGAAGGAGGTTGAAGTAGCCATTAGTATGTAACCCGGGTGTAGTGTTTCCCAGGCGCTGTTGCAGAAAACTTTGTCGATGTTGCAGAGTGTTGAGTCCTCTCGCTCGCTGCTCCAGGTGTACTTCCTGTTTTTGCACTTGATTTCTCGGATGCCAACAGAGTCGATTGCTCGACAAAAACGCCCATCATCGTATGGTTTAGATTGGAGTTGTTTTTAAATCTGGCCTCGTATATCATGTTGAATTCACCGAAAATCATCCACATATCCACTTGGGGCGGGGCGACCGTTGCTAAATCTGTCATCAAAGTGCACGTATACCGTCGTCATCCAGTAGGAGAAACTAGAACTAAGAACCTCTACTCGAACCGTGATGGAGAAGGAGGCGATGTCGTGGGTCACTACGTCGACTACACTCTTGTCCTAGAAGATTGCATCCCCTCTAGTTCCGGTCGCCGGCAGCACAACACACCCCTGCAAAAGAGCACCTCCAACTTCTGAAGCCAAGTTAGTAGACCAAGTTTCAATCTTTGTCTCCTGCAGGTTCAGGATCGTCACCCAATCCGCGTGCGCCACCTCTCTAATGGCGGATCGCTTCGCCGGCGCGTTAAGACCTCACAAATTGCAGGACATAATCTTGATGTTGGCATCGTTCATGAGAACACAAAGAGATACCCCGTTGACTACAATCTATTAAGCAGAAAACACAGAACACCATACAACCAATCGTGGGGAGACGACGACCACCAGCAGTCCCAAAACCCCATCGTCGTCGATGACCTAACCACATTACCTGAAGACTACACATGGGGGAAACTAGCCCTAGCTCAAGCTGATCACTAATCAGCCGCCGACGGAGACTACAAACGATGAAATACATAACTAAACTGAGACATCCTCCACGCCGGCCATGCCCTTCATGATCTTCAGGGCCTCACAGTCCATGCCCGTCAGCTTGGTGATGATCGCGATGTCACTGGTCGAGAGTGGCTCGTCGAACTTCTTTAGCAGCTCTGCATCAGTCTTGGGGGCCATCTTGTCCTTTGGTCCCAGCCCACCGAGCTCCTGGATGAGGCGTAGGGCAGCGCGCTGTGCCATGAGAGCAGAGGAGCCCACAGACGCCTGACGAGCACTGCGACACGATGGTACAAAGTTGGCTTTGGACTTTGGTGGAGCAGACGAGCGAGAGCGATGCGGCGCTGGAGCAGCAAGGATGGTCGGCTGAACGTCAGAGAAGAGGTTCTTTCCCTAGCGGCTAGGAACCGTTAGTGAAGCATATGTTTCAAAATAACGAGGTTTACTTCGTCTAGTACCTTTCCCGTTGGTTCGTCTAGTATCGACGATGGACGTTTGGAGGTACGTTTTCGGTGGATCCGTTTTTGCTGGATTTGCTCGGATCTGATCGTAGTTCATCTATGTTCGTGCGTATTAAAGTTTGATTCATCCTATTTTGTACTAATGTGTTGGTCATATGGGGCCTTAGCATGATGACTTCCCGACTGCCTACTACAACAAGTTTGCCCGACTCCAGCGAGGGAGGGGCGATGATGATGTGCATATTTGACTCGCTTCAGTGATTATAGTCGTCGCTAGGTAGTCTATGAATCTGAATGTAATTTTTATTGTACTGGTATGATTGAAAATGAATAGATTCGAAGTTTTCAAATGCTAAAGTGGTCAAATAATCTACATTTTTATCTATATCATCAATATAAAAAGATACAAAGGGGTAGATCCAACTAATCTTGGCCATTGGATCAAGTCAGCCCAACGACCTAGACTATTTCAATGGTGAGCGCTTAATATGTTTAGCGTGCAATTAATATCATACCAAATATAACACTAATCACATACGAGTTATTAACATGCAAATAATATCCTACCTAATATTTGCGTTCAATTAATATACTGCCTAAAATTAACATACATACGCATTTATTAGTTTCTTAAGCATTTCAAGTTCACAACATATATTCTTTCTGACTATGTACGTAGCACGACGATTATTTGAATTCATCACTCAACCTAGTACTCTAGTACTTCAATTCGACTCTACTTGAGAGATTTCACTTGCTTATTCTATTTCAAAATTGAATTGTTTCCATCCTTTATCTACTTGCAATGCAATATGAATGTGTACACCCTTCAGTTTTTTTCTCCCAACCTCGTGTCTTACTTCTTTTAGTGTATTCAAAATTATACTATAACTGTTGATATTTATTTAATAAGAATTAGCAATTTTATCTGACATAATTCTATGTTCCCTTTATTGAAATATTAACCTGTTGATTAGGTTTCATCCGAGTGAAAAGAAAAGGAGACTTGAACATCCATGGCATCCTTGCCATTCTTGAGGACATAAGCTTTTCCGTCAAATAGCAGATCCAATCATTTGAGAATATAAGCATGGTGGATGCCTTTCTTTGTTGGGGAACGTAGTATTTCAAAAAAATTCCTACGATCACGCAAGATCTATCTAGGAGAAGCATACAAACGAGCGGGGGGAGTGTGTCCACATACCCTCGTAGACCGAAAGCGGAAGCATTTAGTAACGCGGTTGATGTAGTTGAACATCTACGTGATCCAACCGATCAAGTACCGAACGCACGGCACCTCCGCGATCTGCACACGTTCAGCTTGGTGACGTCCCTCGAACTCTAGATCCAACTAAGGCCGAGGGAGAGTTTCGTCAGCACGATGGTGTGGTGACGGTGATGATGAAGTTACTGACGCAGGGCTTCGCCTAAGCACTACGACAATATGACCGAGGTGGAAAACTATGGAGGGGGCACCGCACATGGCTAAAGATCAACTTGTGTGTCTATGGGGTGCCCCCCTCCCCCGTATATAAAGGAGGGGAGGAGGAGGAGGGCCGGCCACAAGGGGCGCGCCCAAGGGGGGATTTCTACTCCTAGTAGGAGTAGGTTTCCCCCTTTCCTAGTCCATGTAGGAGAGGAAGGGGAAAGAGGAGAGAAGAGAAGGAAGGACGGGGGCGCCACCCACTCCCCTTGTCCTATTCGGACTGGGCAAGGGGGGGGCGCCACATCTGGACGGCCCTCTCTCATCTCCACTAAGGCCCATTGTGGCCCATTAATCCCCCGGGGGGTTCCGGTAACCCCTCCGGTACTCCGGTTTTATCCGAAACTACCCAGAACACTTCCGGTATCCGAATAACATGGTCTAATATATAAATATTTATGTCTCGAACATTTCGAGACTCCTCATCATGTCCGTGATCTCATCCGGGACTCCGAACAACTTTCGGTACATCAAATCACATAAACTCATAATATGAATCGTCATCGAACGTTAAGCGTGCCGACCCTACGGGTTCGAGAACTATGTAGACATGACCGAGACACCTCTCTGGTCAATAACCAATAGCGGAACCTGGATGCTCATATTTCTTGACAGAAAGACTGTAAGGGAACCCCCTATAGTATAATTGGTGCAACAAACCCAAATTGCAAGTACCATGCCTTGAACCTGGGTGGGTGGGAAGGCATCAGCCCCTTCCCACCACTAGGATATGCATTATTCTGCCTGGATGCTCATATTGGCTCCTACATATTCTACAAAGATCTTTATCGGTGAAACCGCACAACAACATACGTTGTTCCCTTTGTCATCGGTATGTTACTTGCCCGAGATTCGATCGTCGGTATCATCATACCTAGTTCAATCTCGTTACCGACAAGTCTCTTTACTCGTTCCATAGTGTATCATCTCGCAACTAACTCAGTAGTCACATTGCTTGCAAGGCTTATAGTGATGTGCATTACCGAGAGGGCCTAGAGATACCTCTCCGACAATCGGAGTGACAAATCCTAATCTCGATCTATGCCAACTCAACAAACACCATCGGAGACACCTATAGAGAATCTTTATAATCACCCAGTTACGTTGTGACGTTTGATAGCACACTAAGTGTTCCTCCGGTATTAGGGAGTTGCGTAATCTCATAGTCATAGGAACATGTATAAGTCATGAAGAAAGCAATAACAATAAACTAAACGATCGTAGTGCTAAGCTAACGGATGGGTCTTGTCCATCACATCATTCTCCAATGATGTGATCCCGTTCATCAAATGACAACACATGTCTATGGCTAGGAAACTTAACCATCTTTGATTAACGAGATAGTCAAGTAGAGGCATACTAGGGACACTCTGTTTTGTCTATGTATTCACACATGTACTAAGTTTCTGGTTAATACAATTCTAGCATGAATGACAAACATTTATTATGATATAAGGAAATATAAATAACAACTTTATTATTGCCTCTAGGGCATATTTCCTTCAGTCTCCCACTTGCACTAGAGTCAATAATCAAGATTACATAGTAATGATTCTAACACCCATGGAGTCTTGGTGCTGATCATGCTTTACTCGTGAGAGAGGCTTAGTCAACGGGTCTGCAACATTCAGATCCGTATGTATCTTGCAAATCTCTATGTCTCCTTCCTTGACTTGATCGTGGATAGAATTGAAGCGTCTCTTGATGTGCTTGGTTCTCTTGTGAAATCTGGATTCCTTTGCCAAGGCAATTGTACCAATATTGTCACAAAAGATTTTCATTGGACCCGATGCACTAGGTATGACACCTAGATCGGATATGAACTCCTTCATTTGTTGCTTCCGAAGCAGCTATGTACTCCGCTTCACACGTAGATCCCGCCACGACGCTCTGCTTAGAACTGCACCAACTGACAGCTCCACCATTCAATATATATACGTATCCGGTTTGTGAATTAGGGTCATCTAGATCAGTGTCAAAGCTTGCATCGACGTTACCATTTACGATAAGCTCTTTGTCACCTCCATAAATGAGAAACATATCCTTAGTCCTTTTCAGGTATTTCAGGATGTTCTTGACCGCTGTCCAGTGATCCACTCCTGGATTACTTTGGTACCTCCCTGCTAAAGGCACACATCAGGTCTGGTACACAACATTGCATACATGATAGAACCTTTTCTCTCTATCTTCTGCAGTGGTCGGGCATTGAGTCTGACTCAACTTCACACCTTGTAACACAGGCAAGAACCCTTTCTTTGCTTGATCCATTTTGAACTTCTCCAAAACTTTATCAAGGTATGTGCTTTGTGAAAGTCCAATTAAGCGTCTTGATCTATCTCTATAGGTCTTGATGCCTGATATATAAGAAGCTTCACCGAGGTCTTTCATTGAAAAATTCTTCTTCAAGTATCCTTCTATGCTATTCAAAAATTCAGTATCATTTCCAATCAACAATATGTCATCTACATATAATATCAGAAATGCTACATAGCTCCCACTCACTTTCTTGTAAATACAGGCTTCTCCAAAAGTCTGTATAAAACCATATGCTTTGATCACACTATCAAAGCGTATATTCCAACTCCGAGATGCTTGCACCAGTCCATAAATGGATCGCTGGAGCTTGCACACTTGGTTAGCATCTTTTGGATCGACAAAACCTTCTAGTTGCATCATATACAACTCTTCTTTAAGATATCCATTAAGGAATGCAGTTTTGACATCCATTTGCCAAATTTCATAATCATAAAATGCGGCAATTGCTAACATGATTGGGACGGACTTAAGCATCGCTACGGGCGAGAAGGTCTCATCGTAGTCAACTCCTTGAACTTGTCGAAAACCTTTTGCAACAAGTCGAGCTTTGTAGATAGTAACATTACCGTCAGCGTCAGTCTTCTTCTTGAAGATCAATTTATTCTTATGGCTTGCTGATCATCGGGCAAGTCAACCAAAGTCCACACTTTGTTCTCATACATGGATCCCATCTTAGATTTCATGGCCTCAAGCCATTTTGCGGAATCTGGGCTCATCATCGCTTCCTCATAGTCCGTAGGTTCGTCATGGTCAAGTAACATGACTTCCAGAACAGGATTACCGTACCACTCTGGTGCGGATCTTATTCTGGTTGACCCATGAGGTTCGGTAGTAACTTGATCAGAAGTTTCATGATCACCATCATTAGCTTCCTCACTAATTGGTGTAGGAATCACTGGAACTGATTTCTGTGATGAACTACTTTCCAATAAGGGAGCAGGTACAATTACCTCATCAAGTTCTACTTTCCTCCCACTCACTTCTTTCGAGAGAAACTCCTTATCTAGAAAGGATCCATTCTTAGCAATGAATATCTTGCCTTCGGATCTGTGATAGAAGGTGTACCCAACAGTCTCCTTTGGGTATCCTATGAAGACACATTTCTCTGATTTGGGTTTGAGCTTATCAGGTTGAAGCTTTTTCACATAAGCATCACAGCCCCAAACTTTAAGAAACGACAACGTGGGTTTCTTGCCAAACCACAGTTCATATGGTGTCGTCTCAACGGATTTAGATGGTGCCCTATTTAACGTGAATGCTGCCGTCTCTAAAGCATAACCTCAAAACGATAGTAAATCAGTAAGAGACATCATAGATCGCACCATATCTAATAAAGTACGATTACAATGTTCGGACACACCATTATGTTGTGGTGTTCCGGGTGACGCGAGTTGCGAAACTATTCCGCGTTGTTTCAAATGAAGACCAAACTCGTAACTCAAATATTCACCTCCACGGTCAGATCATAGAAACTTTATTTTCTTGTTACGATGATTTTCCGCTTCACTCTGAAATTCTTTGAACTTTTCAAATGTTTCAGACTTATGTTTCATCAAGTAGATATACCCATATCTGCTCAAATCATCTGTGAAGGTCAGAAAATAACGATACCCACCGTGAGCATCAACACTCATCGGACCGCATACATCAGTATGTATTATTTCCAATAAGTCTGTTGCTCACTCCATTGTTCCCGAGACCGGAGTTTTAGTCATCTTGCCCATAAGGCATGGTTCGCAAGCATCAAGTGATTCATAATCAAGTGATTCCAAAAGCCCATCAGCATGGAGTTTCTTCATGCTCTTTACACCAATATGACCCAAACGGCAGTGCCATAAATAAGTTGCAGTATCATTATTAAACTTATATCTTTTGGCTTCAATACTATGAATATGTGTATTACTACTATCGAGATTTAGTAAAAATAGACCACTCATCAAGGGTGCATGACCATAAAAGATATTACTCATATAAATAGAACAATCATTATTTTTTGATTTAAATGAATAACCGTCTCGCATCAAACAAGATCCAGATATAATGTTCATGCTTAACGCGGGCACCAAATAATAATTATTTGGGTCTAAAACTAATCCCGAAGGTAGATGTAGAGGTAGCATGCCGACGACAATCACATCGACTTTGGAACCATTTCCCACGCGCATCGTCACCTCGTCCTTAGCCAATCTTCGTTTAATCAGAGCCCTGCTTTGAGTTGCAAATATGAGCAATGTAACCAGATCAAATACCAGGCGCTACTACGAGCATTAGTAAGGTACACATCAATAACATGTATATCAAATATACCTTTCACTTTGCCATCCTTCTTATCCGCCAAATACTTGGGGCAGTTCCGCTTCGATGACCAGTCCCTTTGCGGAGAAGCACTCGGTCTCGTGCTTAGGTCCAGACTTGGGCCTCTTCACTTGAGCAGCAACTTGCTTGCCGTTCTTCTTGAAGTTCCCCTTCTTCCCTTTACCCCTTTTCTTGGAATTAGTGGTCTTGTTGACCATCAATATTTGATGCTACTTCTTGATTTCTACCTCCGCAGCCTTAAGCATTGCGAAGAGCTCGGGAATTTTCTTATCCATCCCTTGCATATTATAGTTCATCACGAAGCTTTTGTAGCTTGGTGGCAGTGATTGAAGAACTATGTCAATGACACTATCATCAGGAAGATTAACTCCCGGTTGAATCAAGTGGTTGTGGCACCCAGACATTCTGAGTATCATTCCTTCAACTATTCTCCTCCATTTTGCAGCTGTAGAACTTATTGGAGACTTCATATCTCTCAATCTGGGCATTTGCTTGAAATATTAACTTCAATTCCTGGAACATCTCATATGCTTCATGATGTTCAAAACGTCCTTGAAGTCCCGGTTCTAAGCCGTAAAGCATGGCACACTAAACTATCGAGTAGTCATCAACACGCGACTGCCAGGCATTCACAATGTCTGCAGTTGCCGGCGTGGGTGGTACACCTAGCGGTGCTTCCAGGACGTAATTTTTCTGTGCAGCAATGAGGATAATCCTCAAGTTATGGACCCAGTCCGTGTAGTTGCTACCATCATCTTTCAACTTAGCTTTCTCTATGAACGCATTAAAATTCAACGAACAAAGAGTACGGGCCATTTATCTACAACAACATAGACATGCAAAATACTATCGGTACTAAGTTCATGATAAATTAAAGTTCAATTAATCATATTACTTAAGAACTCCCACTTAGATAGACATCCCTCTAATCATCTAAGTGATCACGTGATCCATATCAACTAAACCATGTCCGATCATCACGTGATATGGAGTAGTTTTCAATGGTGAACATCACTATGTTGATCATATCTACTATATTATTCACGCCCGACCTTTCGGTATCAGTGTTCCGAGGCCATATCTGCATATGCTAGGCTCGTCAAGTTTAACCCGAGTATTCTGCGTGTGCAAAACTGGCTTGCACCAGTTGTATGTGAACGTAGAGCTTATCACACCCGATCATCACGTGGTGTCTCGGCACGACGAACTATAGCAACGGTGCATACTCAGGGAGAACACTTGTACCTTGAAATTTAGTAAGAGATCATCTTATAGTGCTACCGTCGTACTAAGCAAAATAAGATGCATAAAAAGATAAACATCACATGTAATCAATATAAGTGATATGATATTGCCATCATCATCTTGTGCCTTTGATCTCCATCTCCAAAGCACCGCCGTGATCACCATCGTCACTGGCTTGACACCTTGATCTCCATCAAAGCATCGTTGTCATCTCGCCAACTATTGCTACTACGACTATCGCTACCGCTTAGTGATAAAGTAAAGCAATTACATGGCGATTGCATTTCATACAATAAAGTGACAACCATATGGCTCCTGCCAGTTGCCGATAACTTTACAAAACATGATAATCTCATACACCAATTTATATATCATCACGTCTTGACCATATCACATCGCAGCAAGCCCTACAAAAACAAGTTAGACGTCCTCTACTTTGTTGTTGCAAGTTTTACGTGGCTGCTATGGGCTTCTAGCAAGAACCGTTCTTATCTATGCATCAAAAACCACAACGATTTTTCGTCAAGTGTGTTGTTTTAACCTTCAACAAGGACCGGGAGTAGTCACACTCGATTCAACTAAAGTTGGAGAAACAGACACCCACTAGCCACCTGTGTGCGAAGCACGGCGGTAGAACCAGTCTCATGAACGCGGTCATGTAATGATGGTCTGGGCCGCTTGATCCAACAATACCGCTGAATCAAAGTATGACATGCTGGTAAGCAGTATGACTATTATCGGCCACAACTCTTTGTGTTCTACTCGTGCATATAACATCTACGCATAGACCTGGCTCGGATGCCACTGTTGGGGAATGTAGTATTTCAAAAAAAATTCCTACGATCATGCAAGATCTATCTGGGGAGAAGCATAGCAACGAGTGGGGAGAGTGTGTCCACGTACCCTCGTAGACCAAAAGCGGAAGCGTTTAGTAACGCGGTTGATGTAGCCGAACGTCTTCGCGATCCAACCGATCAAGTATCGAACGCACGACACCTCCGCGATCTACGGTGACGTCCCTCGAACTATAGATCCAGCTGAGGCCGAGGGAGAGTTTTGTCAGCACGATGGCGTGGTGACGGTGATGATGAAGTTACTGGCGCAGGGCTTCGCCTAAGCACTACGACAATATGACCGAGGTGGAAAACTTTGGAGGGGAGCACCGCACACGGCTAAAGATCAACTTGTGTGTCTATGGGGTGCCCCCTTCCCCCGTATATAAAGGAGGGGAGGAGGAGGAGGGCCGGACACAAGGGGCGCGCCCAAGGGAGGATTCCTACTCCTAGTAGGAGTAGGTTTCCCTCTTTCCTAGTCCATGTAGGAGAAGAAGGGGAAAGAGGAGAGAAGAGAAGGAAGGAGGGGGGCGCCGCCCCCTCCACTTGTCCTATTCGGACTGGGCAAGGGGGGGAACCACCTATGGCCGACCCTCTCTCTTCTCCACTAAGGCCCATTGTGGCCCATTAATCCCCCGTGGGGTTTCGGTAACCCCTCCGGTACTCTGGTTTTATCCAAAACTACCCGGAACACTTCCGGTATCCGAATAACATGGTACAATATATCAATCTTTATGTCTCGACCATTTCGAGGCTCCTCATCATGTCCGTGATCTCATCTGGGACTCCGAACAACCTTCAGTACATCAAATCACATAAACTCATAATACGAATCGTCATCGAACGTTAAGCGTGCGGATCCTAAGGGTTCGAGAACTATGTAGACATGACCGAGGCACTTACCAGGTCAATAACCAATAGCGGAACCTGGATGCTCATATTGGCCCCTTCATATTCTACGAAGATCTTTATCGGTCAAACCGCACAACAATATACGTTATTCCCTTTGTCATCGGTATGTTACTTGCCTGAGATTCAATCGTCGGTATCATCATACCTAGTTCAATATCGTTACCGGCAAGTCTCTTTACTCGTTCTGTAATGCATCATCTCGCAACTAACTCAGTAGTCACATTGCTTGCAAGGCTTATAGTGATGTGCATTACCGAGAGGGCCCAGAGATACCTCTCCGATACTCAGAGTGACAAATCCTAATCTCGGTCTATACCAACCAAACAAACACCTTCGGAGATACCTGTAGAGCATCTTTATAATCACCGAGTCACGTTGTAACGTTTGATAGCACACAAGGTATTCCTCCGGTATCTGGAGTTGCATAATCTCATAATCAAAGGAATATGTATATGACATGACGAAAGAGATGGCAATAAAACT
Source organism: Aegilops bicornis (assembly GCA_021605145.1). Lineage (NCBI taxonomy): Eukaryota > Viridiplantae > Streptophyta > Magnoliopsida > Poales > Poaceae > Aegilops > Aegilops bicornis. The sequence goes on along the minus strand of CM038671.1, from coordinate 418,839,851 downwards.
TAACGATCATTATGCTAAGCTAACGGATGGGTCTTGTCCATCACATCATTCTCCTAATGGTGTGATCCCGTTCATCAAATGACAACACATGTCCATGGTTAGGAAACTTAACCATCTTTGATTAACGAGCTAGTCTAGTAGAGGCTTACTAGGGACACGGTGTTTTGTCTATGTATGCACACAAGTATCAAGTTTCCGGTTAATACAATTCTAGCATGAATAATAAACATTTATCATGATATAAGGAAATATGAATAACAACTTTATTATTGCCTCTAGGGCATATTTCCTTCAATACGCATGCGATCTGAATCCAGATCCTATAGCAGAGGCTTTGATACCACTGTTGGGTTCTACGGTAGAGTGCGTCGACTTCAAAGTAAAAAAATCCTACGTGTAAAACAACCAAGAGCATGCTACGGGAGATGGATCACAGATCGTTACCACTAGATGCGCAGTGCTGTGCAACGGAAGAAGAGTTGGGGCAGCACGTCTGCGTGGATCATCTTATCCTTGTTCGATCTCCCTCGAGCAGCCGGTCGTCGGATCCCACGTGCAAGTTCGCTAGCGCTGCGCGGGTGCACCGCCTCTAACGGTATCTGCACGTGCAGGAGGAACACCGTGCGGCGAACTGCTAGGTCCGATCACATAGTCGACAGCGGGTGGAGGTGGCTATTCGCAACACATGCAAAGCCCTAACGACAGCGCCAAACCAATCAACCAAAAGAGTGTGCCGCACCTCCACTATATATAGGCATCCGACGCGAGCTCAACACTTGGGCCTCGCATGGACCCTAATGCCCAAGTCTATTCGGCCTGGATCCGAGTTTGAGTAGGATCACACCTGACTCCAAGTGTCCAATGAAGCTGGTTAGGCGAACCTTTACATCACACTTCTGTTCCCTTTGCCACACGATATATGTTGTTGGGCTCAAGGCGATTACTGTCATCCTTGTGCTAGCCCAACCTCTTTCTCATTCCAGTGATGCCGACCGCAAACCGGATTATCTCATAATCCTTGTCGCATGGCCATGTTTATCTTGGTCGGATCACATGAGGGCCCCGGAGTATATCTCCCGTGATTGGAGGGGCAAATCTCATCTTGCTCGACCATGTCTCGCAGCATGGGTCTGGACAAGCCCGAAACCTACCTTTGTAACTACCCAATCACGGAGTAGCGTTTGGTCGGCCCAAAGCAGGTTTGTCGCCATCTGAAGGAAATATGCCCTAGAGGCAATAATAAAATTATTATGTATTTCCTTATATCATGATAGATGTTTATTATTCATGCTAGAATTGTATTAACCGGAAACATAATACTTGTGTGAATACATAGACAAACAGTGTCACTAGTATGCCTCTACTTGACTAGCTCATTGATCAAAGATGGTTATGTTTCCTAGCCATAGACATGAGTTGTCATTTGATTAACGGGATCACATCATTAGGAGAATGATGTGATTGACTTGACCCATTCTGTTAGCTTAGCACTTGATCGTTTAGTATTCTGCTATTGCTTTCTTCATGACTTATACATGTTCCTATGACTATGAGATTATGCAACTCCGTTCTGGGAGGAACACTTTGTGTGCTACCAAACGTCACAACATAACTGGGTGATTATAAAGGTGCTCTCTGGTGTCTCTGAAGGTACTTGTTGGGTTGGCGTATTTGAGATTAGGATTTGTCACTCTGATTGTCGGAGAGGTATCTGGGCCCACTTGGTAATGCACATCACTATAAGCCTTGCAAGCATTGCAACTAATGAGTTAGTTGCGGGATGATGTATTACAAAAGCGAGTAAAGAGACTTGCCGGTAATCTAGATTGAACTAGGTATTGAGATACCGACGACCGAATCTCGGGCAAGTAACATACCGATGACAAAGGGAACAACGTATGTTGTTATGCGGTTTGACCGATAAATATCTTCATAGAATATGTGGGAGCCAATATGAGCATCCAGGTTCCGCTATTGGTTATTGACCGGAGACGTGTCTCGGTCATGTCTACATAGTTCTCGAACCCGTAGGGTCCGCATGCTTAAAGTTCGATGACAGTTATATTATGAGTTTATGTCTTTTGATGTACCGAAGGTAGTTCAGAGTCCCGGATGTGATCACGGACATGACGAGGAGTCTCGAAATGGTCGAGACGTTAAGATTGATATATTGGAATGTTATATTCGGACACCGGATGAGTTCTAGGGGTTATCTGATATACATCGGAGAAACCGAGAGGTTACCGGAACCCCTCGGGGGGTTATTGGGCCTCATGGGCCCAAGTGGTGGAAGAGGAGAGGCGGCCAGCTAGGGGCATGCAGCCCCCCTAGCCCAAACCGAATTGGACTAGGGGGCCGGCCCCCCCTTTCCTTCTTCTCCTCCCCTTCCTTCCCCTCTCCTACTTGGACTAGGAAAGAGGGGGGAATCCTACTTGGAGTAGGATTGCCCCCCCTTGGGTGCGCCTCCTCCCCTTGGCCGGCCCTCTCCTCCTCCCCCCCTTTATATACGGAAGAGGGGGCACTGTCGGTGTCAAAACCCGCGGATCTCGGGTAGGGGGTCCCAAACTGTGCGTCTAAGGATGATGGTAACAGGAGACAGGGGACACGATGTTTACCTAGGTTCAGGCCCTCTCTATGGAGGTAATACCCTACTTCCTGCTTGATTGATCTTGATGATATGAGTATTACAAGAGTTGATCTACCACGAGATCATAGAGGCTAAACCCTAGAAGCTAGCCTATGGTATGATTGTTGTATATCTGATCTCTCGACTAGCCCGCCCTGGTTTATATAATGCACCGAGAGGCCTAGGATAACAAGAGTCCCTAGCCGAATCTTGCCGGTGGGAGAGGAGTCCTTGTCTTGATCACCAAGTCTTGTGGAATCTTCCTTGTATGCGGTAGCTGTCCGGACTGGCCCATGAGTATCTGGCCATGGGGTCCTCGGCCCAATCTAATAGATCGGAGATGACGTGGTGAGTACCCCTAGTCCAGGACACCGTCGATGCCCCGAACCGGTCTTCAAGTTAGGGATGCTCCTCGATTCTTCCGAACTGTTCTTCATCTTCGGTCGTCGGTCTTGAAAACTGGTTCAACAAATCTTCTCGTCTTCGATCTTGAGGATCGCCGAAGTGCATCTGAAGAGTTTACACGTTGGGTATCCGAGGAGCCCCTTTTAAGTTTCCGACCTTTATCAATGCCTTGTTATTTTTATGCCACGCCTCGGGTTTGAAGTTGTTCCCGGGAGGCAGTGTCCTCTTGCGTCCGAGCTTCCAACGCCGGACCGCATTCGAGGTATCCTTTGCAGCCGAGCACCAATGTCGGACTGCTTCCGAGCTCCAACGCCGGACTGTGTCCAAACTCCAACGCCAGACTATATCCGAGCTCCAATGCCGGATTACACCCGAGGTGTCATAGATCACCTTGGTTCATAAGGTTGAAAGAGTTTAGCTAAGTTTGATACCGGAAATGCCCTCTATGGAGCCAGCCACTAGCACCCGAGCTTTATCTTATGTCGATCGCTTCCGAGGTGGTGCACCACCTTGGCCATGGGACTGATTTTTATGAATTTAATTCCGATTTGTGCAATGTAATATCTGACAAGATGTATAGCCAGTATCCCTCAAGGTGCGTGTTGGCCTAATATCCGAGATGCACCTAAAGGAAAACATGAAACCGCTGATCCTAGTAGCCCCTGAGACTCAGGTCGATGCGCGAAATCGGCCCGAGGATCAACTCCTAACTTCGGCGACATACGTAGGAATAGAAAAGCGGTATAATATATTAGGGAAAATAGTGATCGGCGAACAGGCCCTTGATAGAGGGTCTCGAGAAGTCGCCGTAATATATTAGCTTGACGCCGTATAGGTCCAGATGGTACCCATTGTTGTCCGAAGACGCGTTTAGCATAGTTCGGCCAAGCCCAACATCGAAAGCACTTTGAATTTTCTGCATTGAATAGGCAATGCAGTAGCCCCCGAGACACTGGTCCGGTGGCAACACCAGATCAGGGGATCGATGTACCCCTTTAATATTTATAAATAATGAGTGCAAAGCCTAGTAGCCCCCAAGCCTTAATGTGGGCACGGGTGGCCGAATTAAGGATCGATATCCAGAGTAAAATCACAAAGTATGTGTAATGATTCTATGTATCCAAGTACTCTACATCATTAATGCTCGGATCCGCATTGTACAAAACTTTGTTGACCGATCATCGGCTTCAACCTCCTCACCAAGATGGCGAGGAGTGTTTGTCCTACCTTATAAAGCCTTTATGAGGGCAAAGATTTACGGCAAACAAGGCAATCCGGCCATACGGTTTTATAAACAAAGGTACGCGGAGAGATATGTTATATTACTTTTTAACGTAAGAAACATCTTCCAAAGAAAATAGTCCCACTATCGGTTCCTTTCTTTGGGTTGTCATGCTAAGCATGATCATGAAACCTCAGCTCCGATCAATGTGGGAGGAAAATATTGAGGTTTTAGTTTGGGAAGGTTCCCGAATTTTGTGGTATTAATGAACCAAAAAATTTACTTCCGTTGTTGCCGACCAATGTGATCCTTTAAGATTGCTAGCTTTCGGCTTCACCCAGTCTGAGGTACTTAACTTGGATGACCCGGTAGTAACAATCACAGAGGTGCTCCCTTTACCGCCTAGCCGAACAATCGTGTTGGGGATGTAACTACTAAATATAAACCGCCCTGAAGGGGCCGGTTTACCCTCGGCCATAATTGGGGCCCATGAAGAATCAGAAGGTGGCGATTGTTGTAGAGCTTAGAGGCCCAGAGCCCAAGGGCGAGTTAGGGCCCATAATGGTAAAACCGCCATAACCATGTAACTTGTGTTGTATGATAAGAGAAAGAAGAGACCGAGCCGGACACTTGTATGAGCCGGCCTCGGGACTCTGTAGACCGGACAGACGTCAACCCGTGTATATAAGGGGACGATCCGGCGGCGGTTTAAGGACAGACGACAACAATTCGAGGCTTAGGCGAAGCTATTGCTCCCTAGTTGCCGAAATCACATCAATCCCATCACAAACTAGACATAGGCTTTTACCTTCATCGAAGGGGCCGAACTAGTATAAACTCTCGTGTCTTTGCGTCCGCTTTAACCCCTTTAAGTTAACCCGTACGATGGCCCCGCGACTAAGTCCTTTCATGAGGACATCTGCCGTGACAATTCCACGACAGTTGGCGCCACCGTGGGGCTATCGCCGCGATGATTTGATGATCTTAGAGGGCTATCTTTGTGGGCGGATGACCAAGAGTCGTCATGGCAAGCTCTACATCGATGATGCAGGCTGGGGCCCCGAGGCCGGCTCGATTGAGTATGGGTACCGGGTCCCCTTTGGTGGCATACACGTGTTCATCGGTAAGATCGGCGAGCCAGGGCCTGGGCCGGACATCTGCACCAACCTCATCGAGACGGCTCGGTGGCGAAGAAGAATCCTGCCTGGCTAAACCGGTTGTCAGCGTGCTTTCGTGGGAGTCATCCACGGAGGAGACTATGAGGGCGGATCAAGATCTGGTGGAGAAACCGTTGTCTACTCGATGACGAAGTCGTCGACCGGGAAAGCGAGTCTTTGTACCACCGCAAGATGGCGGATCGGGGCTGTTCCGATGGTAACAGATTCCGGACCCTTTGATCTGCCCAACCGGGTTGGAATATTCATGGCGGTACACAAGAGACGATCACTCCTCAACCGCCATGCGACAACGGCCGCCGGTTCGACAGATGGCGGTGGCGTAAGGCAGGAGGCCCTGTGCGCCCGCCGGCTCAAGTTTTATCAGAACTATTTGATGCGTTGGTTGTGCTCATGGCAGAGGCTAACCCGGCGGATCAAGATCTGCATAACGCAGAGATTGCAAAGGTGAAGGAGCAAATCACTCAGGCTAAAGCGGATCTGGCAGCTACAGACGCTAGGATGGTGGCAGAGCGGGCCGCTTTGACGCCAGCAGCTTATAGGCTCATCTTTGGATCGAGAATCGTTGCATGAAGTCATGAAAAGAAAGTACAGATCTCGTTTGCCCTTGGTTTTCGAGGAAGAGACCTCTTCAACACCCGAGGCAGGACCCGATGTAATCCGCCGCCCGGTGGTGAACCGGCGGAAGCACACAGGGACGGGCGCGCCGATTCAGCCTCGCGTGATAGATCTACCTCGACATCATGCCGGTAGCGCCTCAAGCTGTGCAAACACCTCCGTGTCACTACTCCAACCCGATGGATAACCTTGTTGCGGCTGCGCGCGGTTGGAGGCGATTCCAATCGAAGGTGATTCACCACAGCGGTGGAAACACGCCGGTCAAAGAGCTCCTTAGGACGGCTCGTCCAACAGAAGCGTATTCAAACAGCCGCGATCGGATCCACTCCACCCCGCCCGAGCCGGAGCTATAGCGAGCATGCAGATGAACCGCCGTGTCAAGTAATGCGCGCGGTGCACCCCAGCAACAACCCGCGGTGGTTTCAAAACGCTCAAGAGGTGGTGGACGGGCCAGGCACGTGGGGGGCGAGTTAAGCGACCAAAGATCAAGATTATCAGCTTGCGCCGGTTCGACCGACTATCTTCGAGCACGGAGTTACATCTAGCTCTTTGGGGTGCCTTGCCTCGTCCCGCTTTACGCAATATACGTTTGCCCAAAGATTTCAAGGGGCCACGCAAGGTGCCCAATTATACCGCCGATCTGCCTCGAAGCATGGATAGAAAGCTATGAGATGGCCATGGAGATCTTTGGATGTGGATGAAGCTGCGTGTGCAAAGTATTTTACCATGATGCTTGAAGGTACGACCCGTACTTGGTTGAAAAACTTGCCACCCAATTCCATCGGTTCATGGACCCAGTTGCGGACCTGGTTCATTCAGAATTTCAAAGACACCTGTAAGCAGCCCATGTCATGGTGGACTTGGCGGCTTGTGTCCAGCCGAGGAGAATCCACAACCCATTGGGTGCGCCGCGTTTGAAGTTCTACATTCTTCGCACCGGATCAACACCGATTACGCAATCTTAACCCTAGAGAGCAAGCTGGCGGTTCGAGCCTTTAAAATTGAAGTGGGCGCATGAAGCGTTTTGCAATGACATGGGCACTCTCATGGGCGTTTTAGTGAAGTATGCTGATTCTCGATAGTACCAAGGATCCCGAGTCCGAGGAGGATGATACAGGAAGGAAAACAGAACAACAACTCCAGAGGCCAGTGACATCGGTTGGCGGGTAATGGAGGAAACAAGCATAAAGGCGAATGGTAACATGGGCTTTGTAGCCAACACCAACGCAGCAGGACAAGGGCCAACGGCGAGGGTAAACATCCGAACCGAGGTGGTGCGCCTAATCACAATCCGGACGGTTGAATTATCTGTTGAGTCAACCCTGTCCGAAGCATGGGACGAAGGAGGCGCCAAAGAAACCACCTCTGGAAGGATTGTTACATTATGCAGGAGTTCAAAAGTTCCAACGCTTTCCGGTATGATCAAGGCCCGGCGGCGGTTCAGGTCCGCCCGGTTACGTGGAGGAAATTCGGTCCAGAGTTTAATGGTAATCCGGTGGGCGTAACAATCGTAACAATCGTAACAATCGTAACAACCAAGGTGGTTACAATCAGCAGCAGCGATCGGGTTATCAAAGCAATCCGAAGCAATTGAATGGTGGCGATATCACGTCTTCACCACTAGCTTGGACAAGCGAGACCGGAAACTTGAAGCGGGCGATCAACGTTGTTGAACCGGCCGTGCCGCGTACCTCTGCTGGTCGAGCAGCCTATTGTGTGGAGTAGAGAGGATCATCCTCCCGGGTTGACAATCCGGGTCAGCTAGCCCTAGTGGTGGCGCCTCGGTGGGAGGATACAAGTTCACCAAAGTGCTTATGGACGGAGGGAGCAGCATCAACATCATGTATTATGAGACCTTCCGTCAGATGGGGTTAACGGATAAACATCTCAAGCCATCCAATACAGTGTTTCATGGTGTGGTGCACGGCAAGTCGGCATATCCGGTTGGTAAAATAGCTCGAAGTGGCCTTGAGGATGAACATGACTCCAGATCGGAAACATTGACATTTGAAGTGGTGAAAATTCAAAGCCCTTACCACGCCTGTTTGGGCGGCCGGCTTATGCCAAGTTTATGGCGCGACCTTGTTACGTCTATTTGCAGCTAAAAATGCCGGGCCACAAAGGGACGATAACAGTTCATGGGAGCCGCAAGATCGCTTTAGAGTGTGAGGAAGGTGATGCGGCTTACGCAGAGTCGGTTTGTGCCACCGAAGAGCTAAAGTACTATAAAGACAATGTTGATCCGGCGGATATGACCCCGTTGAAGAAGCCAACTACAGAGCACGATCCGGATCTGAAGTTTAAATCGGCGGCTGAGACTAAACTTGTGGACTTTGTGCCCGGTGATTCGTCCAAGCAGTTCATCATCAGTGCTAACTTGGATCCTAAATAGGAAAGCGCGCTCATCGAGTTCATCCGTGAGAATCGGGACATTTTTGCATGGAAGCCTTCTGACATGCCAGGTGTACCGAGGGAACTCGCTGAGCACACTCTTAATGTTGACCCCAAGTACAAACCGGTAAAGCAGTTCCTTCGCCGGTTTAACGAGGAAAGGAGTAAGGCCATTGGAGAGGAGGTTGCCATGCTCTTGGCAGCAGGTTTTATCGTTGAAGTTTTCCATCCAGAGTGGCTTGCTAATCCGGTGCTGGTCCTTAAGAAAAACGGCACTTGGCGCATGTGTGTGGATTATACAGATCTTAACAAGGCTTGTCCAGCAGATCCTTTCGCCCTCCCGCATTGACCAGATTATTGATGCTACGGCGGGTTGTGAGCGTTTGAGCTTTTGGATGCATATTCGGATATCATCGGATCAAAATGGCGGTTAAGGACCAGGAGAAGACAACGTTTATCACTCCTTTTGGAGCCTTCGCTATGTGTCTATGCCTTTTGGGCTCAAGAGCGCCCAAGCAACTTATCGGTGCGTACAAAATTGCTTGCATGAACAGATCGGCCGTAACGTACATGCTTATGTGGATGATATTGTGGTTAAGTCAAGGAAGAAGGAAACACCGATTGAGGATTTGAAAGAAACCTTTGACAACTTGCGGGTGTACAAGATGATGCTCAACCCGGCCAAATGTGTTTTCGGTGTTCCGGCAGGCAAGTTATTGGGTTTCCTTGTGTCCAACAGGGGGATTGAAGCTAATCCGGAGAAGATTACAACTATCACCTCCCTGGCTAAGCCAAAGTGTATCAATGATGTCCAGCGATTGGCGGGCCGGATTGCCGCGCTGAGCCGGTTTATCAGCCGCCTCGGAGAGAAGGCCATCCCTTTGTACCAGATGCTGAAGAAGACGGATCAATTTGTCTGGAGTTCAGCCGCCGATGAAGCATTGGAGGATTTAAAGCGGCAATTGGCCAACCCGCCTGTTCTCGCCGCTCCCATTGACAAGGAGCCGCTTCTGCTATATGTTCTTGTCTGCTAATGCCGGGCGATTAAGCGTAGCCATTGTGGTCGAGCGGAAGGAGGCAGGGAAGGAGTATCCGGTTCAACGTCCGGTTTATTACATCAGCGAGGTGCTCATTGAGTCCAAGCAGAGATATCCGCATTGGCAGAAGCTGGTGTATGGAGTTTTTATGGCAAGCCGGAAGCTGAAGCAGTATTTTCAAGGGCATCCCATCACGGTGGTCACTTCTGCTCCTTGGGCGATATCATACGTAACCGGAAGCGGCGGCGGATTGCTAAGTGGGCCATAGAGCTTGGGCCGCACGGTTTAAGGTATGTGCCTCGGGACGGTAAAATCCCGAGCACTTGTGGATTTCATTAATGATTGGACGGAGTTACAAGCGCTGAAGAAAAGCCGGATCATACCTATTGGACCATTCACTTTGGACGGGTCCAGCGGTTGGAGGGCTCGGGGCTGGAGTTGTGTTAACTTCCCCACGAGGTGAAAAGTTTTGTTACGTCCTCCGCTTAATGTTCCCTTGTACTAACAATGCAGCTGAGTATGAAGCCTTGCTCCATGGTCTTCGGATGGCTAAGGAGATGAATCTAAGCCGGGTTAAGTGCTTCGGTGACTCGGACTTGGTGGCCCAGCAGGTGTCTGGCACTTGGGATTCCAAAGACCCACTTATGGCCGCATATCGTCGGGAGGTGGATGTTGTTGCAGGTCATTTCAAAGGCTATCAGGTGGACCATGTGGATCGACGGAAGAACAAAGCGGCGGACGCTTTAAGCCGGTTGGGCTCTCAACGCAAACCGGTCCCGCCCAATGTTTTCCTTGACGTACTGCACAACCCGTCACCAAGCTCCCCGATGAAGCAGATTTGGCTATTCCCGATCCGGAGGCTCTGTTGGTGGCAGCCCTGCATGTCATTCCGGATTGGGCGCTCCCTTATTTGGCGTACATGAGCCGGGCGAGTTACCGAAGATGAGATATTGGCCCGACAGATAGTTCGCGGTCTAAGTCTATGACCATTGTTAATGGCGAGTTGCATCATTGCAGTGTGTCAGGGGCGTTTCAATGCTGTGTGTCCCCTGAGGAAGGCTGTGAAATATTGCGTGAGATCCACGAAGGGGACTGTGGTCACCACGCCGGTTCAAAAACCTTGGTGGCTAAGGCGTTCCGCCATGGTTTTTATTGGTTGACTGCCCATGCTGATGCGGAAGATCTGGTCAGGCGGTGTGATGGTTGCCAGAAGTTTTCTAGACGTGCTCATGTACCAGCCCAAGAATTGAGGATGATTCTGACTACTTGGCCATTTGCGACTTGGGGGCTGGATATGGTTGGACCTTTCAAAAGGTCCAAGGACAAGAAGACCCACCTGTTGGTGGCGGTTGACAAATTTACAAAGTGGGTAGAGGCGAACACATTAGCAAGTGTGATGCGGCCACGACGGTTCGATTCATCAAAAGGTGATTTTCGGTTTGGGTTTCCACACGGTATCATCACGGATAATGGTACCAATTTTTCCAAAGGTGCCATGAAGGAGTTCTCATGACGTGAGCACATCCGGCTTGACGCTTTCTTCAAGAGCTCACCCACAGTCCAATGGTCAAGCGAGCGAGCTAATCAGGAGATCCCGAGAGGTATCAAGCCCGGCTTATGGTCCCTTCTGAGAGGACGCCGGGTTGTTGGGTAGAAGAGCTACCATCGTGTTATGGAGTATAAATACTACCCCTAACAGATCCACCGATACACACCGCTTTTTATGGTCTATGGAGCGGAGGCGGTTCTCCCAGCGATATCCGTCATGACTCGCCTCGTGTGGCAGCCTATGTTGAGGCAGAATAACGAGGCAAAGACGGCAGGACGCTTTGGATCGACTGGATGAAGAACGAGATATGGCGGCTGCTCGCGGCGATTTACCAGCAAGATCTTCGTCGATATCATAGTCGACGGGTCAGAACCAGAACCTTTCAAGAAGGAGACTTGGTGCTTCGGCTCATTCAAGACCAGATAGATATGCACAAGCTATCCCCACCTTGGGAAGGGCCTTTTGTGGTCAGCAAGAATCTGCACAACGGGTCATACTATCTGATTGACATTCGAGAGCGTAAAAACTCACGCACGCGTCGAAGAGGAGACCAACAGCCGTGGAACATAGCTCATCTTGACCTTATTATACCCGAGCCATCGGCTCTCCTTATGTACATATTATGACAATGTATATACTATGAATAAAAAGCAATAAACCGGAGCCTCGGCTAAAGCGGGGTATCCGCTCAGTAAAAATCCGGCTTGGGTACATGGAGTTGTTGTCTTAAAAGCGGCCTCCGGTTTATCCCTTGAGCTTGCTCTTCGTAAGCTTTTAGATATCACTTGGGGGCTTGGTCGATCCGAACCAATGCCACACCTCTTGATAGGCGAAAGCCACCAGATCACTTGGGGACATGGTCAAGTCTGAACCGATCCACGCCTCTTGATCGGCCTAAGGCCATAGAGTCACTTGGGGCTTGGTCGAACCCGAACCATTGCCACGCCCACTTGATCGGCATAATGCCACGGTTTCGCTTGGGGACCTGGCTGACTTGAACCGTAGCTACACCTTATTGGGAGCTTGGTCGTGTCCGACCATGGTAATACCATCGATCGGCTCAAGAAAGCCTCTTTCGCAAATTGCTATTTGATTTTTGTTGCGTTTTTAAACCGATAACATTTTTCAAACCGGTTCAACCAATCAATCGACGGCTTTCGGTTTATGTTAATCCGGAAATAACTTACCCGGTTTGACTTTTCTGTTAAACATCCCATTATGGAGTAACAGGGGCTTAACATGACCGGCATGGTTTACATGGTAAACCGGCATTATAAATACAGGAGCTGTTTTCTCCTTTGACGGTAATGGTTTATACAACCTCCGCTTCCAAAGTTGGCTAAGCCAACCGCATGCCCGATGTCTTTGGCGGTATTTTTGTATCACAAGATTTTGATCATATACCTCAATATTTCCTTACATATATACATATGAGCGTCACAAACCGGCTGGCGACACAAGCCGCCGTGGCAATTTAAGAATTTGTGATTGCAGGCAAAATAGATTGAAGGTTTCGATTACTCAATCAAAAGTATCAGCACCTCTACACGAAGGTTGCAGGCTGAAGGCATAAAAGGCATATTCAAAAACAAAAGTGCTGGCTATTCTATTACAAAGCCTTCCGAGGCCCAACATTTCGAATGGCGTTATGACTAGCAGCTTATGATGCATCAACCGGCTTGACGGATTAAGCTTCCTCGCCGGGTTGACGTGAAGAAGATGGGTCGTCTGGCGTCGGTTCAGCTTCTTCCTCTTCATCACCCAATGGCTGGAAGTCATTGGTAGACCCGATCAATCCGGTTTAAAGCACGAAGACAGCCTCTTCACTTATAAGCTCAGCCGGATCAACGTCGAGGCATAAGTGTGCTTACGGATTGGAGGAACAAGGTTCTGCACTTCTGGAATGACAAATTCCACCCGCTTGTTGTTTGCATCATAGAAAGAGCGGTAAACCGCCAGGTTGGCTTCTGCTACCAATTGACTCGCCAGAGGACGCATCTCCTTTGTTATTCGTTTGAGGGCATCATTATCAAAGGCTTCGCCGTTTTCTTGAGCTGGGAAGCCCTTGGCTATGTCACCGGATCAAGGTCCGCTATCCACGCCTTTGGCGCGTTAAAGCCAATAAAGTGCCAGCCCGGGCATGGATCGTTTCAACTCTCCAAGTTGTGCCGAATCATGGATAGCCGGTCCAACAGATCTTTGATCAAGGATGAGCTGTGTTATCATATGACGAAGCGCATATGACTCACCGGGTGCGGTATAGAGCTGCTCAATCGGTGTGTATGCAGCCTTGAGCTTCTTCCGCATATCGAGCCCGGATGAGCAATACGCTTCCCTATACCGGTTTAAGACAGCTCAAAGTTAAATGGCGTAAATATCAAAACGAATAGTAATCGGTGAAAAATCTCTTACCAAAGATCGCAGAGGTCATGGCATTAATTTGGCGCTTTAGTCCGGTGAGCTCTTCACACCGGTTTAAGAGCTACTTGACATCTTCACTGTTTCAACAACCCGGCCTTCTCCGTCTCCCGCTTGGCCTGCTCGGATTTATACCACTCCTTGAGCTGCTCCATAGTGGTCAAGGCAGTTTTCAATTCGTCCTTGGCCTTGGTGGTTTCGCTTGTTGAGTCTTGATTGGCACGAAGGTCCTTGAGTTGTACGGTTTGCTGGTCTATCTCGCTCTCGATAAAAAATGGATCACGTTAGTTGTTTCATTATGAAGTCCCAAGCTCAATACAGTATTCAACTTGGCACTTGGGGGCTAATGGCTAATTGATCTCATCTTGCTATGGTGATACATGCTAAAGTCCCGTTTAACTATGCTAAGTTGAACCGCCCTTGGGGGCTACAAGATCAAGTTTGAGACGTATGAGTTTTATATTAAGTCCCGGTTTAACTATGCTCAGTTGAACTGCCCTTGGGGCCACTACACAACAAAAGTACAAGAGAGGCATAACTCCTTACCTCATAGCGTTCCTTCATACGATTCACTGCATCAAGCTTCGATGTCACGACTTGTGTAGAGTCGGTTCGAGGAAGCCGGAGTGAAGTTCTTGGGCGTAGAAGTTATCATAAGCTGACATATCAGTTTTTCCCTTCTCTTTACTCATGGCAGTAAACTCTTCCTTGGCGCTGTGTTTTGATAAGGCGACTGGATTGCCAGGAGCGGTATAGGCGGTGCCCTTCACTACGACATCATCATCTTTGGCCGGGCTGGCCGGATTGGCATTCTTCCTTGGGCTTGGTGTCTTCATACCCAGGCTCGGCGTTTGACAAGCACTGCTACTGTTCATTGCGGGACTCGGTGGAAGCGGTGATGTGATGTTTCCACTTGGGCATCCGGTTCAACCTCTGGCGGATTAGCATTGTCGTCTTGGTTCAACCCGCGTAACTGCTTTTAGCAACTTCGGGCTTTTCGCCATGGTGCTCGGAGTCTTCTCCGGATCAGCATCCACAGAGGGTCAAGGGTTTTCGCCTTCTTACTTAAGCGAGCCTTGGTGCTGCAATATTCAGAGTTAGAATGTGATGAACCGCAAATGCGAAGAAAAAAAAGAGCATTATGCTTACCCCGCAAAGCTTTTCGTGAGGAGGCAGTTGAGTGGTTGATGAACCGCCAGATGAGTTGGAAGAGGCCTGATAATTCGGATCAGATGGATTGAGAGGACATCGGAAGAAACCTTTCAAAGGATAACGCTTTTCAGGAGAACAAATCACCTCTGGACGACGCTTCCGGGTTGGGGTGTCAGGTAAACCGGACGATGTAATTTGTTGACCGCTGTGCCGGGTCGTACGGCGCTCTTCAGCCTGCTGTGTCTTCAAAGAAAGGTTCGGATTCAAATGAGCAGAGGAGTGAGATTTTTTCACTTTCCGGACTGTGCGGCGAATTCTTTTAACCGGCACAAGATCAGATTCGGAAGAAAGAAGGATTACCTCAACAGGATCGGCATGATCGGCTTCAAAGATCATCCCGGGAATTGAAACCGCCAATAGGATGAAGGATAAAAAGGGACAAAGTAAATCAGGCTTTACCTCAGCTTTTGAATCTTCTTCTTCCGGCGGATCAGAAGACTCGGCGGTTCTCCTCTTACCAGCCTTCTTGGTGGTCTTGGACTTTACACGAGGAACCCGGGCCGGTTTGGTTCGTTTCCAGAAGGAGCTGTTAGCCTGAGAAGTAACACGGATTAATATATATCAATAAGGCATTAACATCAGAAGAGCGATGAGCGGTGCCTTACCGCAGGCGGTTTGTTGGAAACACAGAATGGGGCCAACCCGGTTTGGCTGCAGACGAAGATCGGCTCATCGAGCATCTTCTTCACTGTCTCAATGACTTCAAGCTCAGTTATTGCTAGCTCATGACGTCTTTGAGGGTCTTTGACGCTACCAGTATATTCGTGCATCAATCCGGGGCGGCGGCTTAATGGCAAGATGCCCCAAGAAACCCAACATCGAACAAGGTCAATACCGGTTAAGCCATTGGCCATTAGAGCACAGAGTTTGATAATTTGAGGCGCAAAATTCTTCCGCTCGCGCGGTCAAGCGTAAAGGCAATGGGTGATGGTTGCTAAGCCGGTGAGGGCGGTAGCCCGGCAAGGGGTTCTCGCTGTCAGGAGTGGTATTCCAGCAATAGAACCAGGTTTGGTTCCAATCTTTCGGATGGCTATGGTGTTTTGCGTGAGGAAAGTCTACTTCCTTCCTTTTCTGGATTGAAACGCCACCCGCCCGTGTTAGGACCATCGAAAACTCCAGATGGCGGTTCAAATGAAAGAAATCCCGGAACAGGTCCACAGATGGTTCTTCTTGAAGATAGACTTCATAGAAAACTTGGAAATTGCATATATTGGACACAGAGTTCGGACCAATATCTTGTGGATGGAGTTGAAAACTTGCGAGGACATCCCGGAAGAATTTTGATCCCAAGGGGTGAATCCCCGGTCTAAGTGCTGCATAAATACAATTACTTCTCCTTCTTGAGATTCAGGAGGGCATTCGGCACCCGGAACACGCCAATGGAGGACATTTTTGGAGGCTAAAGTGCCGGTGGTGACATATCCATTGAGTTGCATCTCAGTGATCTTGGACCGGACCCAATTGCAAGCTGAGAATTGTTTGGCCATTCCGGAAGAAGAGACTGCGAAAGGAAAAGTAAAAAATGGTTCACCGTTCACGGTTCTCACATATTATACAATGCTAAACCGGCAATTTGGCAGTCAGTTCCAACTTCCGGTTTAACTGAGGACTAATGGAGTATGGCGGATTAGCTATCAAAAAATTAAACCGCCCTAAGGAGGAAGAGACAGAACTGGAAAATCTGCTAAGTGTGGATGTAAACAGGTTTCACATATGAATAGAGTTAATTTGGATCTACCAAGATTCAAGAAGGAAAAATTTCACGACCCATGCAAGCCTTATAAAGGGCAGGGAAGTTCGTATGCTCCAACAAGAGGGTCTGAACATAAAGACAGATGTGCAACGTGCTAAAACTGAAGGCGGAACAGTTACTACACAGGATATACGCTACGGTTGGATTAAAAAGCCACGGCAGAGCAGGTATGAAGATATTAAGGATGAACACCTATGAACGCATTTACATGAACAGGAGCCTCAAGATGCAGATCTAGGGCATGAGGAGGAGCCTTACCCGATGCACGTAACAGCGGAGGAGCGCCGAGAGTCTCCGGTACAACCAAAGTTGATGCAGCTGACCTTACACTGACGCGGCGTTCGGAGGTCGGAGGCGACGGTGGAGCTTCAGAGCTGGAGCGTCGCGAGGAAGAAGAAGCGCGGAAGGAGGAAGAAGAGAAAGGGCCTTCCGGTCTATTTATAATAAGACGGAGTAATTAACAGGCGCGAGAATGGAGGCGTTGAAAGCGGCAGACGGTGCAGCGGGCGCCTCGATTTCCGGGATAGTATTAAATGAAGGGAATCTTACTGTTGGGCTTTGTTAATAGATATGACGTCAAGATGCTCTGTTGCTGTTGTCGGAGGATGACGTCACGGCGGTTTAAGCAGATGGCGATTTACGAAATATGAAGGAAGAGATTCAGAGTTTCCTAAGATGTTGAAGATTAACATGAACAGGTTCAAGTCAATCTGGGGCCTAATGTTGGGGATGTAACTATTGAATATAAACCTCCCTGAAGGGGCCGGTTTACCCTCGGCCATAACTGGGGCCCACGAAGAATCAGAAGGTGGCGATTGCTGTAGAGCTTAGAGGCCCGGAGCCCAAGGGCGAGTTAGGGCCCATAATGGTAAAACCGCCATAACCATGTAACTTGTGTTGTATGATAAGAGAAAGAAGAGACCGAGCCGACACTTGTATGAGCCGCCTCGGGACTCAGAGACCGCCGGACGTCAACCCGTGTATATAAGGGGACGATCCGGCGGCGGTTTAAGGACAGACGACAACAATTCGAGGCTTAGGCGAAGCTATTGCTCCCTAGTCGCCGAAATCACATCAATCCCATCACAAACTAGACGTAGGCTTTTACCTTCATCGAAGGGGCCGAACTAGTATAAACTCTCGTGTCTTTGCGTCTGCTTTAACCCCTTTAAGTTAACCCGTACGATGGCCCCGCGACTAAGTCCTTTCATGAGGACATCTGCCGTGACAATTCCACGACAAATCGGAAACGTAGGGGTAAGCACAGGAGCCGGGCAACCCAGCTTGGCCAAAAATCCTAAGTCAAATTGATGCATATTTATGGCTTTATATAACAATAATTACGGAAGGCAACACTTGTGTAATGAATACAAATGCTGATGATATATACTTATTTTGACCCCATTGCGACCGTTTATGAGTTGAAAGTGGCCCATCGTCGGCTTCTACCCCTTTGTAGATACTATGCAGGGTGTTTCTGCAATAACCAGACAACCCTTAGTTGACGTCTCGGTTCCCGGAGGCGGTTGTGTTAGCGGAAACGAGGCAATCAGATATCTTGGCTTTATAACTTTCACTAAGTCATAGGAGCTTTAAACTGGGGAAGCTAGCTATGAGCCCCGGTTAGTGTTCGGCGACAGCGGAGGTCAAGCCATAAACACTTCGGCCAATGTTATTAACGGCTCATCATTTAACACGGTCATTGGATCGCTGACGATTTAACTTCTTGACGGATCGGTTTCGGCTTTCTCCACTGAGGTGCTTAACCATGCGAGATGGAAGCACAATCACAGTGGTTCTCCTTTTGCACACCTAGCCAAACAAAGCGGAACATAAGAGGCCGGCAAAGGGGTCGGGCAACCCAACTATTGACCGAAGACACAATTCGAAACTGATGCATATATAGCAATATCCGAGAATTTTTGCCGAATCCCTAAAGGTGTCCGGCGTTGCACTGCGAGACTAATGCTGGAAACGCACAAATAGTTTGAAAGTGCCATAGGCTCGAAAAGCCAAAAAACTTATTCAAAAGTTTAATGTCCGAACTAGATCATGTGTTCGGTGCCAATCTGAAAATTGGACTGTAAAAAAAGGTGCTTCTGTCGTGCTTTAACATGACACATCCTATCTCAAGACTCCAAGCGGGTCAGCCTATGGCCTCAACCTCCTTATCCCGAAGGCGGCGTGCTTCTCCGAGGTTAGTTGAGCAAACTGCACTCGAGCGGATTTAGAGAGAAGCAAGGCTATCCGGCTATTGACCACACACTTGCATCGAGAAAGGAGTGATAGAAAAAAGACTTCACAACGACCAAGAAGAAAAACAGCTCATACTAATTTAAGAGCCCCCAAGTGACTTGGGTAAAAGAATTTTATGTATAATGATTGTATGTACCAAAGTACTTATATCATATCTGTGTTCACCTGAACTTTATACGCGTCTTAACCGACCGTCGGCTTCTCCCTCTTCGGTCAAGGACCGAAAAGTGTTATATACTCCACCTGTCGAGAATATCGACGGTGTTTCCGAAAACCAGGAAATCAGGCCATAAGGTTGTAACAGACAAAGCGCGCTCAGGGAACTTATGTTATATTACCGACGAAGTGTAAGAAGCATCTTCGAAGAAAATAGTACCCCCACCGATACCTTTCTTCGGTGCTCATTGTTACTATGAGACTTGTGCAATAGATTTTTTGTACTCATGAGTTCCGTTGTGCCGACCATAATTGAAAACAAAGAAGAGCGCTTAGCTTTCGGCTTCACCTAGTCACGAGGTCCGCTCGGATGAACCGATCGTGACAATCGCAGAGGTGCTCCCTTTACTCCCTAGCCGAACAATCGGGAACGTAGGGGTAAACACAGGAGCAAGGCAACCCAACTTGCAAATCACTTAGGTCTATGGTGCATATTGTGGCGTAATACACGAACAAGGAACGAAGTCGTACAAGTATAATCATTTGCAAGAGGAAAGACTTCATAAAGGAAGCCCCCGAGTAAACAGGGTATTTGAATTTGTGTGTCACAAACAAAGTTTGGACAAGGAAGTTTTTCGCAAACAACCTTTTGTCAAAAAAGGTATAATGCTTGGTCGGACCGAACAAAATTTAAAACTGAAAGTTTTTGAGCATGAAAGCGACTTAGCTTATTAATGTGCTCGGTGTTGATGACGCGGTCCTAGCTTGATGCGGGACAAGGTCCCATCCCCCAAGCCGGTCTCGAGGTGGCGGAGCGAAGAGCTCGGCAATCCGAAGTGGCGACGTAGCACGACCAATGTAGGCCGGCAGAATGATGCCGAAGAGACCATGCGACGCAGTCAAAGTCCATTACCTGCACATGTAGAATAGTGTGGTCCAGGAAATAATAATAATATATATAATCCTTGCATAATTGCTTTGCGCAAAAATAATTTATTTAAAGAGATGTGGCCTGGTGCTGAAGCCAATGTCGATGCAGGCGTCGGCGGACGCAGTTGACAAAGCCTGAATTTGCGAGGTGGTCCGGCTCCGGATGCGGCGTTCACGAACTATGTACGGAAACCGACCGAACCACCACGCCGACTGCTTTAAATGTGGCCGCCATTTGATAGACCTGTGTACGGATGATGGAACAAACCAGAGTAATAATTCCTTAAGAAAAATAAACCCAACAAGCAAAAATTGTTAGGATTAATAGCACCTGGTTTATTCGTTGTAGCAGTCCGAAGAAAAGCGACTCCCAAAATTGGGACTCGATCCGCATACCCATTGCCTAATGGGCGATGAAGCGATGGCATGGCGACGCTGATAAAGGTTGACTCGCCGAGGCAAAGCCCCCGGTCCAGCTGACGTGACGAAGCTAGTCGGCTGGTGTCGCCGAAGTTACCGGAGTGTGCTAATGAAGGGATGACGGAGCCCCCGGTCCGGACGAGGAGATGGAGCAGATCGATGAGGAGATGTTGCAGCTGCCATGTCAGCCGAGGTGTTGAAGTAGTTCGGTG
Source organism: Aegilops bicornis (assembly GCA_021605145.1). Lineage (NCBI taxonomy): Eukaryota > Viridiplantae > Streptophyta > Magnoliopsida > Poales > Poaceae > Aegilops > Aegilops bicornis. Next base: position 418,819,471 of record CM038671.1, on the reverse strand, counting down.
TTGGTGTACATTGGCTCGATGAAGCAACAGTTTGGCCATGCCGATGCAGGTCGTAACTTGTGACGTGGTCAATACTGGCTTGCTGAAGTGGCCGTGTAGCGATGCCGGTGTGCCTGCTCCGTGTAATCCATGGGGTGGTGATGTTGGTGATGATTTATCTTTGGCGATTCCAAACTCTTGTTCGTCTCGCCGAGGTGAGTATCCGAAGAAGTTGAGCTCGGCTCAAAAAGCGACGACATGTCTAGCGCAGTCGGCAAATGTGGAGCTATATTGCCGGACTGGTTTGACACCAGCGTGATGGCGAAGATTACCTCAGAGGAGGATTAAAATTTTATGGGCGCGCATTAAAAACAATGCGCAATACCTTAGAAGAAAATTCCTTTTAAAAAGGTTGTCAAATATCACGTTCATAAAGAAACATGAATTTGGTTCGGATCCGTATTCGCGTAGGCAACAGATCTGAAAAGTGATGCACTAATCGGGAGGTTCCCGGAGTTTGGACGGTCGGATCGAGCTGAATGCTTGACAGGTGGTAGATATAGGAATTCCACAACCGATCAACGGTTGGATCTTCCAAAGGACGTCCGAGCTAGAAGCTGGACACCACGCTCCAAACTCGCCCGGATTCTCGTCCAGATTCAATGCGGCTCTGGTATATCGGAGATTGCCGGAGATTCCTCCATCGAAACTTGACGAAATTTTCCAGGGTCGTTGTAGACTCAATTCCGCACAATTCCACCGAAGCAATCGTTAAAGCGACACTCGAGGAGGCGGTGGTGGCGGATACAAGTTCGTTGTCCAGAAAAATAGGACGGTCGCCCGAGGGCAATGTTGACGTTGAGCCCCTGAGCGCCATGGATGATTCCTCCATGATCTTGATAGAGATCGGAGTTGATGTTGATGAAGGCCCTTATCTGAACATGACGATCGGAGGCAGGGCACATTATTCAGTCGAGCCGGTGACGAAGAAGTCGACGTCGCAGTTGATCTGCTGACGAGCCATTGATCCTTTTGCCGATCACACAGCGGAACTCTCAATGAAAGCACCAATGTCGGTGTCAAAACCGGCGGATCTCAGGTAGGGGGTCCCGAACTATGCGTCTAAGGATGATGGTAACAAGAGACAGGGGATACGATGTTTACCCAGGTTCGGGCCCTCTCTATGGAGGTAAAACCCTACTTCTTGCTTGATTGATCTTGATGATATGAGTATTACAAGAGTTGATCTACCACGAGATCATAGAGACTAAACCCTAGAAGCTAGCCTATGGTATGATTGTTGTATATCTGATCTATCGACTAGCCTGGCCCTGGTTTATATAATGCACCAGAGGCCTAGGATAACAAGAGTCCTAACCCGAATCACGCCGGTGGGGAAGGAGTCCTTGTCTTGATCACCAAGTCTTGTGGAATCTTCCTTGTATGCGGCAGCTGTCAGGACTGGCCCATGAGTATACGGTCATGGGGGTCCTCGGCCCAATCTAACAGATCGGGAGATGATGTGGTGAGTACCCCCTAGTCCAGGACACCGTCAGGCACCCCATAGACACAACAATTGATCTTTTGGATCTCTTAGCCGTGTGCGGTGCCCCCCTCCACCATAATCCACCTCGATAATATTGTAGCAGTGCTTAGGCGAAGCCCTGCGTCGGTAGAACATCATCATCGTCACGCCATGGCGTCATCTTTTAACTCTCCCTCAAAGCTCGGCCGGATCGGAGTTCAAGGGGCGACGGCATCGAGTTGAACGTGTGCTGAACTCGGAGGTGTCGTATGCTCGGTACTTGATCGGTCGGATCGTGAAGACGTACGACTACATCAACCGCGTTGTGCTAACGCTTACGCTTTTGGTCTACGAGGGTACGTGGACACACTCTCCCCTCTCGTTGCTATGCATCACCATGATCTTGCGTGTGCGTAGGAAATTTTCTGAAATTACTACGTTCCCCAACACCATCCTGGGTACATGTGCCAGCTCAGGTCTTAGGACATAGAATGTATGTTGTACTAGAGACTCACAGATGACATATCGCTGCGTCTAATAGTTGGGTCTGTCCGACTTGGACCTTATCTCGACTCGGATCCACGACGTCGAATCTGACTAAATCCTTCCAAGTCCATATTATGCGGCTAGCATCCAATGCTCCATGGCTAGTGAGAACGAGCCATCCACCATGTCATATGCTAGTCTAGTCGGTTGCGCGTCCACACGGCCCTTTCGATTAGGGACCTTTTAGGACAGTCATCATAAATTGTATAGTCCCACAAACAAGTCACGTACTTGCTGATACACATCATTGATAACGTCCAAGGACTATCTTTATTCATAAACACATAGGAAATTGACAGAATTCTTCAATCACTGCCATGAAGCTACAAGAGCTTCGTGATAAACTATAACATGCAAGGGATGGATAAGTGCTACCTCTTGAGCACTGCGTTGGTTTTCCCTTGAAGAGGAAAGGGTGATGCAGCAAAGTAGCGAAGGTATTTCCCTCAGTTTTTGAGAACCAAGGTATCAATCCAGTAGGAGACCACGCACGAGTCCCTCACACCTACATAAACAAATAAATCCTCGCAACCAACGCAATAAAGGGGTTGTCAATCCCTTCACGGTCACTTACGAGAGTGAGATCTGATAGATATGATAGGATAATATTTTTGGTATTTTTATGATAAAGATGCAAAGTAAAATAAAAGGTAATAAAAATAGCAAGTGTTGGAAGATTAAAATGATAGAAAATAGACCCGGGGGCCATAGGTTTCACTAGAGGCTTCTCTCGAGAGCATAAGTTTTACGGTGGGTGAACAAATTACTGTTGAGCAATTGACAGAATTGAGCGTAGTTATGAGAATATCTAGGTATGATCATGTATATAGGCATCACGTCCGAGGCAAGTAGACCGACTCCTGCCTGCATCTACTACTGTTACTCCACCCATAGACCGTTATCCAGCATGCATCTAGAGTATTAAGTTCATAAGAACAGAGTAACGCTTTAAGCAAGATGACATGATGTAGAGGGATGAAATCATGCAATATGATATAAACCCCATCTTGTTATCCTCGATGGCAACAATACAATACGTGCCTTGCTACCCCTCATCACTTTGAGGAAAGGACACCGCAAGATTGAACCCAAAGCTAAGCACTTCTCCCATTGCAAGAAAGATCAATCTAGTAGGCCAAACCAAACTAATAATTCGAAGAGACTTGCAAAGATAACCAATCATACATAAAAGAATTCAGATAAGATTCAAATATTGTTCATAGATAAACTTAATCATAAACCCACAATTCATCGGTCTAAAAAAACACACTGCAAAAATAATATTACATCGAATAGATCTCCACGAGAGAGGGGGAGAATATTGTATTGAGATCCAAAAATAGAGAAGAAGCCATCTAGCTAATAACTATGGACCCGAAGGTCTGAGGTAAACTACTCACACATCATCGGAGAGGCTATGGTGTTGATGTAGAAGTCCTCTGTGATCGATGCCCCCTCTGGTGGAGCTCCGGAAAAGGCCCCAAGATGGGATCTCACGGGTACAGAAGGTTGCGGCGGTGGAATTAGGTTTTTGGCTCCGATCTGGTAGTTTGGGGGTACGTAGGTATATATAGGAGGAAGAAGTACATCGGTGGAGCAATGTGGGGCCCACGAGGGTGGAGAGCGTGCCTAGGGGGGTAGGCGCGCCCCCCTACCTCGTGCCCTCCTGGTTGATGTATTGACGTAGGGTCCAAGTCCTCTGGATCACGTTCGTTCCGAAAATCACGTTCCCGAAGGTTTCATTCCGTTTGGACTCCGTTTGATATTCTTTTTCTGCGAAACTCTAAAATAGGCAAAAACAACAATTCTGGGTTGGGCCTCCGGTTAATAGGTTAGTCCAAAAAATAATATAAAAGTGTATATTAAAGCACAATAATGTCCAAAACAGAATATAATATAGCATGGAACAATAAAAAATTATAGATACGTTGGAGACGTATCAATAAGACGATTCCTGAGCTATTCGCAATGCTAAAGGCTGCGGAGGTAGAAATCAAGAAGGAGCATCAAGTGTTGATGGCTAATAAAACCACCAGTTTCAAGAAAAAGGGCAAAGGGAAGAAGAAGGGGAACTTCAAGAAGAACAGCAAATAGTTGCTGCTCAAGAGAAGAAACCCAAGTCTGGACCTAAGCCTGAGACTGAGTGCTTCTACTGCAAATAGACTGGTCACTGGAAGTGGAACTGCCCCAAGTATTTGGCGGATAAGAAGGATGGCAAGGTGAACAAAGGTATATGTGATATACATGTTATTGATGTGTACCTTACGAGCTCGCAGAGCACTGGGTATTTGATATCTTGGTTACATTGCTAATATTTGCAACTCAAATGTGGACTCTTGATTAAGCGAAGACCGCTAAGGACGAGGTGACGATCTTGGCGTGGGAAATGGTTCCAAAGTCGATGTGATCGCCGTCGGCGCGCTACCTCTACATCTACCTTCGGGATTAGTTTTAGACCTAAATAATTGTTATTTGGTGCCAGCGTTGAGCATGAACATTATATCTGGATCTTGTTTGATGAGAGACGGTTACTCATTTAAATCTGAGAATAATGGTTGTTCTGTTCATATGAGTAATATCTTTTATGGTCATGCACCCTTGAAGAGTGGTCTATTTTTATTGAATCTCGATAGTAGTGATACACATATTCATAATGTTGAAGCCAAAAGATGCAGAGTTGATAATGATAGTGCAACTTATTTGTGGCAATCGCCGTTTAGGTCATATCGGTGTAAAGCGCACGAAGAAACTCCATATTGATGGACTTTTGGAATCACTTGATTATGAATCACTTGGTACTTGCGAATCGTGCCTCATGGGCAAGATGACTAAAACGCCGTTCTCCGGAACTATGGAGCGAAAGCAACTGATTTGTTGGAGATCATACATACCGATGTATGTGGTCCAATGAATCTTTGAGGCTCATGGGCGGTATCGTTATTTTCTCACCTTCACAGATGATTTAAGCAGATATGGGTATATCTACTTAATAAAACATAAGTCTGAAACATTTGAAAAGTTCAAATAATTTCAGAGTGAAGTTGAAAATCATCGTAACAAGAAAATAAAGTTTCTACGATCTGATCGTGGAGGAGAATATTTGAGTTACGAGTTTGGTCTACAAATGAAACAACGTGGAATAGTTTCGCAACTCACGCCACCCGGAACACCACAGCGTAATGGTGTGTCCGAACGTCGTAATCGTGATATGGTGCGATCTATGATGTCTCTTACTGATTTACCGCTGTCGTTTTGGGGTTATGCTTTAGAGACGGCCACATTCACGTTAAATAGGGCACCATCGAAATCCGTTGAGACGACACCTTATGAACTGTGGTTTGGCAAGAAACCAAAGTCGTAGTTTCTTAAAGTTTGGGGCTGCGATGCTTACGTGAAAAAGCTTCAACCTGATAAGCTCGAACCCAAATCGGAGAAATGTGTCTTCATAGGATACCCAAAGGAAACTTTTGGGTACACCTTCTATCACGCACTGAAGGAAAGACTTTTGTTGCTAAATTTGGATCCTTTCTAGAGAAGGAGTTTCTCTCGAAAGAAGTGAGTGGGAGGAAAGTAGAACTTGATGAGGTAACTGTACCTGCTCCCTTGTTGGAAAGTAGTTCATCACAGAAACCGGTTCCTGTGACACCTACACCGGTTAGTGAGGAAGCTAATGATATTGATCATGAAGCTTCAGATCAAGTTACTACTGAACCGCTTAGGTTAACCAGAGTAAGATCTGCACCAGAGTGGTACGGTAATCTTGTTCTGGAGGTTATGTTACTAGACCATGACGAACCTACGAACTATAAAGAAGCGATGGTAAGCCCAGTTTCTGCGAAATTGCTTGAGGCCATGAAATCTGAGATGGGATCCATGTATGAGAACAAAGTGTGGACTTTGGTTGACTTGCCCGATGATCGGCAAGCCATTGATAATAAATGGATCTTCAAGAAGAAGACTGACGCTGACGGTAATGTTACTGTCTACAAAGCTCGACTTGTTGCAAAAGGTTTTCGACAAGTTCAAGGGATTGACTACGATGAGACTTTCTCACCCGTAGCGATGCTTAAGTCCGTCCGAATCATGTTAGCAATTGCCGCATTTTATAATTATGAAATTTGGCAAATGGATGTAAAAACTGCATTCCTGAATGGATTTTTGGAAGAAGAGTTGTATATGATGCAACCGTAAGGTTTGGTCGATCCAAAGGGAGCTAACAAAGTGTGCAAGCTCCAAATGATCCATTTATGGACTGGTGCAAGCCTCTCGGAGAATAAATGTTTTGATAGTGTGATCAAAGCATATGGTTTTATCTGAGACTTTTGGAGAAGCCTGTATTTATAAGAAAGTCAAGGAGCTCATAGCATTTACGATATTATATGTGGATGACATATTGCTGATTGGAAATGATATAGAATTTCTGGATAGCATAAAAGGATACTTGAATAAGAGTTTTTCAATGAAAGACCTCGGTGAAGCTGCTTACATATTAGGCATCAAGATCTATAGAGATAGATCAAGACGCTTGATAGGACTTTCACAAAGCACATACCTTGACAAAGTTTTGAAGAAGTTCAAAATGGATCAAGCAAAGAAAGGGTTCTTGCCTGTGTTACAAGGTGTGAAGTTGAGTCAGACTCAATGCCCGACCACTAGAGAAGATAGAGAGAAAATGGAAGATGTTCCCTATGCTTCAGCCATAGGCTCTATCATGTATGCAATGTCATGTACCGGAACTGATGTGTGCCTTGCTATAAGTTTAGCAGGGAGGTACCAAAGTAATCCAGGAGTGGATCACTGGACAGTGGTCAAGAACATCCTGAAATACTTGAAAAGGACTAAGGATATGTTTCTCGTTTATGGAGGTGACAAAGAGCTAGTCGTAAAAGGTTACGTTGATGCAATCTTTGACACTGATCCGGACGATTCAAAATCGCAAGCCGGATACATGTTTACATTGAGTGGTGGAGCTGTCAGTTGGTGCAGTTCTAAACAAAGCGTTGTGGCGGGATCTATGTGTGGAGTACATAGATGCTTCGGAAGCAGCAAATGAAGGAGTTTATATCCGATCTAGGTGTCATACCTAGTGCATCGGGTCCAATGAAAATCTTTTGTGACAATAGTGGTGCAATTGCCTTGGCAAAGGAATCCAGATTTCACAAGAGAACCAAGCACATCAAGAGACGCTTCCACTCCACCTGGGATCAAGTCCAGGTGGGAGACATAGAAATATGCAAGATACATACGGATCTGAATATTGCAGACCCAATGACTAAGCCTCTTCCACGAGCAAAACATGATCATCACCAAGGCTCCATGGGTGTTAGAATCATTACTGTGTAATCTAGATTATTGACTCTAGTGCAAGTGGGAGACTGAAGGAAATATGCCCTAGAGGCAATAATAAAGTTATTATTTATTTCCTTATATCATGATAAATGTTTATTATTCATGCTAGAATTGTATTAACCGGAAACATAATACTTGTGTGAATACATAGACAAACAGTGTCACTAGTATGCCTCTACTTACCTAGCTCGTTGATCAAAGATAGTTATGTTTCCTAGCCATATACATGAGTTGTCATTTGATTAACGGGATCACATCATTAGGAGAATGATGGCATTGACTTGACCCATTCCGTTAGCTTAGCACTTGATCGTTTAGTTTTCTGCTATTGCTTTCTTCATGACTTATACATGTTCCTATGACTATGAGATTATGCAACTCCCGTTTACCGGAGAAACGCTTTGTGTGCAAACGTCACAACGTAACTGGGTGATTATAAAGGTGCTCTACAGGTGTCTCGAAGGTACTTGTTGGGTTGGCGTATTTCGAGATTAGGATTTGTCACTCCGATTGTCGGAGAGGTATCTCTGGGTCCACTCGGTAATGCACATCAATATAAGCCTTGCAAGCATTGAAACTAATGAGTTAGTTAGGGATGATGTATTACGAACGAGTAAAGAAACTTGCCGTAACGAAGATTGAACTAGGTATTGAGATACCGACGATCGAATCGCGGGCAAGTAACATACCGATGACAAAGGGAACAATGTATGTTGTTATGCGGTTTGACCGATAAAGATCTTCATAGAATATGTGAGAGCCAATATGAGCATCCAGGTTCCGCTATTGGTTATTGATCGAAACGTGTCTCGGTCATGTCTACATAGTTCTCGAACCCGTAGGGTCCGCACGCTTAAAGTTCGATGACGGTTATATTATGAGTTTATGTGTTTTGATGTACCGAAGGTAGTTCGGAGTCCCGGATGTGATCACGGACATGACGAGGAGTCTCGAAATGGTCGAGACGTTAAGATTGATATATTGGAATGTTATATTCGGACACAGGATGAGTTCCGGGGGTTATCGGATATATATCAGAGAAACCGGGAGGTTACCGGAACCCCCCGGGGGGTTATTGGGCCTCATGGGCCCAGGTGGTGGAAGAGGAGAGGCAGCCAGCTAGGGGCGCGTAGCCCCCCTAGCCCAAACCGAATTGGACTAGGGTCCGGCCCCCCCTTTCCTTCTTCTTCTCCGCCCCTTCCTTCCCCTCTCCTACTTGGACTAGGAAAGAGGGGGGAATCCTACTTGGAGTAGGATTGCCCCCCCTTGGGCGCACCTCCTCCCCTTGGCCGGCCCTCTCCTCCTCCCCGCTTTATATACGGAGGAGGGGGGCACCCCATAGACACAACAATTGATCTCTTGGTTCTCTTAGCCGTGTGCGGTGCCCCCCTCCACCATAATCCACCTCAATAATATCGTAGCGGTGCTTAGCGGCCCTCGTCGATAGAACATCATCTTCGTCACCACGCCGTCGTGCTGACGGAACTCTCCCTCAAAGCTCGTCTGGATCGGAGTTCGAGGGACGTCATCGAGTTGAACGTGTGCTGAACTCGGAGGTGCCTTGCGTTCGGTACTTGATCAGTCAGATCGTGAAGACGTACGACTACATCAACCGTGTTGTGCTAACGCTTCCGCTTTTGGTCTACGAGGGTACGTGGACACACTCTCCCCTCTCGTTGCTATGCATCACCATGATCTTGCGTGTCCGTAGGATTTTTTTTGAAATTACTACGTTCCCCAACACCATCCTGGGTACATGTGCCAGCTCAGGTCTTAGGACATAAAATGTATGTTGTACTAGAGAATCACAGATGACATATCGTTGCGTCTAATAGTTGGGTCTGTCCGACTTGGACCTTATCTCGACTCGGATCCACGACGTCGAATGACTAAATCCTTCCAAGTCCATATTATCTAGTTAGCATCCAATGCTCCATGGCTAGTGAGACCGAGCCATCCACCATGTCATATGCTAGTCTAGTCGGTTGCGCGTCCACACGACCCTTTCGATTAGGGACCTTTTAGGACAGTCATCATAAATTGTATAGTCCCACAAACAAGTCACGTACTTGCTGATACACATCATTGATAACGTCCAAGGACTATCTTTATTCATAAACACATAGGAAATATCATCATACATGATTGCCTCTAGGGCATATCTATAACATGTTCCACTACTGATGCCGAGTATATGGCTATTTCTAAGGCATGCAAAGAAGCTATTTGGTTGAGAGGTTTGTATGCTGAGCTTTCTGGAGATTCATCTTGCTCTACCATATTTTCTGACAGTCAAAGTGTTATATGTCTTACAAATAATCTAATGTATGATGAGAGAACAAAGCACATTGATGTCAGATTTCACTATATTCGAGATGTTATTGCTGAGGATATTTGAAGGTATGCAAGATAAATACGCATGATAATCCTGCTGATATGATAACGAAGCCAGTTCCTACCAATAAGTTTGAGCTTTGCTCAGGCTTAGTTGTTACTTCTCACTGATCCTATGGACTTTGACGCACAAGACGTTTATGCTAATTTGGATGGAGTTATTTATTTTCTTTGACTACTGGAGGGAATTTGGCTCAAGGCGGAGATTGTTAAATCGTGATCCAAATTCTACCGTGTCGGACGAGACATAGTACAAACGGTGTGGGCGTTGTGCTGACGTTGACGCGTACGAGTACAACTTGTTTACTTGTTCTTCAAGGACTCTCATGTATTGCCCTCATATGTTTAGTCGCACCTAATGACGGTCTGTCTGTCTCGTGCTTGTAATACTCCTCCATCATAGTGATTATGTCTTCATGCATTGTGGTTTTCTCCCACAAGGGTTTTCATGTAAAAATCCATGTCCCGTGTCTTGTTTATTCTTGTTTTATCTAACAGTGTGGCATTTAGTTTTTTCTTTAGTGTTTTAAAGCCACCTAACAAGGAAGTTAGCGCTGTTACAAAAGGACCCATGCAAAAGTTAGTCAATTTACGAGCCATCAAAGATAGACTGAGGTGGCAACCACGTGGTCGTTTTTTCTTCCAAATCTTTTTTAGTCTTATTTATATCTATATCTATATCTATATACCAATATAAAAAGAGTGAGTTGCAGAGATCCAAATAAATCTCATCTGTTCAACCACATCTATCCAACGGTATACGTCACTCCGTTTTTTAGCACTAAACACATTTAAGCACCCTCCACTAATTAACCAAGTAATTATATCCTACCTAATATTAATATGTAGTTTATATCTTGCCTAATATTAATAAGCAATGTAATTATTATCTTGACTAATATTAACATGCATTGCACATTAGTTTGATTAAATTAACTAGTTTATGTTCTAAATTGATCAATTTCTGAGTTGTTGGACTAAAGTATGTAACCAGTTTCAGTTCATGGACTAGCAGCATATTTCATTCCCAAATTTAGAATAGACTACTAGAGCTGCTTTGAGGGCACCCAGTTCTACACCTAATTAGTGCGGTACACATTAACTAACACCAATTACATGAAATGGCAGCATAAGCATAAAACCAAGTTTTGCACTGAATGTTTTTTTTGAAAGATCCATCATTTGCTGGCTTCATTGATTTAGCAGGAAGGAGAGTACAAAGGTTGATCAGAACGATCAGGAAGAGAAAATAAGGGAGAGATGGTCAAGCGACCATCATCTCGTGCTGAAAGCACGGAAATTAATCTTCTCCCAACATTTCCCCGAAAGGGGTCTCTAGCTTCTTTGCTCCTGCTAATCTCCATTGTTCTAAGTTACTACTGATCTTTGCACATATCCGTTGATGACTTGGTGTCGCCCCCCTAAAGGTGCAGTCATTTCTCTCATTCCAGATCTCCCACAAGATCATAATGATCATTGATCTGATTGCTCTTCTGTTTTGTGGTAAAGTCCGGTTGATGATCTGCTGGCATACCTGAGCGGATGAGGTGAGGTCCCTGGTCGAGGGTGATAGAGAGGAGCATCCAGATCGCCTTGCCGTGTGCAACCAAATTTCCCACGCAAAACTGCAATCCCAAAACAAATGTGTGGACGTTTCAAGATTGCGAAGGCACGATGTGACAAGTAATCGTCGCCAACCCCTCCTCTGAAGCCGATCATTGCACCAAAGCCTGTCTTGGAGAAGCAGCCACATGAACATCTTGTGCTTGTTTGGAGCCCACACCTTTCAGATTAGATAGTTGAACCTGGGCTGACCCGAGGGTTGAAACTGTGTATTGTATGCTGAATTTGCAGAGTAGCAGCCATTGTTGGTGTATCGCCATTGTATGCGGTCGTCTTCTTGTGGGTGCAGCACTGTGTTTTCAGTCTGTAGTATACGCCACATGGACAGAAAGTCCGGTGCAATGGCCATGGTGTCACCATGCTGCAGATCTTTGATCCAGTGATCATTCCGAAGGGATGCTTCAACACTTCTACTTTTTCTGCGGGCGTGATTGTAGACTGTTGGGTATGAGATTGCCAGCGGGGAATCGCCTAACCAATTGTCGTTCCAGAAGTTTGCTTTGTGGCCGTTCCCAATCTGAACTTTTGTTGCCAAACTGAAAATCTTTCGATCCTTCTCCGACACCGGGGGTTTTAGCTGCACCCACGGCCTTGCTGGTTGATCCCATGCTAGCCACTGCCATCTGAGGAGAAGGGCAGTGCTAAACTTGTTTAGGTCTAAGATGCCCAACCCTCCTTGACGCACCGGGGAGCAAACCTTCGACCAGGCCACCTTGCACTTACCCCCGGCGAGCTCATAGCTCCATAGGAATCGCCTTCGAGCCTTGTCTATCTCTCGTATGATCTTCTTTGGCACTTTTAGCACAGTCATGGTGAAAGTTGGCAGAGCGGAGAGGACGCTGCGTACCAGAACCCTCCTACCTGCCAAGTTGAGTAGCCTTCCTTTCCAACCCGCCAGATGCGCTTTAATCCTGTCTATCAAGAACTGGAAGTGGCTCAGCCTCAGCCTGGCCGTCGAGATCGGCAAGCTAAGGTAGGTCAGTGGGAACCCAGTCAGAGAGCCGCCGAAACCCTGTAGCACTTCCGACAAATTGATGTCGTCGCACCTAATGGCTGCCACTGACGATTTACTTTGGTTGAGATGCAGCCCCGTTGCTTCCCCAAATTTTGTCAGCAGATCAAGCAGCGTATCAACCTCGGCCTTGGATGGATTGGCGAATATAACCGCGTCATCTGCATACAGGCAAACCCTCATACTTGCATTCTGCCCGGCAATCAGCGGGCCCCTTCTCTCCGCAGGCCGCTAGCAGGCGATGGAGTGGATCAATGGAGATGATGAAGAGGAGCGGGGAGAAAGGGTCTCCCTGACGCAGGCCTTGGCGGTGCCAGAACTTCTCTCCCGGCTCGCCGTTCATTAGGATGGAGGAGGAGGCCGAAGATAGCAGCATGGCGGTCCAGTCCCTCCAACGAGAGCTAAAACCCATTCTCTGCAGCAGTTCCAGCAAGTATTCCCAGGAAACTGAATCGAAGGCCTTGGCAATGTCCAGTTTGAATAGGAGAGCCGATTTTTTGTCCCTGTGAAGCGCTCTAACACAGCCCTGTACATACTGATAGCTATCATGGATGCACTTGCCCTTTTGGAAAGCAGTTTGCGCGGGGGAGATGAGGTCCTTGAGTTTTGGGGCCAGCCGCATAGATAGTACCTTAGCTATCAGTTTCGACACGGAGTGTATGAGGCTGATAAGCCTGAAATGGCACATCTCCGTTGCTCCATCCTTTTTTGGCAGCAGTGCTATGAACGCGCTGTTTAAATCATCGAAGTTTGCTCCTGCTAGGTCATAGAATTTCTGAAAAACTGCCATAATGTCATGCTTGACGATGTTCCAACAAGCCCTGAAAAAACGCCCGGTGAAGCCGTCCGGTCCAGGCGCTTTTTCTGCCGGTGAGGCCTGAATTGCCGCCCACACCTCATGCTTGGTGAAAGGTAGATCGAGCCCCGTCATGTCAACTACCGACAGGTGCAGTTCGTCCCAGTTAAGAGTGCAGTTGCGCTGCCAGCTCCTTCCCAAAGCCTCTGTAAAGTGATCGCGCACGGCCGATGCCTTCTCCTAGTGTTCAGTAATGTCAGCGTTGCCCACCCTGATCGAATGAATGTAGTTATTCCTCCTTCTTGCTCTGATTTTTGCATGGAAAAATTTTGAGTTTGCGTCGCCAGCTTTGAGCCACATGATCCTAGAAGCCTGTCGTTTTCTGGCTCTCTTGATGACGGCCAATCCAATCACCTTGAGCTTAAGCTGCTTGCGCAGCAGGCGCTCCTTCTCCGTCAGGTGCCTGGCCTCCTGCGCCAAGTCCAACTGCAATATCACCGTGTTTGCAATGTGGAACTGCATCTTGGCGCCTCCAAAGAGCGATCTTCTCCAGATTTTCAGGTCAGCCCCAGCCCTCTGCAGCTTCCTGCCGATGCGTATGAACGGGCAGTCGTGATTCACCGGCCGATCCCAGGCGTGCTGCACTGTCTCATGGAAGTGCGGGAATTGCCGCCAAAAGTTTTCAAACCTGAACCTAGCTTTCCTAACTGGCGACACACCATTGGCTAACAGGAGGGGGCAGTGATCGGAGAAGGACGTAGAGGCCGCCGTAAGCAACACGTCGGGAAACATGTCTTCCCATGCTAAGTTGTAAAAAACCGTGTCAATGCTGCATAAAGTAGGTGCTTCTCGCTCATTACTCCAGGTGAATCGCCTGTTTCTGCACTTGACTTCTCTGACCCCTGCGTAGTCGATCGCTCGGCGAAAGCGGCCCATCATCCTTCTGTTGATCAGGCTGTTGCTTTTGTCTCTGGCTTGATAAATCATGTTGAAGTCACCATTAAGCATCCACGGATCAGATGGGGGAGGGGCCACGCTGGCAAGTTCAGAAAGGAAGTTTTCTTTCTGTTCATCCTCTGTCAGCCCGTAGACGGTTGTCATCCAAAAGAAATCGCTGTTGCCAATGATTTGAACCCTAACCGTGATGGAGAAACTAGTGATCATGTGCGAGACTATGTCGACTACTTGCTTATCCCAGAAAATGGCAGCACCGCCTCTAGTGCCTGTTGCGGGCAAAACAACACATCCCTGAAGCGAAGGACCCCCTACTTCTACTGCTAATTGCATGGACCAGGATTCGATCTTTGTTTCCTGCAAATTTAGGATTGAAATTTTGTTTGCGTGAGCCACCTCGCAGACGGCCGAGCGCTTTGCAGGGGAGTTTAGGCCTCGCACGTTCCAAGACATGATTCTGAAGTTCGTATCAATCATGGGGACAGGAGATATCTCTTCGTCGACTGACATAGCTACTGAAGGCAAATACGAACACACGAGCCTTACAATCCTGCTGGGGACAACGCCGGCCACCAATAGACCCCAAACTCCAAATAGCCTAACTACCTCTACCTTACAGTGGGCACAACACATTGGATTAAAACCTAAATCAAGCTGGTTTAAGACCAGCCGTCGACGAAGACTACGAAGGAGGACTAACATGATCACAGAACTAATGCATCCTCGCCGCTCGCTCCGGCCATGCCCGCAGCGATCTCCAGGGCCTCACAGTCCAGGCCTGTGAGCTTGGCAATGGCAGCGATGTCGTTGTTAGTGAGAGGCTCCTGGAAACGCTTGAGGAGATCAGCAGCATCCTTGGGCGTCATCTTGTCTTTAGGCCCGAGCCCACCGAGCTCCTGGATGAGGCGCATCGCCGCCCTCTGCGCAACCGGGACAGCAGAGGCCGCCGCTGCCTGCCTAGCACTGCGGCGCGAAGGGGCCGAGGTGGCACGCACCTTGGGTGGAGCAGAGGGTCGCGGCCGCACCGGAGGGCTGGGCAGAAAGGCCTGGGGCACCGGAGCGAAGAGCTCCAGCACACCTTCATGGCTGTTGCCATCCGTTGCCTCGGGAGGGCCGTGGTCTTGCGCTCCACCAATCTGCAGACTGTCGACCTTGTGGGTGATCGCGTCGACATGGAACCCCACCGCGGCCGCTGCCAGCGAGCAGATGCAGGGGCTGGAGAGCGGGGCCGAAAGGTCGGCGATGCACGGGAGGATGCCGTCGTCTTCGTGGAACTCTTCCATCACACCAGAGCGCGTGCGAGCATGCGGGGGCGAGTGTCCACCATCTTCAAAGGCCAGCGGGGAGTTGAGGGCGTCGAGCATGGCGTTCTCGATCTCGAGCTGCATGACGTCCGTGCGTGGCGGGGGGGGGGGGAGCGCGGCCACCAGGTAAGGAAAAGAAGGCGGTCACGGGGTCCATCTCCTGGGCTTCGCAGCGCGGGGCCACCGTCGTCTGGCGAAGAGGGAGTGGCGGGGTAGCCCGAAGCGGCGGCGCCTCGGTCGCTGCCTTGCTCTTGGCGCGTCCCCGCTCCTGATCGCCGTGCCTCCTGCCCGCCGGTGTCCTGCTGCGCCGCCTCGATGACGTCAGTGGACTTGCCCTTGGCGTGGCATGAGGTGCCCAGGAACACATCACGCCACGAGCGCCGCTGCTCGCCGGAGTCATCCTCGTCGTGGTCGTGCCGGTTCGGCCGAGGGGCCGCCCGGCAAGCAGCAGTAGCCAGCCAAAGCCTCCGGACGGCGAGTCTGCGCCTGACCATCTTCGACACCTCCCGTCCAGGAGACGGGCTCAACGACGCGGGGGTAGGGGCGGTTATCATCGTCTTCGGAGGAGGGGATCCCGCTCTGGCCCGAGGGCGAAGAACGCGGCGAGAGCGGGGTCCAGTCTTCAACTCGATCCACGTGTAGCAGCAGATCATAGCGGCGCACGCCCGGCGGCGGGGGGACGCGGCGGTCCGGCGGGGAGTAGCCGAGGATCTCATCGACGCGGCCTGCTCCCCTCTTGACCACCCAGAGTGCCCGCTTTTTCGGAATGTGCGCGACATCCCAGGTCCAGAGCCAGCACGCGAAGGTTTTCGTGTGGCCCCGCTCTAGCGTCCTGCTGTCGAGGCGGTCGATGCGGACGAAGTCGCCGAACGCCTCCTCCGCGCGCTCGAGCAACCAGAACTGCATTGGGAGATCCTCGACGACGATGCGGACATGCAGGGGCAGCTTCATGAAGGCGGCGTGGTCGTCCTCGTGCCAGGCGCGGATGAAGAACTTGGCGCCGTCCACCCGCAGCACACCGCGTCTCATAGCGTTGTCGCGGTGCGCCGGGATGTCGAAGTGCACCAGGAAGGCCTCCGGGTGGTGGAAGGTGACACGCAGCTGGAAAGGGGGAGTGCCCAGTTGTGCCTCGATGGCCTTGCCCACCGCCATGGGATTGGTGGAGTGGACCCCGTCGGCAGCGGTGAGGGTGACGGCGTGCAGGCGCAGAACGAGCTCCTCGCGTTCGAGCGCGGGCGAGGCGACCACCACCTTGTTGCTGACGCGCGGGCGCCGGGAGTGGTTGCAGCGGAGGAAGCGGTCCATGGCCGGGGAAGCGGAGGCGCCTGGCGAAGGGAAGCGAAGGCGCTCGTGCACCGGAGCTCTGGAAGGAGCCGGGTTCAGCCGATCCCGGGCAGCCCCTCCTGGACCCCCGTTCCTCGGGTTCTGCGGGCACTCACGGGCGAAATGGCCTTGGCGCTTGCAGAGGACGCAGCGGAGCGGATCTCTGCAATCCTTGCGGAGGTGGAGCTTGCTGAGGCACCGGAAACACTTCCCTTTGAACCTGCTTAAGAAGGCGTCGCGGCCGGCGAACGCATTGAAACCCTATTTGGCGGTCCGGCGCTCCGGTGATGACGCGTATGGACCGCATGCCCAAAGCCAGCGCGCTTTCCCTTCCTGGATCTGACCTCCGTCCAGCCATGGTCATCGCCCGAAGAGGAAATGTCGACAGCGGGGGATGGAGCGACAACCATGGATTTAAGGCGCCCCTGCCCGAAAGCAGGGGACGCACCCAGATCCGTTGGGCTAAGATGCTGCTCCGGCCGGGACGGGCCACCTCTCTCCAGGAATCGCGGCGTCGAAGCTGGATCTGATCCCACGATGGTTGTGGCCGGTGTTGATGGCGAGGCCGAGGCCCTTGACAGACCGCCCGAAGTCGAGGAACCGCGAGGAGAGAGGGGCTCCGTCGCGAGCCAGTAGGGAGGACGGGACGGACGCCTTGAAGCCATTAATGTCGGATTTGTGGCCGCCGCGGCCGGAGTGGCCAGCAGCGCAGGGGAGCGGGAAGGAGAGTGGGGGGCCAAAGGGGGCACCAACTTGCACCACTTTGGCTTTACAAACTTGCACTGAATGTGAAAGCCCTCAATGACCAGAGCCACCGGAAAGAAAATCCGCGACACTACTGGTCGGCACTCCCTCTATAAAGAAATATAAAGTAGTGATCTAAAAGCTTTTATATTTCTTTACGGAAGGAGTACTTGCGTGGCAAAATTTTTATTTTATTTTATATTTTAAAACAAGCAATTGTTTTTTAACAGACTGCTAAAATGTTTTCAACTCCATGAAGCATGAGATTCCTGTAAGAGTTCCGTAGGCGAGTTCACGGGCGGAGGCTCCGCCCGTGGACCGTGGTGGGTCCGACACACACACGGTCGCTCATCCAGATCTCGTCACATGAAAATGCAGCGGGCGCTCTTTGGTTTGTCACGGGAAAGCTACAGATATCTACCCATTGATACGTACCGTTCACCAGCTTTTGTCTTGCACTCGTAGAACTCCCCGCACCATGGTTATATTTGTTCTTCTTTGGCGAGAAACACAAGGTGACATGACACGCGGGAGTAGGTCGGTTCCTTCACACAGAGCGAACGTACGTACGTACGTACATGCGCCATCTTCTTTTGGTTTCTTCGACCTCAAGGAAAGGAAAGGAAAGGAGGGCAATACAGCACAGGTCGATGAACCCCAAAGCCGCTACATCTTTACACGAGTGCGCCCCTGCTTTTCTTTCACTTATAATCAGTGGGAGTTGTAAAGCAAAGGAGGAGGAGGATAATGCCTAGCCAAGGAAGGGAGCCCAACCTAGCAAGATATTCCTGACCGAACAACTTGGTCACGATTGCACACGTTCACAGAAAATATTGGTACTCCTTAGTCCATATTTCACAAGTGTAGACTAGTCTCATTTCATGCATCTAGCCTTTGTTTTTTCCACTCATAGAAGAAATTTTCATCTATTTTGGCGTTCTCATTCGGCAGACAAGCTGATCCGGATACAGCTCACCAAAATCCAACCAAGAAAAAAGAAAACGAGCTGGTGGTACTAGTACTAAATTCCAGTGCTACTCCAGGCACAGACACCCGGCCGAAAGAAACCAACAAGCGTGTGCCGGGCCAGGAAGGAAGAGAGGCACCTCACCAACCAAGAGAAATCTCCTCGCCTCAACCAA
Organism: Aegilops bicornis; assembly: GCA_021605145.1. Taxonomy (NCBI): domain Eukaryota; kingdom Viridiplantae; phylum Streptophyta; class Magnoliopsida; order Poales; family Poaceae; genus Aegilops; species Aegilops bicornis. The sequence goes on along the minus strand of CM038671.1, from coordinate 418,800,780 downwards.
GACTCGACTTGCTGGCTGGCCTCGGCAACTTCGATCTCTCCACCTCTCGAGTAGGGTATAGGAGTACCAGGGGTGGCGGGGCCGAATGGTGGTCTCCGTGAGCGCGGGCGGTGGGGTGGCGGACGGGTTGCCGACTCTGTGTTCGGCCTCCTCTGCCCGTTCTTGGCCCGCTTGATGATGCCCAGGTGAGCATGGTTGATAAGCTATAAGATGTCTGTAGTTTTCAGGCTGTGTGTGAGAGTGCAGGCGAGTTGCTTGTCTGTTTGCCTACCAAGGCTCACATCAAAAAGATACGTGCTGCGTGACTCACATGGTGCTCCCATGGAAGGCATCGGAGCTATTTGCCCCAGATTTAGTCAGTGTTAATGTGTTCAGGGTGTTTGCTCGAAGTAGATGAGCCGAGTTAATAGTTTCTTTTTGATGAAACCGAGTTAATAGTTTCTTGGTACTCTTGGATGAATGTCGCTCATAATTGAACCCAAGCTGCTAGTCTTTATCACCCTCTATCTATAAACTGGACTTCCCCATCTCTGCTTCCAGTCTGTGCCCTATGAAAGTTGGATCGTCTCTTCTTTCTTGATCATGATATATAGAGTTTTTGTGTGTTCTTTTGATTTGTCAATGTATTGTCAGTACCCTGGGAAACATCACGTACTCAAGGTTGCTTCATAAAATGAGTATGATATGTTTGAGCTTTGGAGCTAATGTTAATGGACCCGAGTATCCAGCGAACGTCAGATTTTTAGGCATTTTCATGGCAAGTTGTGTAACTTGTGTTTGCAGAGGATGGCAAGTCTAGTTGGCGAGCATGGCAAATCCGCCTCGGTTCATTTTTTTTCCAGGAAATTGCCATGCTTGCAAACTAAATTTGCCATCCTTGCACCAGTATAAATTGCCATGAAAAATGTTTGATTTGTCATGCCTATAAATCCGGCGTCAGATTTTTAGCATTTGCGATGTTAATTTCACTCAGAGACCAATCAATTGCTTATAACGGCTGTTTGTCTTATACATTATGAATAAATTGGTCGTTTGGACTTCCTGAATTCTGTAGATAATCTTCTTTTAACATTCTTATCGATGTTGAATTAGGTTTTTATGTTGCTGGTCTGGTCTATGAGCTGCAAGTGACTGTCCAGTTGTCGGTCAGGTAAACAATCTGTAACTCGGTGTTTAATTCTCGTATAATGCTATAATTATTGAAGGCAGGGATCTCTACATGATCTTGTGCTATTTTGTTACATTTTAGTGAAGAGATTACGTTAGTACTGTATCCAATTTTTTTCTGGAGTGCCATCAGCACTTCTTGGTTTCTAGTAAAGCCATTCTTGTGTGATTTACTTGAATAACCTTTATGTAACTAGCCATTTAATTCTCTTTTTGGTAACTTTGATAATGGCTTTATGTGTTGTTACCAATTTGTTATTCAATCTCTTTATTTGTTTATACTTTGTCTAAAAATATCACCGCAGTCCTATTATTTCTGAAGATGTGCGGCAAGGATGACCTAATGCTGAAGTGTGTCCTGGTTGCAGGGAAATCAAAATGTCAACAAGTGAAAACTTACGGGTGGAGTTATTGTCCAGGACCCCGCCTTTTGGTTTGAGACTATGGGTTGTGCTTGGCATAAGCATTTGGGCTGCAATTCTGTTTGTCCTAGGCCTCATATGCTTCCTGTTGGTATACTGGAGGAGACGAGGGAATCATCATGATACTGCTGAGCCTGAAATCCCAGATGTAACCAAAGAGATTGCAGTAGATGAAGTTGGTAGCCGAGCTTTCGTGGAGAACATCAGTGCCCCAGAAAGTCACATCTTTCCAGTGAAGGAGAGAGCCATCTTTCCAGTGAAGGAGAGAGATCCAGAGAAAGAATCGGGGAAAATGTTCGCTCACTTGATTACGAGCAAATCAAGTGATGATCATAATTTGATTGAGTGCAGCTCGCACCAATATGATAGGGCCCAGGAGTTATACTCTGGTGATGAAGGCAGTTCAGCATATGATAAGAGGGAGTACTCTCAGAGTGCCACCATGTCCATGTCTCCTCGAGCTGGTCTCCCAGAGTTCTCTCACCTGGGTTTGGGTCATTGGTATACTCTCAGAGAGTTGGAGCATTCAACAAATGGGTTCTCTAATGAGCATATCATTGGAGAGGGCGGATATGGGGTTGTTTATCATGGCCGTCTTATAAATGGAACTGATGTTGCAATCAAAAAACTTTTTAATAACCTGTAAGAGACATTAACATTGATTCTTACCATAAAGAATAACTTCTTATAGACCACAAAATTACATGCCCTGAGTAATATATTATTGACTTCTCTGAAATCTTCATATGGTTTTCCAGGGGCCAGGCAGAGAAAGAGTTCAGGGTCGAAGTTGAGGCCATTGGTCATGTTAGGCATAAGAATCTGGTGCGACTTCTGGGTTACTGTGTCGAGGGAAGCCACAGGTGAATCTTTGTTTACACACTCTGTTAACCAGACTTTTATTTTCTCTTCCATTCACCAATATTCGTCAAGCTGTAGTCCCATATATTTGTCTTTCACGGATAGTTACATTACTATATATTTTCATGTTTATTCTTTTATTCCCATCACATCTCTTGAGTTTATTTTTTAAGTTCTTTAGTTAAAAGTTGTAGATAGCAATTTGTATGATTGCAAGGCATGCTTTCAATGTTTATGTACAATGCACTAATTACCAAAATCTTGATACAGTTTAGCTAGCAGACTTTGTCATCTCAAATCTACTGAGGAAAATTGTATATAATCGGATACCGACACTAGCTCCACATAGTATATGCAACATTGTTGTCTATCTCAAAATCAGCAAAAGTTTTCAGTTGTTATCTTAGTGTGCTCGATGCTTATTATGTTGTTCAGTTGTTAAATGTTGAATATGAGTATCAAGGCATCATTTAGAATCATTTTACGAATTAGTAACTAGTAAGAGATTTATGATAAGCATTCATCCACTTTATATGCAGTTCAGGTACCAATGCTGTTTCAAGAAACATTTATGTAATATTATCATCTTTAGTTCGCCATTTACCTAAAAATATATTTGAAGTTTATGTGTATGCTTGATTTATGCAGTCTGAATCACGTCTTGCTAATATTAAGTCGAGCCTAGTTGACAAGATACTGCTTCACTCATAATTGATCTTACATGACCAATATTTGCTCACAACAGTTGCCTGCCACAGTCATGTCCTTATGTTATTGTGGATTGAGTATTGGCATATTGTAGATAGCTTCCTATCTCCTTAGGGCATCTACGATGGTGTTATCTTGGCAATACCATGTAGATTGTATGATGAACGAGGAAAAAAGGAGTTTGCCTTCTCTTAGCTAAGAGATGATCTTGATCTCTTAGCAAGAAATAGAAGACATTTTTCACCATTATACGAGATGTCTTGTCTCAATCACATATTTCCTTGTTTAATTTTTATCATCCAATAATCTGAGGAGCATTGCTACAGATAACACTAGAAGATAATCCATTGTACAATATGTTCTTTTACTGATCTAGATGGTGTGGAATGAATAAGAAAAGACTGTCTTGGTGCACTAGCACCAACCCGCCCATCAGAGGTCAACTCACGTGAGGCGCAATTATTTCACGGAGTGACTGGTTGATCCATTTTTTTCCTCCTTAGGTATTAAGTCTGTTTTCTTAAGGCAATACAAGTATAACCTTGTAAAGTTTATATAAATGCATATGAATACATGAAAGTCTATTTGCTTGATCGGTGTATATAGTACTTTTGTGTAACAATTACTATTTGCAGCCACTACAATTAAGTAACTCTTCTTGCAGGATGCTTGTCTACGAATACATCAGCAACGGCAACTTAGAACAGTGGTTGCATGGTGCGATGCGTCAACAAGGTGTTCTTACCTGGGAAGCCCGCATAAAAATTACCCTTGGCATTGCTAAAGCGTAAGTGATGTCCTCTTCTTGAATTTGGTGTCTTTCTTCTATATTGGGCCCTCTTTCAACAAATCATTCTGCTTGGCAGACTGGCTTATTTGCATGAAGGCATAGAGCCAAAAGTTATTCACCGTGATATCAAATCCAGTAATATCCTTATTGACGAAGAATTCAATGGAAAACTTTCTGACTTTGGATTATCTAAGCTCTTGGGTGAAGGGAAGAGCCATATAACTACTCGAGTTATGGGGACTTTTGGGTAAGCTCTTATTGTCATGCTCCCATTTTTTCCCTACTGAGTTGCAGAAACTGGAGAAACATTGATATCCAGTGAACCCATTTCCCTGAGTTGAATTATCCATTAGGAATTGATAAGGTAACAATCTATTAACTCGGTTGCATTGTTTTCAGCTATGTAGCCCCTGAATACGTAAATACTGGACTGCTAAATGAAAAGAGCGACGTGTACAGTTTTGGGGTACTACTCTTGGAAGCGGTGACTGGAAGGGATCCTGTTAACTACAGCCGGCCTGCCAATGAGGTGAGCACGCACAGAACCAACCCTGTAGCGGCCATGCATGCCTCAAACATATATACCTAGTGGTCACTCATGTTTCTTTCCAAATCTTGTGGTTTTTAATTGGGGAAAGATATGCTGATATGGATACCCTGCAGGTCCATATGGTGGAGTGGCTTAAACAGATGGTTGGCAGCAGGAAAGCAGAGGAGGTGGTTGATCCTGAAATGGAGGCTAAACCAACTAAACAGGCTCTCAAGCGTGCTCTCCTAGTCGCGCTCAAGTGTGTAGACCCCGTTGCTGACAGAAGGCCTACTATGGGTCAGGCCGTTCGTATGCTCGAAGCAGAGGATGGGCTATCACGGGAGGTTTGTACTGAGTACTGTCTCTACTTTCTTACTACTCTATGTGTTAAGTGTCAAATTGCAATAGTCTGAACTCTCAAGTCTGATGTCACTGAAGGAACGGAGGAAGAGCCGGCCGGCGCATGTCGATGGTGGAGACACCTGACCTGGATTAGCAGTCCAAGGCAAGGCCGCGTGTGTTGGAATTGCTTGCGGTAAGGAGTATCATCTGGGACGTAAAATGTAAATAAAGCTTTCGCTGGCAAAAAGAGAAGATCAAATAAGCCTTCTGCTTATGATCTTACTGGATGGTAGATTACTATGGTGGGAATCCACATTCCACAAGAGTAATTCCTGATCGCGACTCTGACCTTCCAAAAGTCGCTGAAACAGCATATGAATTTTCGAAATGTACAGCAGGTAGGCTGATAGTACTGGGTAGCGAGAACTTGTTTGCCAGTACATTTGTATTTATCTATTTTTTAGTTGATCAAGTCCTTAGAGCAACTCCAACGTGCCGACCCATTTCGTCCGCGCGTGTCCGTTTGGGTCAAAACGGACACAAAAGTCAGCCCAACGCGCCACCCAAACGAACGAACATCTGCTTTTCGTCCGCCCGACGACTCATTCCTTGCTCAAATTTTGGCCTCATTTGCGTTAGCGCGGACACGAAGCGGCCGCGCGTGACGTGCGCCTACTCCTCCCCTTGGCCCGCCAGTCGATGGCACACGCGCGACCTACTCCTCCCCTTAGCCCGCTAGTCGGTGGCACAACGACCATCATTTTCCTCAACTTTCCCAAAACACTTCCGCCCGCACGCGCTCCCAACCGCTCGCCATGGACTAAGCGCCGACCCTCAATGCCGTCGTCGGCCTCCCATCCCTCACCTTGTCCGGTCTCATCTCCGTCGCCTCCGCCAAAGGCAAGCCTAGCACGCCCAAGATCAAGGGCGCCGCCAAGAAGCGGTGACGCCGAGGAGCGGGCCGCGGCAATCGACCAAGAGGAAGGGTCGAGGCACGCCGCCAAATCTCGGCAGCCGCCATCGCCGCTTTCCGCCAGACAAGCGGGAGGAAAGCAATGCCCGAAGTCGCCACAACAACGAGGAGGCCTTGTTTCACGTAGGTTAAACCACAGCCGGCCACCGGGCTCGTCAGCGTCGCCGTGGCCGCGGCCAGCACGTGCTCGTCGGCATTTCTTCGGATGGTGCTGCTAGAGTTGCCCCACTCGTCTGCCACACAGCCGATTCCCGACTTCCATGTCTATCCGCAAGCCTTCCACTTCTCAAGGGAATGCTTGCCCGAGGTGAGCGTGGTGGCTCCGCCCATGCTCGCGGCCGCGCCCATGGCCTTCGACCTCAACGCCACGGAGGTGGCCGGTGCATCATCCTCCGAAGGGGCGAGGAAACGCCCGCAGGAGATACCGATAACATGCTTCCCGCTACCGCAACTCGCTCGATGAATCGTTGGTCACGGTGACGCATTTAAACGGCCAACTGTTTCATCATCGAGAACATCATCTTCGAAGGCGGTGTAGGGGCCGCTGCCTCCGCTGGCGGTGTCGGCGCGGCTCCTTTCTATCTCGAGGAGACCCAAAGCCAAGACGGTCGAGCGCCATTCATGCCCGCCACCTATGATCAAGCTGGCATAGACAACACCTTCCTGCAAGATCATGAAGGTGGACTTGAACACCGTGTCACCGAGGAAGCGGCCATGGTTTGAGAAGATGCAGGTCGACATGCTCAAGTTTGACGACAAGTGATCTATGGTGGAGGGCACCATTCTTTTTTTATGCCGGCAAGTGTGCTGCCATGACCACGATCGAGATGGCATGGTCGAACTCCCGCCCCTTTTTGTGTGCTGGCATGTGTGCCGGCCGCTGGTAAGTGCACCAGCACTGTGTGGTGGTTTCTTTTGGAGGTTGGCATTGTCGGCCCACCGTTGGCATGGCGCCGACATGAACTCTGGAAGATGGCATGGCCACTGGCATGATCTATGGTTGATGCATTTTAAAATTTATGCGTGGACATGAAATGGGTCGCGCGCTTTGGGCGCATGGCCGACCTAAATCAAAAACAGGGCGGATGCCGAGCGGGCGACCGACCCAAACGGATGAAAAACGGCGTGTCCATGAGGGTCGGCTAGTTGGAGTTGCTCTTAGTGTGTAGACCACGGATTGCTAAAGACTTTGTGATTGCCTAGTTTCTAAAATGCAGCATAATTCAGATTCTTAAGTGAGAATTGGTTGACTGATTGAGAATAAGATCATAGACAAAGTAAGGGAGCTCCCAAAGTTGTAGATTTGGTAGAAAATTTGGGGAGTTCAAGGTTGATTTGGTATAAGCGTAGATCTAGGTCTTCTCTCTATTTCGCTCTCAAGAATTGAGCTTTCAAGTGGCTAGAGATGGAGTGTAAGCTTGGAGGTTGTAACTGCGGGAAATGAGATCTGGTCGACACCCAACCTTTGGAGAAGAAGGTAGTACTTATATGGACTCACTCAAATATGCTCTCTCACACTTTGCGGGCAAACCCGACACTAGAAGAGAAAGTAGAGAAATGACTAGTCACAACTTTAATTACTTGGCATTTGAAATCCATGACAGTAGCGACCATAATTCATACGCTGGCTATATTGCATTAGCGGTCATGTGGTCATAGATGTGTTGCCCAGTTGCCTGCAATGTCGAACACTATTAGTGGCGTCGGAAAAGGTAGACACACAACATAGATCGGACAAGCTGTAGCATGGGCCGAATAGACACGTCACAGGTTATTTATGGGCACTTTTTTGGGCCCTAGTTAGTTACGCCGTGGCTTGTTAGGCCCGCTCCAGCACTTGTCTATTTTCTTTTACTCCCTTGCCAAGTGAAAAAATTAGCCATCTCTCCTTGTATCTTTTTCACCACTCCCTCTCGACCAGCTGTCGTCGCCGTCTCCGGACCTCGCCGCTTGTCGCAACCGGGCCTCGCCGCTCATCGCAACTGGATCTAGTTAGTGTTTGTGATGCTATTTGAATGTGTCTATTTTGCTTAACTTTTCCGAATCCATGTGAACTTTGCTGCACCTCACAGTGTCTACACAAATCTTAATCATCAAAATTTATACATAACTTTGACAGTGAACAATGGTAGTAAATTAACACAAGTTTCAACACACTCTCACCATTAACTACAACACATCTACCACCCTTCCAGGGTAGTCTCATGAAATCAAGCACTGAAATATTACACCAGTTAACTCACTACACCTCACTTTACTTTACCACTGTCACACTACACCTCCACTTACACTCCTCTACTGAACTCCTACTCAAGACCTATCCACCTCACTTCTGCCACACTCCATATCTTTAGAACCTCGCTCACAACTCTCCACCTAGCTCCAACCATGGCTGGTTCTTCCTCTTCTCCAGACCCATGGCTCAACCCATTCCCAACTGGCAAGGGATGGGTTGCCATTTCTCCTTGGTTTGGCGCGCGGCAACCAAGACCTCTTCCTCGACTACATGAAGGTTGCTATGAGATAGACCAACGTTCAAGGGCTGGTAGATGCAGCAGAGGAAGTGAGGAAGAAGGCGACGAGTGAGGAGAAGCAGCGCATGGACCAGCGCTATGGAAACCCAGGTAAGGGGATCCTGCCCATCGACATGTTGCTATGGGCAATGAAGGAGATAGACTCCGCCGATGCTAGGTAGAGGCAACGATGGGCAGACCACCGCTATGTCGATCCAGCACAAGTTACAACTCAAGCAAACACAGAGGTGCACCAAGACGACGATGACTTACAGATCGTCGCACCACCAGAACTGCAGGCTCGCCGCCGTCCTCCTCCCATCATCCTCATCAATGAAGACGAAGACGAAGTGGAGGTGTAGGTGCTGCCAAATCCTACCGAAGTCAAGCAAGAGGTACAACACTCAGGATGCTTAGCAGGGCAGGTGCCTAAGTGATTCTGAATCTGAAACAGTTAGTTTCAGATTCAGTTGTCTCTAGTGTTAGTTATCTTCAGTGTTGTTCAGTGTTACCAAGTATCAGTTTCAGTGTTAGCAAGTTTCAGTTATCTCAGACTATTTGTGCTATCTATGTAATGCTATCTATGGTGCCTCCTATGTGAACTAGTTTTGTTCAGTGTTAACAAGTTTGTGCTATCTATGTAATGTTACCAAGTTTCAGTTTCGGTTTCAGTGTTGTTCAGTGTTACCAAGTTTTAGTTTCAGTGTACCAACAATTAGCTTTCAGCAACAAATTGCAAGTAGGGGATGCAACCATTTGGGATAAAAAAAACAGATATAAACTTCACCAAACTTAGATAATATGGTTCTTAACTTAGCATCAGGGCCATTACACCTAGGATAATCCCAGAGCATTACAAATCAGGCGCATTACAGCACCCCACACCACAACTAAAATGATCTGAAACCATAGGTAGTTCATAGCTAATATTAATACTAAGATGCATATCTGCATCAGATTCCAGTCCTAGGCCAGTTATATATATAGGCCTCATATTTACTTACCAACCATAGGTACCACTTCACTCCTCCATGACAACTTTTTGAAAATTAGGCAGATTTTGGCACTAGTTAAGATATCACCAAGACTTCCTACACATGCATCTCTAAAGATAGGGCAGCAGAAATAGTAAAGCATGCAATTGTGCGGAAAGTAAAAGGGTAGAGATGGAAAATCAAACACAATGAAGACACGAAGATTTTTGGCGTGGTTCTAATAAGTGGTGCTATCGTAGATCCACGTTGATGGAGACTTCAACCCACGGAGGGTAACAGTTGCGCGAGTCCACAGAGGGCTCTACCCATGAAGGGTCCATTAAGAAGCAACCTTGTCTATTCCATCATGGCTTACGCCCATGAAGGACTAGCCTCACTCGGGTAGATCTTCACGAAGTAGGCGATCTCCTTGCCCTTACAAACTCCTTGGTTCAACTACACAATCTCTTGGAGGCTCCCAAGTGACACCTAACCAATCTAGGAGACACCACTCTCCAAAAGGTAATAGATGGTGTTGTTAATGATGAACTCCTTGTTCTTGTGCTTCAAATGATAGTCTCCCCAACACTCAATCACTCTCTCACAGATTTGGCATTGGTAGAAGGGGGGATTGAATGGAAAGCAACTTGGGAAAGGCTAGAAATCAAGGTTCACATGGTAGGATTGGAATCTCTTGATCTCAACACATGAGTAGGTGGTTCTTTCTCATAAAATGAGTAGTTGAGGTAGTAGTTCGTTCTGATGGCTCTCTTAGAAAGTGGGGGTGGAGGGGTATATATAGCTTTCACCCAAAGATCCAACCGTTACAAGTCTTTGACCCAACTCGGTGACACTGGACCGAATTCTCGGTGAGACCGACTAGTGTAAAAGAATCGAGCGTTGGAGGTTTCGGTGAGACCGATCAGAACATCTTGGTGCGACCGAAGTGCAATGGCTAGGGCAAGACCTCATTTCGGTAGTTCTGATCGTTTCATCTCGGTAATGCCGAAATGAAGCATCTTCACAACAGAAACTTGGTCATGCCTTCTTGGTGGGACCGAGATCCATATCGGTATAACCGAAATGCTAGGGTTTGGCTTAGGCAATGTATGTGATAACTCTGTGAGTTCGGGATGTAGATTTTTGGTGGGACCGAGATGAAACTTTTGGGTTTTGGACAGATGTGAAGTGGAGAAGTGTTTGAGGATTTTTGAGCAATATCACTAAGCACTTGAGCAATTGAGTCATGATCAAAACCTCATCCCCTTTTAATAGTATTGGCTTTCCTATGGACTCAATGTGATCTTGGATCACTTAACCAAAAATGTAGAGTCTTGGAGCTTTGGTAGTACTTGTCCTTAGCATTTTGAAGGGGTCCACATCCTCATGTCATTGCCATGCCACCATTGAGCTTATCTGAAATATACTAGATACGAGTGTTAGTCCAACAATATGTATGTTGACATTAATTACCAAACCCACCAAGGGAGCAAATGTGCTTTCACTAGCCTTCAGGAGCTCAGCAATGACATGCTCCAGCTTCTTCTTCTCTTCTTTAAGGAGGTCTCTGTCCACCTCTATCTCTTTCATGGCCTTCCTTGTGTTATGGTTTACATCAGCTTGACTTTGCACGATGCATCTCTGTTCTTTTTTCAGCTTAAGCTTCTCCATTTGAAGCTCAATCTTTGCCTACTCCTCAAGTTGCTTCTTCTTCTCCTTCAGTTCATTGACTGCCTGGCTTCGTAATCCATGTCATGAGAATTCTGTCCATCCTGGTAATCAAATAACTTGGATACACCATCCACAAGTTGGCTGTACTGATTTCCCAGAGAATCAAGCTCCTTGTTCAGTTTTGCCACCTCTCTCCAATGAGCCTCATTGTCTTGGACTCTACCAAGGTTCTGCTCATGATACATATCCTAGAGCTTGGTTAAGCACCTTTGCAGAATTACTGGCCAAGGGACATCTACACTCTCCACAACACCACAGTTCACACCATCCTGAAAATTCGGTGACATATTACTATTAGCTAAATTCAGTCAAATTTTCAGTGAGCTATATTCTTCACTAACAAACAAATTCAGAAGAACAAATAATAAACTATAATAATACATAGATAAACTTGCTAGCTCTATAATACAATTGCAAAACATTGCCTCTTTCAAGTGCTCTATACTACACTTACAGAATTCAGACATAGCAATGTTTTACACTTAAGCAAAATTCAGAAAAGCAACAACTAAACATACTATGATTCCGCTACAGAGAAATTTTTTACGCTTACGCAAAATGAATCACTCAAAAGCAAAGACGACTTAGTTTATTACCTGGGTTACCAACAAATTTAGTTAGAACCAAATTCAGTTGTTGACTGAATGCATTAACAAACAAATTTAGTTGCAACCCAATTCAGGTGCCGACTAAATTCAGGTGCTGACTAAAACAATCAAAGAACTGAACTAACATGAACACTAGCTAAATCCATACACATCAACACCACACCAGCTCTGTATTCAATTTTCAGTTACTGAAACAACAACAATTTTAGTGTTCTGTTTTCACTATGTAGCACCAAATCAATCTAACAAATCATAAACCATAGTTCCTCTTACCTGAGTAGCAAATCAAAAGAATCTCCGGCCAGTGTCAGTGCCTTCAAGTGCCAAAAACATGCCTGGCCTGTGCCTGTGCAGGATACACTTGGGCTCAGATTCAACCACAAGCACACAGAAACTTCAGTCTATCACAGTGTCAGGAGTTTACCGCAGCAACAAAAACATATATATCAACCACAACAGCTCACACATATGAACTTAAATGGAAGGAATCCAAAGTCTTCAAACCCTAACCCGAACCCTAGCAGAGGAGAGAACAGAGTGAGCTGACTTACAAAGTACTCCATCTACATGATTCTAAACTCCTTCATGTACCCGTCATCTGCGTGTGGATGCACCGCGTTGCTGGAGTGTGAGAAAAGAAAGAGGAGTGAAGCAGAGAGTCAGCGGGGGAGAGTGAGTGAAGCTGGGAAGGGCGGCTCGTTCCGACCGAGCGGCGGCACTAACGGCCGGCAGACGCACGCCGTTAGCCGTTAGGGCGGGCGTCGACTTGCCATGTGGACCAGCCATGTTAGAAACGCGTTTAAAATGGCTGAAATATTCGTCATCACGAGTTGGTAGTTTTTAATCATAAAATTAGAAAATTTTGATAGGTTTCGGTCACTTTTTTGAATGTAGTAGTTCAATGGGACGGGATTCCCAAATATGATAGTTTTTTGTCAAATACTTAGAATTAATATTCTGTCTTAGTCGCCCCTTGATACGTTGTAACTGTGCTTAAAAACTTTGATGGATGTGCATTGGCAAAATATGCGCACTGCACAAGGAGAAATTCTGCACCCCCGAACATTGTGCTGTTGAGCACACGAGGCCATATACCACGTGTCATATGTGAAGCTATGTAGAAAACCCCAATATATCGAAGCACACGAGGCCATATTCCTTTGAGACCGTTTGTAACAAATGTACTATTGCTATCCTACATTGCGTTGGAATATCACTATGAAATTGACTATTCCATGGAAAGGAAACCAAACACGAGGTCATAGTTCATGTTTTCCCGCGCCATAACGTGCAAAGTCTACGGGGTACTAGCTCTAGCTGGGCTTCGTGTGGTGGTATGAACTGCGGCATCTTTTCACGTGCCACCCCTCATGCTAGGACGGTCATGTGCACTGTGCCGCGAGCTCGCGACAGCGACGACACCTCCATGCCAATCACCACTGGCTAATTAAGCTACTTGGGTCGATGTTTACACCTCTATCTCAAAAATTCCGATGCGTCGATCATAAACAACATTCCCGAGTAGCACACCCGATCGACAGACGCGATGATGAATGATGAACGTGCTGGCAGATGCAGTAGCACACATGATCATCTACCTTTGGTGTAAGACTAGCTGCATGCTGACACTGCACTGTGAGCACTGCAGCAACGCAAGACATTAAAGCCAGCCAACAGATGAACGATTCTACCGTTCCCTCGCAGAACAGCAAGTTTTCACGTAGTACCGGACCTGAAAAGTAGTCTAAAATTAAGGAGATAGCTAGGCATGGACCAGCTCCGACGTAAAGAAGGAAAATGGATCCCAACGGCCAGGTTTGTGGTGGTGTAACGCAACCAGCCTGACCACATCCACATGCGTGTGTGATTCATTAGCCGCTGAGCAGATTCCATGATGCGACGCCATGGTCCCTCCCCCTGTGTACAATGTGCATGGTGCCATGGACCAGAAGATGGCGGCAGCAGTAGCAGTGCTGCTGCCTGTTCTGGCCAGGCAGAACCACCATATACGCATGATCCAAGAGGACCATTTGGGTTTTGGTTTGGTCTGCACTCATTATTAGTTCGCGCTCGATCCACTCCTGGGGTAAGTGCAGGTTTGTAGGTGAGCCACTTCGAGCGCCTTTTCGCCGGCATTTTTTATTTAGGACAAAGCAAAGCTTTATTACTTAGCAAGTCCATGTGCAACCGAGACACAAGCAACCACGTGGGCTGGTACATCGGACCCGTACTCCACATAGTGGTTTGCAGGGTACAAATGGACAACATGAGCAAGTTCATGTGCAACCGAGTTTGTACTACAACGACATACTCCTATTACATGTTTATTAGAGAACCACATCTTTAATTGGAACTTCGTATCCTCGATGATTGTTAGAAGGGAGAGAGAGAATTGATGGAATTGTCGATGTATTGCTTGAGCCTCGTGGGCATATATATAGGAGTATAATGATCTAGTTGAAGTACAAGGCAAGGCGGAATAATATCCTATACTATCTTATCTTTCCTTAGAATCAATATACTCAACATCCCCCCGCAGTCATAACGGTAGCGATGCAGACGGTGAGACTGAAGAAGAATCCGGAGGCAAGCTGACGGACACCCCCCCCCCCTCCCCACAGTCGTAACGGTCGATGCATCGCGGAAGTTGTGGCTGGAGTGAAACCGACGAGGTTGCTCAAGTAAGGCGGTAGCCCTTTGTGCCGTTTGTCGATGTAGCCGAGAGCGTAGGATGGTGTAGCCGTAGTCGAGGTAGCCGTGTGAAGAACGCCGTGGTCGGTGTCGAGTCGGGGGTCGCCGGTGTCGAGGTAGTCGCCATGGAGCTGCGGAAGAAGAGCAGCGGCGGCGGCGGCCTATGGAGGCGGCGGCGGCTAGAGAAGGAGCGCGGCGGCGGTGCTCGAAGTAGGCGATAATGAACCCGGATACAGCGATTTAAGACCGGCGCGGACGGTGATGTTCCCGCGCCAAGGGAGGCGGCGCGACGCATATCACGTGGAAGTCAACGCGCGTGGACGGCGGTGGACCGCGGGCCGCACCGTTACGGCCCAAAGGGGCGACGCAACGAAGGCGAGCAGGTCGGGCGACGGCGGGGAAGACCTCAGGACGGTTGCAGGGATCGCGTGCCACGCTCGCTACGGCCCGATGGGGCAACGCAGCGGCGTCGTGAGGGTCGGTGCAGCCTTAGGGACGGTCTTGAGCGGACGGCCTCGGCGGCGATTGACCAGGCAGCACTACGGGAAAAAGGCGACGCAGCGGCAACGCTGAGTCGGTGCAGCCGCGAGAGAACCACGGGCGACGGCAGGGATCAGCGTACACGCCGCTACGACCGATGGGGCGGCCGAGCGGCAAGCGATCGAGGGTCGGTGCAGCCACGAGGACGGCCTGGAGCGGATGGCATTGGGGCGACGGTAGACCGCGGGCCGCGGCACTATGTCCCGAAGAGGCAACGCAGCGGCAGCGCGCGGATCAATGCAGCCGGGGAACCACAAGGCGACGATGCTGCGGTCCGAAGGAACGACGCAGCTTCAGCCCGTTGCTCAATCGATGAAGGCGCGCTGTGCTCGAAGATGATCTTTAATCTTCAAGAGATCCTGCATGTCACACATCGTGGGACAGACCAGGAGTACACGAGCGGCCGCCGCAAACACGCTGGATCGCCGTATACAGGAGAGCTGATGGGCATGTACGTTCATACATGAGCAACCACACATACATGGGACACAACATGTGCATGCAGAGGCGTCACACGAAAGGATTGGCCGGTCAGGGTCAGCGCTCGCAGGCAACCACGCCAGCGCGGGCACGTGATGAGGACGAGAGGCCAGCGCTCGATGCGCTAGCGGCCGCCTATCCGCGTAGCTGCGTGCGTGAAGCCCGGGCATTATGCGGCGATCAATCCAGTCCAAGATGATGAAGATGTCAACGAAGCAGACACGCGTTGAGACAACGAATGACGACGGGCGACGCAAACCGATCTATAGATCGGAGAACCAAAAAAAAAGCGCCGATCAAGACAACCGGCGTGAGATAGAAAACCTGGATCAAGGATCGGGAAAAAGACTCTCTATGGCAGCCGATCAACAAGATCGATGGACGAACCCTAAGTATGGGTCGCGCGGCCCCCGGTGGCGGTCATGGAGGCTAACCGCCCGTATGCCAAAGTCGGAAGCGGCGGCGGCTAGGGTTTATAACCCGAAAACTGATACCATGTTGAAGTGCATGCTCTAGCCAATGCAACCAAAAGATCGATTTGATGAAAGAGACTAGGCAGCACATTATACGTCAACACTCCCCTCACGTGTGGCTCCCTCAGGCCTAAACGTGGACCAAAAGTGGGCTGCAATTTAATTGCGCCAGCCAGGTCTTAAACTCGAGACCTCTTGGCTCTGATACCATGTTAGAAGAGAGAGAGAGAGAGAGAGAGAGAGAGAGAGAGAGAATTGGTGGAATTGTCGATGTATTGCTTGAGCCTCGTGGGCATATATATAGAAGTACAATGAGCTACTTGAAGTATAAGGCAAGGCAGAATAATATCCTATGCTATTCTATCTTTCCTTAGAGTCAATATACTCAACAATGATGGCTGCGTACGGTGATGAGTCGGCCTTCCGAAGATCCAGGGCCTCCAGCAGAAGCTGCGTGCCAGTCTCAGACACCCCTAGTAATGATTATATCTGATAGGGTTATGACTTATTTAAGTGGATGGCTCAGTGTTGAGATGGCGGGACCCCCGGGTAGGGCCATGACAAGAATCCGACCTAGTAAGCCGGAACGGCCCAAGTCCATGCCTGGAGATCACTTGGCTGGGTCAACATCACAAAGCTCATCCACTCTGCACCACGACGTTCACCCGACTAGACCGGGCGTGAGTGGTGTATTAAAAGCTGGCGTTATTAACGGCACCAACAAACCTAGTTATATCATAACATGATCAAGGCGGTAGTTGTATTCCCTACCTCACCCCTATATAAGACGAGGCCAGGGTAGAATATAGAAATGATTTACGAGATCATGAGATACGCAAAGTCATAGATACACATTGTAACCATATCATTCATACAAGAGGTAAACATCTAACACAAGTAGGGTGCTACCTGGTACGAGCGCCATGATCGATTTAACGCCGTCTCAGAAAATGAGACCTTCTGTTGCTTTGGCTGAATGGTTGGTATGATCACAGGTATGAACGCGACCGCTCGTATGGAACGCCGTATTGGAAAACAACACCTCTTGTTGGTTTGGGTCCTGGCGCAGTACAAAATGCCATCAAATGCTCTGGACCTTCTCGACGTTCCTCTCCACCTGCGGTACGATTGCCGAATACGACCCAGCGGTTGTACCAAGCGTCACCTCAGCCTTCGAATTGCTTGAAAGGCTTTTTATTTTAACACTTCAGAGGTTAGTTCCAACATAGATAAAAAGCATATTTTTGAGACTTTCAACATGCGCTCAGTAGATAGCAACTTTACAGTACTATCAATCTCGGTACCGACTCTTTTTCTCTTATTTTCTTCCTAACAAAAACGTCAACACCCTATATTGAAACAAAAAGAAAACACACTTACTTTTCATCTACCTTATTCACATGGGTTGCCTCCCATGAAGCACTTCGTTGTCGTTCAGTAAGCATGACTATAGTGACGATTATTTCTTGAGTGTGATAATGACGAGCCCATAGCTCCTGGCATTTATGATGATGTCCTCTCCTGCATACATCTTCATCTTCTTTTTCCTGCTGAAATGTCCAACAGAGGATCTTTCAGCGGAAGGTCAAATTGCACATTTCCTTCAAAGACATTATTATAATGATAGCTTTTGTTGTTCTCAAGAATGGCCTACCTAATATAATAGGTGCAATGGGATATTCAAGCATATCAATGATAACAAGATCAATCATAACATGGTCAGTAAGTGCATCAAGTGCCCCATTAGTGGTTTTGGAGTATTGAAGACAAATAGGTTGAGGGACTAACGTGTTTGTGAGTGTAAACACGAATATAGTCCCTGAAGATTTGGTTTAACAAATAGAAGACGATCCCTAAAAATGGATTTCTTCAAGTGAAGAATTTGGTCATGAAATTGGTACTGCATTTGAAGAAATTGATGTGAGGACTTGAAGCTTGAAGACTTTTGTTTTCGTAGTTTCTTTCTTCTTATTTTGCGTCATAGGACAAACCGTACTGTTAAAGGGCATCTAGGTGAATCATAGTTCACATTTCCAAGTGATGCTCAAACATAGACATACAGAAGCCGCTTCGAGTGAAGCCTTTGGAAATCCTCGGAACACCTGACGCATTTGCTAGCGAAAGTGACGAAGTTCATCTGGTCGCTGACGAATTTAGTCGGGCTGAAGAGTTAGGATTTAGCCAGTGCGACCTGCGTATCGTGAGGAAATTGAGTGCCCCGAAGAATTTGAGAGTTCAAATTCTGATTGTTGCTGCACCGCGGGCTAGCTGTAGAGTGGATCCTTATCCTGACAACGGTATATTAGAGAAGCGCATTTATGGCAATTCATGTCGGGTTGCCCTGGCTATAAATAGCCGCCCCTTAATGACCCACAAGTATAGGGGATCAATCGTAGTCCTTTCGATAAGTAAGAGTGTCGAACCCAATGAGGTGTAGAAGGAAATGACACGTGGTTTTCAGCAAGGTATTGTCTGCAAGCACTGAAATTATTGGTAACAGATAGTTTGATAGCAAGGTAATTTGTAACGAGCAACAAGTTGAAATTATAATAAAGGTGCAGCAAGGTAGCCCAATCCTTTTTGTAGCAAAGGACATGCTGGAATAGTCCCTTATAATAAGCAAAACATTCTTGAGGACACACGGGAATTTCATCTAGTCACTTTCATCATGTTTGTTTGATTCGCGTTCGCTACTTTGATAATTTGATATGTGGGTGGACCAGTGCTTGGATGTTGTTATTACTTGAACAAACCTCCCACTTATGATTAACCCCTCTCGCAAGCATCTGCAACTACGAAACAAGAATTAAGATAAATCTAACCATAGAATGAAACATATGGATCCAAATCATCCCCTTACGAAATAGCGCATAAACTAGGGTTTAAGCTTCTGTCACTCTAGCAACCCATCATCTAATTACTACTCCACAATGCCTTCCCTTAGGCCCAAATATGGTGAAGTGTTATATAGTCGACGTTCACATGACACCACTAAAGGAAGGAACAACATACATATCATCAAAATATCGAATGAATACCAAATTCACATGATTACTTATGACAAGACTTATCCCATGTCCTCAAGAAAAAAAGTAACTACTCACAAATCATATTCTTGTCCAAGATCTGAGGGGTATCGAATCTTCTATATCTAAATAGGGGCACCCCACTAGGTGATTTTCCTGCCTTCTCATGAAGCCACGTCATCCGAATTGTTATAGCCATTGATGCAGTATAGTTCAGGAGTTTGCAGCCGTAAGATCAAAAGTTGTCAATGTTACTGAGACTTGCCACCGCTAAGTGGAAGATACCGCTTCGTTCCTTTCCAATTGTCCCGCTCGCCTTGCTCCATCTCAACAATTCTTTTTCTTACAAACCCCGAAATGAAGCGTCTATTTTCTTACCCGCATCACACTGATTGCTGCCCCTTCCTCTTATTTCATCCTCTGATGTTTCCTTTCATCTCCCAGCAGTAAATTTCCAGCGCTCTCTTACCAATTTTTATGCCCCCTCTGTATTTGCGCCACACTCCCCATTTTATGCTGTCGCCGGCCAAGCCTCTCTGGCGATCGACACTAGATACATGCGCCTGGCCGCCTTTCGGGTGCCCCATGATCGCTGATGACCTCCCGACGAACCATGTGCGCCACCATCAGCGACCTCCTTCAACTCCACATGCGTCAGAGGGGGAGCTCTCCTTCCTATCTATCTCCTCAGATCCGAACTGCATTTTTTTTACTTAGATTGGTTGGAAGGCCTGATTTTCAATCAGAGTAGCTGTGCTGGGAAGGGTGAGGGCGCCAACCCCCAACCGTAGTTCGGCGGCGTGATGGATCCAGATCGATGCTAATCATGGACATGTACGCCCTCTATCGCCAAAGGTAGGAGCAGGAAGATGAGGTTGTTCCTACATTATATTTGTGCAGATCTTTATGCCCTGTATCGTTCCCCTGAAGCCATATATGTTGTTTTAGTGGAAGAGATGCATACTTACTGTAAATTCAGATGAGGTCGTTCCGGTCGTATATTTGTGCAGATCTTTGCTGTACGGGCCTGATGTGTATTGTAAATGCACCTTAGCTTTCCATTTTTTATTAATTAGTGTGTGGCTCGTGGTCATGTACAAATACTAAGATGTATGGATGTGCAGATTGGAAAATTCATCACAGTACTGCATGGGAGGTCCTATCATCCACCATCCAGAAATTTTGTGCATTAGTTTCTTCAATTTTTCTTTAAGTTTTTATATATCCATATCATTTGTGGTTCAACTTATTTTGCAGAGAGTTTGGTTGGTCTTCTTGGATAAGGATTTAGGAGGTGCTTTTAGTTAGAGCTGATGAGTTTCTATGTGCAATTCAGCACCTTCGGAGTAGTATTCTGTAAGATTCTTTATGACAAAAATTAATTTATTTTTGAAAGATTTGTGGCTGGAATTTTCCTTTCATTTTACTTACACGTTCGTTGTAGTTATCTCCCTCTCTTTGTATGTTGTTACATAATATGACTTGATGCTTGATGGTGATTTAATTTGCAACATTTGTGAAGCCAGGCTATGCCTATAGGTTTTGTGGTTCTTTCTAGACGTGCTCAGGGCCCCTCTGGGTTTGTTGGTGGATTCCTTTCTAAAATCCTGTTTGTTGAAGTGATATATAATGTAATGTTAGGTTAACTTTTTTTGCTTTCATCCACTTGATGATGAGAAGGCAAGCAATACGAGCAGAAAAGCATGTGTAGTATCAAATTTTCAGTTGGATATATTACTTCACCATTTTGTTATTCAAGAATAATTTATTTGTCCCTGAGTGCATTTTATAATGCTATGTTGCCTTGCTATTTCTCATACATCGTTTGACGATGTCTAGAAGTCAGTATTTACTCATCTTCCAAGTTCCAGGTCAGTGTGCTAATATTGTGGAACAAGGGCTCTCTGAATTGCTTTGATATGCTAGGCTGTAAAGTTTCCGTTCAATGTCAAGCTTATTTTTTCTTTTGATTACAACATAGTACATACCACAATTTGTTGCTTTCGGACTCATTGATTTTTTATGCAGATCTAGAGAGCTTTGGTATGGTGTGATATGTTTATTATTTAATTGATTGCAAGTGATGTTTAAATATTAACATGATTCTTTGGTGTCCCGTTGCCATTTTAATAAGATGCTATTCATGCTTTTACATTTGTGGATTGAATCCACCAACTAAATTAGCAGCTGGCATACTTTGTATGTTGTTCCCAACCCATAAGTGAAGCCTCAGATGTTCAGATGTTGTGCCTCAGCCATCAAGCTTTCTCCAGACAGGAATACCAAGAGGCGGACGTGGGAGACAACGAAGGAAAAACTATGGGCATGGTTTGCTTGTGAGCTTTGTGTGTTCAGTTAGCAATCTATAGTTGTATGTGATGTATCCAACCTTTGTTCATCTTTCTAACTATATCCGCAAGAGTCACTGCCAATTTCCCTTATTTTTGCTGATGGGTATCATTTTCAATGGAAAATAGAAGCAGAGAGTTACTCCCTGTTTTGTAAAAAATGTTTGTTCTGTTAGAATATTCATTTGTTTAGAACAAGTGAACATCACACATAGTTGCCCTATAGAAGTTTCCAAGTTTTGGTTACCGAGGTAGCAATGTCAGAATATATTTACAGTACATTGTTTTTTAGTGAATGTTTCATTATTTTGGTAAGTCGAAGGGTTTATAGCTTTGTTAGATCGATTACATTGAAAATCCTTTGTTTACTCGCAGTCTTGCACCCTTTGACACTTCCAATAGCCCCTCTATGAGTTGTGTTATGCTCTAAAGAGATGCTCAGCAAAAGACTACAAATTTCCGCAGCAACGCGCAGGGTATCTACTAGTAACATTAAGGATCTGGACATATAATCTTTCACCAAATAAACCAACTAGCATAAACTACAAGATATAATCAACACTACTAGCAACCCACATGTACCAATCTGAGGTTTTGAGACAAAGATTGAATACAATAGATGAACTAGGCTTTGAGATGAGATGGTGCTGGTGAAGATGTTGATGAAGATTGGTCCTCCCATGATGACAGGATCGTTGGTGATGACGATGGCTTCGATTTCCCCCTCCCGGAGGGAAGTTTCCCCAACGGGATCGCTCCACTTGAGAGCAAAAGTGCTCCTACCCAGGTTCTTCCTCGAGACGGCGACGCTTCGTCATGAAACCATCCTTCTGATTTTTCTAGGTCAAATGGCACCATATAGGAGAAGATGGGCCCCCAAGGCCTGCTAGTGGCGCCACAAGCTCGGGGGCGCGCCCCCAGGCTTGTGGCTGCCTGGTGGGTCCTCCTCTAGTATTTCTTTCGCCAATAATTTTAATATATTCCAAAATAATTCTCTGTCAATTTTTAGCTCATTTGGAGTTGTTCAGAAAAGGTGCCTCTGGTATAGACCTTTCCGGTCCAAAATTCGAGCTGCCGGCAATCTCCCTCTTCATGTGAAACTTGCAAAATAAGAGAGAAAAGGCATAATAATTGTATTATAAAGTGAAATAACAGTCCATAATGCAATAAATATCAACATGAAAACATGATGCAAAATGGACGTATCAACTCCCCCAAGCCTAGACCTCGCTTGTCCTCAAGCGAAAGCCGAAATCGATAATCATGACCACATGTTTAGAGAGAGAGAGAGAGAGAGAGGTGTCGATAAAAATAAAATACGGACATGGAAGCATCACGGTCATTATCATAAAAACAATATATCATCATAAAACTTCTCGTGCTAGAGTAACAATTCATTCACAAGCTAAATTATGAAACATAAACTTTATTGGAAACTAACAAACTATGATCTCAGTCATCGAAAAAAAATCACAATCCATTATATTTTCAGAAAGAGTCTATGTAAGAGCTTTCTTTAGCAAGTTCACATACTCAACCATCATATAGTCTTGTTTGATTGCTCACACTCAAGGTATATTTATAGAGCATAAGTCTTAGTCAAACACATAGAAAGATAGGGGCTTATGATTTCGCCTCCCAACTTATTTACCTCAAGGGTAATGTCAACAATAATAACTCATGATCACCTACATCCAACTGGATATATATATATATATATATATATATATATATATATGTGTGGATCTATCTACCACATAATGCTTGCCACTAAAGAGTACATAGAGAGGAATAGGGATGAACACTATTGAGTCTTGCATAAAAGTAGATACATGCACGCAAACAATAGGCCCTTCGCAGAGGGAAGTAGAGGTTGTCATGCGCCTTTTGTTTTTGAATGTGCAAACTATTAATATAAAGGAACACCACTTTATATTGCCCCTTGTGATAACAACCTTTATTATGCAGTTTGTTGCTTTTATTCGTTCACCATCACAAGATCGTACAAAGCTTACTATCCCTACAATAAAAGATCATACATGTTTAGGAGCAATTTTTATCGCTTTGCACCGATGACAACTTACTTGAAGGATCTTATCCAATCCATAGGTAGATATAGTGGACTCTCATGATATGAGACTGGGTTTAAGGGTTTTGGATGCACATGTAGTATCTCTACTTAATTAGTGCGAGTTTTTGGCTAGCAAAAGATCCTAGACAAGCACCACATGTCAGAAGATCCATAACAATATAACTTCCATGTGAATGTAAACAACCATAATTCATTATGTTGTGTTCCTTGTCTAACATCAACTAATTGATATATAATATTTGATGGGGGCTCACAATCATAAAAGATGTCCAAGATAGTATATTTTATGTGAGACCTCTCTTCCTTTGTTAGTTTTTCATGAATTGCACCAATGACCAATGCTATGCTTGTTAACTTCCAACAAATTTTATTAACTATACCTCTTTTATGTGAAGTCATTAGTCCTCATGGGAGTAGCATATGATATTTTTATTCTTTTATTTTACATTGCTAAGATTGAAACAAGAAAGCAAAGCAAAACTCAAACTAATCTTTATTATATATCACACACATGATTACATAAATATATAGATGGATCACTAAGCAAGCACTCGAAAATAGATCATACTAAAAACTTCATTCTTCTAAATCAGAAAATAACTAAGGATCAAACTAAGATAGATAATGATGATAGAAGTGGTGGCGATACGATACCGTGGCACCTCCCCCAAACTTGGCACAAGCCAATGGGAGTGCCCATACCCATGTACTCAAGTCTCCTTCTTCAGTGATGGCGGTGGTGGAATAGGAGAGGGCTTGTCCTCCATCTTGCCCATGAGGATGCAATTTTCCTCTCTAAGCTTATTGATCTCTTGCTCAAGCTTCAATACCCTTTCACATAATGTGTCTTTGCTTTCCTACAGAAGATGGAACGGGATAAATTGAAACTTAGATTCGTTTACTCTATTCGAGAGGCTTGATTTCTTGAAGTCCACATGCATATCTCTTGGTTGAGGTAGGGGAGCTTCATCTTCTTCTGAACTCGTGTCTACCGCTCTTTCTGGATCATCCTCTTGTTCCTCTTCCGTGGACCAACCATAAGGATCCACATCTCCATAGATCCTCGGGTTTGCAATGTAGTGGGAAACATAGTTCTCTCCATCTGATTCTTGGGACGACATGCTTTCAGATCTGTCAGAAAAATAAGATGAAACAAGAACAAAGGATATTTCTATAATGCAGTAGTCGAAACATTAGAAAGTATACATAATGATTTTTTTTGTGCAGGACAACTAACATGGAAGAAAACAGAGTCAGAAAAGTCCACGAGGGGGCTGCAAGCCTAGGAGGCGCGCCCAGGTGGTAGGGCGCGCCCCTCGGGCTTGTCGCTCCCTCGTTGATATGTATCCAACGTATCTATAATTTTTGCTTGTTCCATGCTGTATATTATCAATCTGGGATGTTTTATAATCATTTTATGTCATTTTTTGGTACCAACCTATTGACATAGTGCCAAGTGCCAGTTGTTTTTTTTCATGTTTTTTACATCGCAGAAAACCAATATCAGACGGAGTCCAAATGCCATGAAACTTTACGGAGAATTTTTATGGGCCAGAAGGAACACAACGGGCCTCGATTGCGCTGGGGGTGCCACGAGGAGGCACAACCCACTGTAGGCACGCCAGAGGCTCAGCGCACCCTGGTGGGTTGTGCCCACCTCGGGTGCCCCCCGGACCGCCTCTTTGCTTTATAAATACCCCAATATTTCCAAAACCCTAGAGGACTCGACGAAATATTCATCCAGCCGCCGCAGAGTCCAGAACCACCAGATCCAATCTAGACACCATCTCGGATGGGGTTCACCACCTCCATTGGTGCCTCTCCGATGATGCGTGAGTAGTTCTTTGTAGACCTTTAGGCCCGTAGTTAGTAGCTAGATGTCTTTCTCTCTCTCTCGCCGAATTCTCAATACAATGGTCTCTTGGAGATCCATATGATGTAACTCTTTTGTGGTGTGTTTGTTGGGATCGATGAACTTTGAGTTTATGACCAGATCTATCTTTTTATATCCATGAAAGTATTTGAGTTTCTTTGATCTCTTTTATGCATGATCTCTTATAGCCTCGTATTTCTTCTCCGATATTTGGGTTTTGTTTGGCCAACTTGATCTATTTATCTTGCCATGGGAAGAGGTGCTTTGTAGTGGGTTTGATCTTACGGTGCTTGATCCCAGTGACATAAAGGGAACCGACACGTATGTATCGTTGCTACTAAGGATAAAACGATGGGGTCTATCTCTACATAGATAGATCTTGTCTACATCATGTCATCGTTCTTATTGCATTACTCTGTTTTTTCATGAACTTAATACACTAGATGCATGCTGGATAGCGGTTGATGTGTGGAGTAATGGTAGTAGATGCAGGCAAGAGTTGGTCTACTAATCTTGGACGTGATGCCTATATAATGATCATTGCCTAGATATCGTCATGAGTATTTGAAGTTCTATAAATTGCCCAACAGTAATTTGTTCACCCACCGTTTGCTATTTTTTCTCGAGAGAAGCCACTAGTGAAACCTACGGCCCCGGGTCTCTTTCTCATATATTTGCCTTTGCGGTCTACTCTTTCCTTGCATTTATTTTTAGATCTATTAAGCCAAAAATACGAAAATACCTTTCTGCAATTTATTCTTATTTATTTTATTTGGCGTTCGATCTATCAATTTACTACAAATTTATCTCACGTCCGTTTCCCTATCTTGAGGCACCGTACCCCGAAAGGGATTGACAACCCCTTTAACACGTCGGGTTGCGAGGATTTGTTATCTGTGTGCAGGAGCTGTTTACGTTGTGTTACTTGCTTCTCCTACTAGTTCGACAACCTTGGTTTCATATCTGAGGGAGATACCTACCGTCGCTGTGCTGCATCATCCCTTCCTCTTTGGGGAAATACCGACGTAGCTTCAAGCGACATCACTCATGCACTCTTCAGACTGTTTATTATTTTCCTAATTTTTTAGATATTCTAAAACAGACAAAAAGTACTTTTATGGAACTTTTGGAGTCGGTTTACTTACCATACCATGTACCTACCCCTTGTTTAGGATTCTCGAGCATTCTGGAAGGTTTCCCTTATGTGTTCTTCCGGTGTCATAGTTTGGATAATATTAGTTTCAACATTAATGGGCGTACCTGAGAGATAATGTTTAATTCTTTGCTCATTAACCACCTTCGGGTTAGTGCCTTCAACGCTATTTATCTTGATAGATCCAAAACAACAAACTTCTTTGACGACATATGGTCCTTCCCATTTTGAGAGAAGCTTTCCTGCAAAGAATCTAAAATGAGAGTTGTATAATAAAACTTGATCTCCTATTTTGGATTCTCATTTTTGGATTCTTTTATCATGCCATCTTTTGACTTGTTCTTTAATGAACTTGGCATTTTCATAAGCTTGTTTCCTCCATTCATCTAGAGAACTAATATCAAATAACCTCTTTTCACTGGCAAGTTTGAAAATCATAGTTAAGTTCTTTAATTGCCCAATATGCTTTATGTTCTAACTCAAGAGGTAAATGACATGCTTTTCCATAGACCATTTTATAAGGGGACATACCCATATGATATTTATAACTGGTTCTGTATGCCCACAATGCATCCTCTAGTTTCTTAGACCAATTCTTTCTAGATCTATTAACGTTTTTTTTGTAAAATTAGCTTTATTTCTCTATTGCTCAATTCAACTTGACCACTACACTGAGGATGATAAGGTGATGCATTCTATGGTTGACATCATATTTACCTAGGAGTTCACGGAATGCACCATGAAAAAAATGCGAACCACCATCAGTCATTAAATATCTAGGGACCCCAAATCCCAGGAAAATAACTTCTTTGAGCATTCTAATAGATGTTTTATGATCAGCACTACTAGTTATGTAATCAACAGCAACTAGAATATTAGTACAACCATTAGAGGAAGGAAAAGGCTCCGTATAATCAAATCCCCAAACATCAAATGGTTCAGTAACAAGTGAATAATTCAAAATCATTTCCTGACGTCTATTAATATTACCAATTCTTTGACATTCATCACATGATAAGACAACTTACGAGCATCTTTGAAGAGACTAGGGCAATAAAAACTAGATTTTAATACCTTATGTGCAGTTCTATCTTCCACATGGTGTCCTCCGTATGCCTCGAAATGACACTTCCGTAGGATTTTTTCCTATTCATGCTCAGGTACACAACGTCTAATAATACCATCTATTCCTTCTTTATAAAGAAGTGGGACATCCCAAAAGTAATGTCTCAAATCAAATAAGAAATTTTTATTTTGTTGGTATGTGAAACTAGGTGGTTAATATTTAGCAACAATGTAATTAGCATAGTCTGCATACCAAGGAGTATTACGAGAAGCATTTATGACAGCTAATTATTCATTAGGAAAACTATCATCAATAGGCAGTGGGTCATGAAGACCATTTTCCATTCAAGACAAGTTATCATCTATGGGATTCTTAACTCCCTTCCTATCAATAATATGCAAGTCCATTTCTTATATGAAAAGAACACACCTAATGAGTCTAGGTTTAGCATCTTTCTTTTCCATAAGATATTTAATAGCAGCATGATCACTGTGAACAATTACTTTGTAATCAACAATGTAAGATCTGAATTTATCACATGCAAACACAACTGCTAAAAATTCTTTCTTAGTAGTAGCATAATTTCTTTGAGCATTGTCTAGAATTTTACTAGCATAATGGATAATATTTAATTTCTTATCAGCTCTTTGTCCTAGAACAACACCAACAGCATAATCACTAACATCACACATAATTTCAAAAGGCAAGTTCCAATCAGGAGGTTGTACAATGGGTGCAGAAATTATGGCTTTCTTAAGTATTTCAAAGGATTCTACACAATGATCATAAAAAACAGATGGATCATCGTTTTGCAAAAGATTAGTAAGAGGCCTAGAAATTTTAGAGAAGTCTTTAATGAACCTCCTATAGAAACCAGCATGACCAAGAAACTTCTTATACCTTTAATATCTTTAGGACATGGCATTTTCTCAATTGCATCAACTTTAGCTTTATCTACTTCAATACCTCGTTCAAAAATTTTATGACCCAAGACAATACCTTCATTCACCATAAAGTGGCACATCTCCCAATTCAAGACAAGATTAATTTCTTCACATCTCTGCAAAACACGATCAAGGTTGCTTAAGCAATCATCAAAAGAAGTCTCGTAAACAGAAAAATCATCCACGAAAACCTCAACAATATTTTCAGAAAAGTCAGAGAATATAGCAGTCATACATCTTTGAAAGGTAGCACGTGCATTGCATAAACCAAAAGGCATACGTCTATAAGCATAAGTTCCAGAAGGGCAAGTAAAAGTAGTTTTCTCGTGATCTTCTTTTGACACAGGTATTTGAGAAAAACCAGAATATCCATCAAGGAAACAAAAGTGTGTCTGCTTAGACAATCTTTCTAACATTTGAGCAATAAAAGGCAAGGGGTAATGATCTTTTGTAGTAGCTTTATTTAATTTCCTAAAATCAATTACCACCCTATAACTAGTTACAATTCTTTGTGGGATAAGTCCATTTTTATCATTAGGAACAATGGTAATGCTCCATTTCTTAGGAATACAATGAACATGACGTCCCATCTACTATCAGCTATGGGATAAATTATATCTGCTTCCAGAACTTTACTATTTCAGTTCTTACCAATCGTTCGTCTTAGGATTCAACCATCGCTGATGATCAACAACTGGCTTTCATCGGGCTCCATATTAATCTTGTGCTGACATAGTGTGGGACTAATGCCTTTAAGATCATCAAGAGTATATCCAATAGCGTCACGTTGTTTCCTGCTCTTTTTAGTAATCTATTTTCTTCATGCTCTGAAAGGTAAGCACTAATAATAACATGATATATTTTCTTTTCATCAAGATAAGAATATTTCAATATATCACGCAATTGTTTCAATTCAAACATAGGATGACCTTTGGGTGGAGGAGGACCTCCCAAAGTTTCAATGGGCAAATTGTGTTTAAGAATAGGTGGTTGATCAAAGAACATATTATCTATTTCATTTCTTTCATTCATATGCATATCATTTTCATGGTCTAGCAAACATTGTTCTAACAGATCAGTATGAGTTACGAAAATAGAAGCTAGACCAATAATTTCATCCTTACTAGGCAATTCTTTATTATGAGGTTGTCTACAG
This sequence comes from Aegilops bicornis, assembly GCA_021605145.1. Classification (NCBI taxonomy): domain Eukaryota; kingdom Viridiplantae; phylum Streptophyta; class Magnoliopsida; order Poales; family Poaceae; genus Aegilops; species Aegilops bicornis. The sequence continues at coordinate 418,771,320 of CM038671.1, read as the reverse complement.
AATTTAGAGAAATTAAACTCATGAGATACATCACCAAAGCTAACACTGATAGTTTCTTTAGAGCAACCAATCTTAGCATTAACTTTATTCAAGAAAGGTGATGTGGAGCATCCTATGGACATCACCATGTCAAGAGTCCATTTGGCAAGTGACACGTAGACATCTACTTCATGCATACAAAGGTGAATCATCTCCTTTACACGCGTCCACTTGTACCCTTCGAGGATGGTATACTACTTGACCCCTCTCTCGTGTGGATACATAGGTGTGAGCGGAGCTACACATTCATCGAGGAGGACTCAAAGCACAAGAGAACAACTACACCATCCAAGTGGGAGGCCTGGAAGCGGGGATGGAACCGTCAAAGAAGATGGCAGAAGTTCCCAGGTGACCCCGTGCGCATGGGCCTCCCCAACCCCGTGCCCACGGGCCTCCCAGGCTGCTTCGGTCCTGAAGACCCCGTGCGCACGGGCATGTACCGTGCCCACGGGACCCCGTGTCCACAGGCCTCACAGACCCCGTGCGCACGGGTTAATGCGTCAGGTCTCTGGAGACCCCGTGCGCATGGGCTCCACTTACCCCATGCACACGAGACCCCCTATGTGTAGATGCAGGCTTTGGCCCATGTATCCCCATTTTGTCCCTACTTACCCCTTCATGTCTTGGACCTATATATACTCCTACTCCTCCTCCATTTAGTCTTAGCTAAGAATAGATCTAGACATTAGAGCTTAGCTCATGTACCTCCCCTTGTGGGATTCCTCCTCTTGAGATAGAGAGAGAGACACTCCATTGGAGTTCAAGACCTCCTTTGGAGAAGATCCCTATGGATTCAAGACGTCCTTGTGGGAAAGATCTATCTAGATCATCAAGACATCACCTCCTTTGGATTTGAGATGAACTTTTTTTTGTATCTTTCCTTTTGTTGTTCTTGTACCTTTGTGGATCTTGTGTGGATGTGAGTCTAGTGGATGTGTGATTTGGGCTTGTTCTTGAGTTTTTCACTTGTGATTCCCCTTTGTGTTCATCTTATTCTTGGGGATTTCCCCTCCAATTCGTGAAAGATCTCCACTTAGGGTTCCACCCTACAACATCTTGGTATGATGAGCCATGGTTTCTCATGAAATTGGAGCCCCCTCCTTGTTTTCTAGCCTAATTTTGCTCGTTCTTGCCCGATTTAAAAAATTCCCCAAAAAAAGAGCCATACCAATTTTTTTTGTGATTTGATGTTTCTTGTGAGTTTTTGCTGATTTCAATCCATGGATCTGGTGTCTAGCAAGTAGATCCACCTCCTATTGCGTCCCCATACCCCAATTGTTTTATCCCTATCAAATCTGACTTTGAAATCGCGAAATTTCCGCCCACCCCGTGCCCACGGGCCCCAGACCCTGTGCGCACGGGCCCTCGCAAAGTCCCAGGTGACCGCGTGTCCATGGACTTGTACCGTGTGCACGAGACCCCGTGTCCACGGGCCTTTGACCCCGTGCGCACGACCCCCTACAGACCAGCAGCAGCCACTTCACGTTTTTGGTCATAACTTCCACTCCCGAACTCAGATTTGGGTGTTCTTTTGCTCGTTAAAAAGCTAGAGACGTGCCCGAGCTGCTTATATTGATTTTACCTCCATTTGACTCCACCAAATCTTGTCCATTTTTGCATCTTTTGCATAGGACTTCCATCATAACTTCCGCACCACCGCATAAAACCTCCACAAACTAACCCATTTTGGTTCCACTTGCATTTGTGGTTGCTTGAGTTGTGACTTGAGTCTCCTAAGGTGTTTAGGAATCTTAGGGACGGTTACATCTTCATCCACCACCGGACACTTGTATCGTTCCATCAACTACATCCACCACGACATTCCACATCGACGACGACCATCCATCCTTTGAGACCATCTTCAACCGGAAGGAAGGCCGGTTACCCCCGACTTCGCGAAAGGTTAAGTGTGATGAAGGTATCCATTCCGTCATAAACTTTTCCTTCCTTGCCATTACATCTTGATAGCCCCACCATCTTTGCGCATACCTTCATACCTATTGATACTAGCTATACGAGTATTGTCGCGCTTCGCGAAAACTTGTGCACCATAGTGATACGATATCATATTGTTATATCATTGGATATATCATATAGTGCATGCCTATATACATGATCATGCCTAGATATTCTCATAACTATGCGTTTTCTATCAATTGCTCGAAAGTAACTCGTTCACCCACCGTAAATTATGCTATCTTGAGAGAAGCCACTAGTGAAACCTATGGCCCCGGGTCTATCTTCCATCTTATTATTTTCTTATCAATTTACTATTTCTTCCGTCTTTTATTTTGCAATTTTTACTTTCCAATCTATATCATAAAAATACCAAAAATATTTATCTTATTATCTCTATCAGATCTCACTTTTGCAAGTGGCCGTGAAGGGATTGACAACCCCTTTATCGCGTTGGTTGCAAGGTTCTTATTTGTTTGTGTAGGTACGAGGCGACTTGCGTGTAACCTCCTACTGGATTGATACCTTGGTTCTCAAAAACTGTGGGAAATACTTACGCTACTTTGCTGCATCACCCTTTCCTCTTCAAGGGAAAACCTATGCATGCTCAAGAGGTAGCAAGAAGGATTTCCGGCGCCGTTGCCGGGGAGGCTTATGCCAAGTCAAGTAAAGTCAAGACATACCAAGTACCCATCACAAACTCGTATCCCTTGCATTACATTATTTGCCATTTGCCTCTCGTTTTCCTCTCCCCCACTTCACCCTTGCCGTTTTATTTGCCCTCTTTTTCTGTTCGCCTCTTTTCGCTTGCTTCTTGTGTGCGTGTGTGTTGGATTGTTTGTCACGATGGTTCAAGACAATACTAAATTGTGTGATTTTTTCCAATACCAACAACAATGATTTTCTTAGCACTCCGATTGCTCCTCTTACCGGTGTTGAATCTTGTGAAATTAATGCTGCTTTGTTGAATCTTGTCATGAAAGATCAATTTTCTGGCCTTCCCAGTGAAGATGCCGCTACACATCTAAACAACTTTGTTGATTTGTGTGATATGCAAAAGAAGAAAGACGAGGATAATGATATTGTTAAATTGAAGCTATTCCCGTTTTTGCTTAGAGATCATGCTAAAACTTGGTTTTCGTCTTTGCCTAAAAATAGTATTGATTCATGCAATAAGTGTAAAGATGCTTTTATCTCTAAGTATTTTCCTCCCGCTAAGATCATCTCTCTTATAAATGATATTTGAACTTTAAGCAACTTGATACTGAGCATGTTGCACAATCTTGGGAGAGGATGAAATTGATGATACGTAATTGCCCTACTCATGGTTTGAATTTATGGATGATTATACAAAAAATTTATGCCAGATTGAATTTTGCTTCTAGAAATCTTTTAGATTCGGCCGCGGGAGGCACTTTTATGGAAATCACTTTAGGAGAAGCTACTAAACACCTAGATAATATTATGGTTAATTATTCTCAATGGCACACCGAAAGATCTACTAGTAAAAAGGTTCATGCGATAGAAGAGATTAATGTTTTGAGTGGAAAGATGGATGAACTTATGAAATTGTTTGCTAATAAGAGTGCTTCTATTGATCCTAATGATATGCATTTGTCCACTTTGATTAAGAATAATAATAAATCTATGGATGTTAATTTTGTTGGTAGGAACAATTTTGGTAACTACGCGTATAGAGGAAACTTCAATCCTGGGCCGTTTCCTAGTAATTCCTCTAATAATTATGGTAATTCCTACAACAACTCTTATGGAAATTATAATAATATGCCCTCTGATTTTGAGAGTAGTGTTAAAGAATTTATGATTTCACAAAAGAATTTCAATGCTTTGTTTGAAGAAAAATTGCCTAAGATTGATGAGTTGGCTAGGAACGTGGATAGAATTTATCTTGATGTTGATTCTTTGAAACTTAGATCTATTCCACCTAAGCATGATATCAACGAGTCTCTCAAATCTATGAATTTTTTTATTGATGAGTGCAAGGAAAGAACCGCTAGGATGCGTGCTAAAAAAGATTGCTTTGTAAAAGCGTGTTCTTCTAGTTTTCATGATAATAATGATGAAGATCTAATAGTGATTTATGTGTCCCCTATTAAATATTTGTTTTGCAATATGAATCTTGATAAAGATGGGACTGGAGATGATTCAACTTAATTAAAAGGCGTCCCAATGATTCAGAGTTTTTAGATCTTAATGCAAAAATTGGTAAAAGTTGGATTGAAGAGGTCAAAACTTTAGGTAGCAATGAACCCACTATTTTGGATTTTAAGGAATTTAATTATGATTATTAATCTTTAATAGATTGTATCTCCTTGTTGCAATCCGTGTTAAATTCTCCTCATGCTTATAGTCAAAATAAAGCTTTTACCAAACATATCGTTGATGCCTTAATGCAATCCTATGAAGAAAAGCTTGAATTAGAAGTTTCTATCCCTAGAAAACTTTATGATAAGTGGGAACCTACTATTAAAATTAATATTAAATACCATGAATTCTATGCTTTATGTGATTTGGGTGCTAGTGTTTCCACGATTCCAAAAACTTTGTGTGATGTGTTAGGTTTCCGTGAATTTGATGATTGTTCTTTAAATTTGCATCTTGCGGATTCCACCATTAAGAAACTTATGGGAAGAATTAATGATATTCTTATTGTTGCAAATAGGAATTATGTGCCCGTATATTTCATTGTTCTTGATATAGATTGCAATCCTACATGTCCTATTATTCTTGGTAGACCTTTCCTTAAACGATCGGTGCAATTATTGATATGAAAGAAGAAAATATTAGATTCCAATTTACATTAAGGAAAGGCATGGAACACTTTCCTAGGAATAAAATTAAATTACCTTATGAATCTATTATGAGAGCCACTTATGGATTGCATACAAAGATGACGATACCTAGATCTATTCTTGCCTTTATGCCTAGCTAGGGTCGTTAAACGATAGCGCTTATTGGGAGGCAACCCAATTTTATTTTTGTTTCTTGCTTTTTGGTTCTGTTTAGTAATAAATAATTCTTATATCTTCTGTTAAGATGTATTTTTTTGTTTTAATTAGTGTTTGTGCCAAGTAGAACCTTTGGGAAGACTTGGGTGAAGTCTTTATGATCTTGCTGTAAAAAACAGAAACTTTAGCGCTCACGAGATTAGCTGCCATTGTTTACTGGAGTGTGCTATTAGGTTGATTATTTTTGAAGATGATTAATAGACAAATTCCTCACGTCCACCAATTTATTTCAGAATTTTTGGAGTTACATAAGTATATGTTTGATCCAGATTACTACAGACTGTTCTGTTTTTGACAGATTCTATTTTTCATGTGTTGTTTGCTTATTTTAATGAATCTATGGCTAGTATCGAGGGGTATGAACCATAGAGAAGTTGGAATACAGTAGGTTTAACACCAATATAAATAAATAATGAGTTCATTACAGTACATTAAAGTGGTGATTTGTTTTCTTATACTAACGGAGCTCATGAGATTTTCTGTTGAGTTTTGTGTTGTGAAGTTTTCAAGTTTTGGGTAAAGATTTGATGGATTATGGAAAAAGGAGTGGCAAGAGACTAAGCTTGGGGATGCCCAAGGCACCCCAAGGTAAAATTCAAGGAAAACCAGAAGCCTAAGCTTGGGGATGCCCCGGAAGGCATCCCCTCTTTTGTCTTCGTCCATCGGTAACTTTACTTGAGGCTATATTTTTATTCACCACATGATATGTGTTTTGCTTGGAGCGTCTTGTATGATTTGAGTCTTTGCTTTTTAGTTTACCACAATAATCCTTGCTGTACACACCTTTTGGAGAGACACACATGAATCAGAATTTATTAGAATACTCTATGTGCTTCACTTATATCTTTTGAGCTAGATAAATTTTCACTAGTGCTTCACTTATATCTTTTAGAGCACGGTGGTGGTTTTATTTTATAGAAATTATTGATCTCTCATGCTTCACTTATATTATTTTGAGAGTCCCTTAGAACAACATGTTAGTTTGCTTTGGCTATAAAATTAGTCCTAATATGATAGGCATCCAAGATTGGTATAATAAAAACTTTCATAAAAGTGCATTGAATACTATGAGAAGTTTGATACTTGATGATTGTTTTGAGATACGAAGGTGGTAATATTAGAGTCATGCTAGTTGTGTAGTTGTGAATTTGAGAAATACTTGTGTTGAGGTTTGCAAGTCCCGTAGCATGCACGTATGGTAACTGTTGTGTGACAAATTTGAAACATGAGGTGTTCTTTGATTGTCATCCTTATGAGTGGCGGTCGGGGACGAGCGATGGTATTTTCCTACCAATATATCCCTCTAGGAGCATGCGCATAATGCTTGGTTCTTGATGACTTGTAGATTTTTGCAATAAGTATGTGAGTTCTTTATGACTAATGTTGAGTCCAAGGATTATACGCACTCTCACCTTTCCGTCATTGCTAGCCTCTTCGGTACCGTGCATTTCCCTTTCTCACCTTAGGAGTTGGTGCAAACTTCGCCGGTGCATCCAACCCCCGTGATATGATATGCTCTATCACACATAAACCCCCTTATATCTTCCTCAAAACAACCACCATACCTACCTATTATGGCATTTCCATAGCCATTCCAAGATATATTGACATGCAACTTTCCACCATTTCATTTATTATGACACACCTCATCATTGTCATATTGCTTTGCATGATCATGTAGTTGACATCGTATTTGTGGCAAAGCCACCATGCATAATTTATCATACATGTCACTCTTGATTCATTGCTCATCCCTGCACATCACGGAGGCATTCATATAGAGTCATATTTTGTTCTAGTATCGAGTTGTAATCATTGAGTTGTAAATAAATAGAAATGTGATGATCATCATTAATAGAGCATTGTCCCCAAATAAAAAAATAAGAAAGGCCAAATAAAAAAAAGGAAGGCCCCAAAAAAGAAGAAATAAAAGGGACAATGCTACTATCCTTTTTTTCCACACTTGTGCTTCAAATTAGCACCATGATCTTTATGATAGAGAGTCTCTTGTTTTGCCGCTTTCATATACTAGTGGGAATTTTTCATTATAGAAATTGGCTTGTATATTCCAACAATGGGCTTCCTCAAATGCCCTAGGTCTTCATGAGCAAGCAAGTTGGACGCCTTTTACCCACTTAGTTTATTTTGTTGAGCTTTCATACATTTATAGCTCTAGTGCATCCGTTGCATGGCAATCCCTATTCCTTGCATTGACATCAATTGATGGGCATCTCCCTAGCCCGTTGATTAGCCGCGTCAATGTGAAACTTTCTCTCTTTTTTATCTTCTCCACACAACCTCCATCATTATATTCTATTCCACCCATAGTGCTATGTCCATGGCTCACGCTCATGTATTGCGTGAAAGTTGAAAAAAGTTTGAGATTACTAAAGTATGAAACAATTGCTTGGATTGTCATCGGGGTTGTGCATGATGAGAGCATTCTTGTGTGACGAAAATAAAGCATAACCAAACTATATGATTTTGTAGGGATAAGCTTTCTTTGGCCATGTTATTTTGAGAAGACATAATTGCTTAGTTAGTATGCTTGAAGTATTACTATTTTTATGTCAATATTAAACTTTTGTCTTGAATCTTTCGGATCTGAACATTCATGCCACAATAAAGAATATTACTCTGTTTTTATCATTTACCTACTCGAGGACGAGCAGGAATTAAGCTTGGGGATGCTTGATACGTCTCCAACGTATCTATAATTTTTTATTGTTCCATGCTATTATATTATCTGTTTTGGATGTTTAATGGGCTTTATTATGCACTTTTATTTTATTTTTGGGACTAACCTGTTAACCGAAGGCCCAATGCAAATTGCTGTTTTTTTGCCTATTTCAGTGTTTCGCAGAAAAGGAATATCAAATGGAACCCAAACGGAATGAAACCTTCATGAGAGTTATTTTTGGAACAAACGCAATCCAGGAGACTTGGAGTGGACGTCAAGGAAGCAACAAGGAAGCCACGAGGCAGGGAGACGCGCCCAGGGGGATAGGCACGCCTCCACCCTCGTGGGCCCCTCGTGGCTCCACCGACCTACTTCTTTCGCCTATATATACTCATATACCCTGAAAACATCCGAGAGCACCACGAAACCCTATTTCCGCCGCCGCAACCTTCTGTACCCGTTCCATCTTGAGGCCTTTGCCAGCGCTCCTCCGGAGGGGGAATCGATCACGGAGGGCTTCTACATCAACACCATAGCCTCTCCGATGATGTGTGAGTAGTTTACCACAGACCTTCGGGTCCATAGTTATTAGCTAGATGGCTTCTTCTCTCTCTTTGGATCTCAATACAAAGTTCTCATCGATCTTCTTGGAGATCTATTCGGTGTAATTATTTTTGCGGTGTGTTTGTCGAGATCCGATGAATTGTGGGTTTATGACCGAGATTATCTTTGAACAATATTTGATTCTTCACTGAATTCTTTTATGCAGGATTTAAATATCTTTGCAAGTCTCTTCGAATTATCAGTTTGGTTTGGCCTACTAGATTGATCTTTCTTGCAATGGGAGAAGTGCTTAGCTTTGTGTTCAGTCTTGCGGTGTCCTTTCCTATGACAGCAGGGGCATCAAGGCTCGTATTGTATTGTTGCCATCGAGGATAAAAAGATGGGGGTTATATCATATTGCTTGAGTTTATCCCTCTACATCATGTCATCTTGCCTAATGCGTTACTCTGTTCTTATGAACTTAATACTCTAGATGCATGATGGATAGCGGTCGATGTGTGGAGTAATAGTACTAGATGCAGAATCGTTTCGGTCTAGTTGTCACGGACATGATGCCTATATACATGATCATGCCTAGATATTCTCATAACTATGCGCTTTTCTATCAATTGCTTGACAAAGAATTGCTCACCCACCGTAAATTATGCTATCTTGAGAGAAGCCACTAGTGAAACCTATGGCCCTCGGGTCTATCTTCCGTCATATTATTTTCCTATCAATTTACTATTTCTTCCGTCTTTTATTTTGCAATCTTTACTTTCCAATCTATATCACAAAAATACCAAAAATATTTATCGTATTATCTCTATCAGATCTCACTTTTGCAAGTGGCCGTGAAGGGATTGACAACTCCTTCATCGCGTTGGTTGCAAGGATCTTATTTGTTTGTGTAGGTACGAGGCGACTTGCGTGTAACCTCCTACTGGATTGATACCTTGGTTCTCAAAAACTGAGGGAAATACTTACGCTACTTTGCTGCATCACCCTTTCCTCTTCAAGGGAAAACCAATGCATGCTCAAGAGGTAGCAGCCCCCCTCCTTCTTCTTATTCCTTGGCCTCCCCCACTAGATGGGAGGAGGGTTTCCCCTCTGTTCCATGGCCTCCATGGTGGCGGAGGGGCAGGAGCCTCTCCGAGATTAGATCTCTCTCTCTCTCTCTCTATCTATCTATCTATCTATCTATCTATCTATCTATCTATCTATCTATCTATCTATCTATCTCTTTCTCTCTCTATCTCTCTCTCTGTGTCTCTCTCTCTCTCTCTCTCTCTGTGTGTGTGTGTGTGTGTGTGTGTGTGTGTTTCCTTTGGTTTCTACGTTCCTGTTTTCTGCCCTTTCACCGTTTCTTAAATTCCCAGAGATTCGTAACTTCGATTGGGCTGAAATTTTAACACGATTTTTATCCGGATATTATCTTTCTTCTGGCGAAAGACGGGCACCAACCGCCTTACAGGGTGGCCACAAGCCACCTGGCTGCGTCCAGGCTATGGGGGCGCGCCCCTAGGGCTTGTGGGCCCCTCGGGCATCGTCTCGTGTTGATTATTGTTCCCAAAAATCACATATGTTCCAAAATAAATCTCCGTAAATTTTTATCACGTTTGGACTTCGTTTGCTATGGATATTCTGCGAAACGAAAAACATGCAACAAACAGGAACTAGCATTGGGCACTGGATCAGTATGTTAGTCCCAAAAATAATATAAAAAGTTGCCAAAAGTATATGAAAGTTGTAGAATATTGGCACGAAACAATCAAAATTATAGATACAATGGAGACGTATCACAAGGAAGGAGGGAAAATCACATCCTGAAGTGGAGTCAACGATCTGGTCAATGCGCGGCAATGGGAAGGGATCCTTTGGACACGCTTTGTTCAAGTCGGTGAAGTCAATACAAAGTCTCCAATTCCCATTTGTCTTGCGTACTACCATCGGATTCGCTAACCAGGTTGGGTGCAACACTCCTCTGACCAACCCTCCCTCTTCAAGTTTCTTAATTTGCTCGATAATAAACTATTGCCGCTCCAAGGCTTGCTTTCTGACCTTCTGCTTGACGGGACGAGCATGAGGACAGACAACAAGGTGGTCCTCGATTACCTTCCTGGGAACATCTAGGATGTCAGATGGTTCCCACGCAAACACATCGACATTTGCCCGCAGGAAGGCAACAAGCGCGTTTTCCTATTTGTCGTCCAAGGTGGCACTAATGGTGAAAGTACCATAAGTGCCATCTGAGGGAGTCCTGGATTAGGGGGTGTCCGGATAGCCGAACTATCACCGTTGGCCAGACTCCTGGACTATGAAGATACAAGATTGAAGACTTCGTCCCGTGTCCGGATGGGACTTTCCTTGGCGTGGAAGGCAAGCTTGGCGATACGGATATGTAGATATCCTACCATTGTAACCGACTCTGTGTAACCCTAACCCTATCTGGTGTCTATATAAACCGGAGGGTTTTAGTCCGTAGGATGAACAACAATCATACCATAGGCTAGCTTCTAGGGTTTAGCCTCTCTGATCTCGTGGTAGATCTACTCTTGTACTACCCATATCATCAATATTAATCAAGCAGGAGTAGGGTTTTACCTCCATGGAGAGGGCCCAAACCTGGGTAAAAACATTGTGTCCCTTGTCTCCTGTTACCATCCGCCTAGACGCACAGTTCGGGACCCCCTACCCGAGATCCGCCGGTTTTGACACCGACATTGGTGCTTTCATTGAGAGTTCCTCTGTGTCATCATCCTTAGGCCCGATGGCTCCTTCGATCATCAACAACGACGTGGTCCAGGGTGAGACTTTTCTCCCCGGACAGATCTTCGTATTCGGCGGCTTTGCACTGCGTGCTAATTCACTTGGCCATCTGGAGCAGATCGAAAGCTACGCCCCGCCATCGTGTCAGATTTGGGAGTTTGAACTACATGGCCGACATCCGCGGAGACTTGATCTTCGACGGATTCGAGCCACAGCCAAGCGCCTCGTCTCGATGGGCACGATCTAGCTCTGCCGCGAGCGATTGCCACGGAAGCCGCACCAGCGTCCGTTCCGACCCTTAGCTCGGAGCCGACTCCGCCGATCGAGGAAGAGACACCGCCTCGGGGGCTACGATCTCTACGGCGATTGAGCCGAACTCCATCCCTGTCCTTTGCGAATCCCGTGACTCCAAGGTGCCGGACTCCTCTCCGGACTCCGGACCCTCCGTGCCCCTGCCAATCGAATCCGATTGGGCGCCGGTCATGGAGTTCACTGCCGCGAACATCTTTCAGCACTCGCCCTTTGGCGACACCCTGAATTCACTAAAGTCTCTCTCTTTATCAGGAGAGCCCTGGCCGGACTACGGTCAGGAAGGTTGGGACGCGGACGACGAGGAAATTCAACGCCCACCCACCGCCCACTTTGTAGCCACTGTCGAAAGCTTAAATGACGTGCTCGATTTTGATTCCGAAGACATCGACGGTATGGACGACGATGTAGGAGATAACCATGAACCAGCACCTATAGGGACAGCCACCTCATCCCATGATGTATACATGGTGGACACACTTAAAGGAAGTGACGACGAGGAACAACATGACACTGCGAAGGATAAATCCCTCGAAAAGCAGTCAAAACGGCAACGTAAACGCTGCACCAAGTCCCGCCTCGACAAAGACGGCAGCCACACAGACCCAACCATAGAGCAGGGCGAACCGGTGGACGACGAACATGCTATCGAGCAACCGTCCGAACAGGACAACTTGGATAAACAACCCGTCCCCGGCGAAGATAACAGTCCAAACGATCTCACGCCGGACAAATTGTTGGAGCGGAAGAACCTCCACAAAAGGTTTCGCCACATCGTGTAGCCTGAAAAAGCAGAAGCGGAAGCTCAAAATAGCAGAAGATGCACTCAGAATCAGATGGAGCAAAGTACTCAACACCGCAGAGAAATACGGCGACGGTCGCCAAACAAAGAGCTACCCTAAGCATAAATTACTGCCCGAATTCGATGAGGAGGCCTTAGAGCCCCCACAATCAAAGAACAAAGAGGCCGCCCGGTTGGATAGACGACCACATGGCAAACATGGAGCGGCAAGCGGCGCCGCACACAAGCCGGCACGCGATCCGCATAAGGATTCACATCAAAAGGATGGCCCAGTTAGGTCCATCTATGGGCCGAGAAAGCAAGCTCTTCCAAGCAATGCAACACGCCCAATATCCAAACATCACGGCACACCCAAGTATAGGGGTGCTGCTCACCCCCTGTGTTACACCGATGAGGTGCTGGATCACGAATTCCCAGCGGGATTCAAACCCGTAAACATAGAGGCATACGACGGAACAGCAGACCCTGGAGTCTGGATTGAGGATTACATCCTCCACATACATATGGCTAGAGGAGATGATCTCCACGCCATAAAATACTTACCCCTCAAGCTCAAAGGGCCAGCCCGGCATTGGCTCAAAAGCCTCCCTGAAAATACCATTGGAAGTTGGGAAGAGCTCAAGGATGCCTTTCGGGCAAAGTTTCAAGGGACTTATGTCCGTCCTCCGGATGCAGGCGATTTAAGTCACATAACTCAACAACCCGGAGAGTCAGCCCGCAAATTCTGGAACAGGTTCCTCATCAAAAAGAACCAAATAGTCGATCGTCCCGACGCCAAGCCTTAGCAGCTTTCAAACACAACGTCCGAGACGAATGGCTCGCCAGACACCTCGCCAGAGAAGCCAAGAACAATGGCTACATTAACAAGCCTCATGACCCGCTTTTGCGCGGAGAGGATAGTTGGCTGGCAAGATGCACGTACCAGCGACCGAGTACATCCAAGTCGTGGATGGAAATGGAAAACCACGACGCAGCAAGGACCAGCGTCGGACAAAGGGAAACATCCCAAAGAGCACGGCGGTCAACGCCGGATTCAAGCTCCCGACGAATCATAAAAACTGCCCTCAAGGACAACAAATGACGAGCTATCCACCTAAATAAAATCTTGGACAAAATATGCCAAATCCACAAGATTCCGGAAGCTCGCAAACCATACCCACAGAGATTGTTGGGTCTTCAAGCAGTCCGCAAACTCAATGTCCGAACACAAGGGCTCGACACACCAAGCGAGGACGATGACGAACCCCACAAGCGAGCACCGGAAAACAAAAGAATTTCCCACAAAAAGTCAAAACAGTGAACTCACTTCAAGTGACAAAAGAAAAACAGAGCGGCGCCCATAGAATCACGCTACCGCACGGTCTATCCCAATGAGTCCCAACGATGGTTGTCAAAACCAATCACCTTCGATCATCAGGACTATTCCGGAAGTATCCGGAACGCAGGATGGACTGCCTTGATATTAGATCCTATAATCGACGGACTCCAATTTACACAGGTCCTAATGGACGGAGGTAGTGATCTAAACCTGCTATATCAGGACACAATCCGCAAAATGGGGATAGACCCAACTAAAATTCGCCATAGCAACACCTCCTTCAAAGGGGTAATGCCAGGCCTATATGCCCATTGTACGGGCTCCCTACTGCTAGAAGTTGTGTTTGGGTCATCCGGCAACTTCCGGCGCGAAAAGTTAACCTTCCACATCGCCCCATTCGAAAGTAGCTATCAAGCACTACTGGGACGTGAAGCTTTCGCCCGCTTTAACGCAATACCGCATTATGCATCTCTTACACTTGAAATGCCTGATCCACGCGGCATCATCTCATTAAAAGGGAGTATCAAGTGTTACTCGAGCACGGAAGAACGTGAGACTGCCTTGACATCCCCACACTAATCCGGCTCCGCTAATCAAAGCACCTGAATAGGTCATTCGAACCCGGACATGGCTAGACGAGTCCGGCGTAAACATATAAAGGCCTACTAGCGGCATATCCCCATACAAGGGGCTGCACGCATGTACAACAAGAGACAATAAAGCTCAATTTTATTCACTTTTCGAACCTTACTCTGTTTATTTAATATAAAGTACATTTTTCGCACAATTTTTTTCTTTTCAACTAAGTTCTTCTCTTTTACAGATGAACATCGTGCTACACCCTTCCAGGATATGGCACAACAGAGACACAGGCGCAGACGTGCAGTAGGGACCCGTTGCAAGGATTCTTTTCAGATTAAGACCTCACGTAAACCTTTTTTATCGTCTCTTGTTGATACACATCTCCCGGTTTCTTGCTATAACCGAGGAGGAGGCTGGCGTTTGGCATCGGGCCGCACTGCATTTTTATGCGTGCACTGGACACGAGGGCTCAGGCATTATTCTGCCCGTTTTCATAAAGACCGAATACCTTAGGGAGTGTTCGGCGTCTCGAGTTAGGCCTTATATGCATCAGCTCCGAATCATGTCTTTGGTCAAATGTTGGGTTTGCCCGTCTCCCATGTTTTGGTACCTTACGTTCTGTTATATCGGCTAAGGTAGCGCTGGGAGAACCACTGCGATTGTGCCTCGGTTGAGCTGGGTTGAGCACCTCAGTGGAGAAAGCTAAAACTGACTGTCATGATATAGCGTGAGACTGGTCAACCACTCGATGACCCACCGGAATGTTTAGAATTCCCCCGCATTAACGAAGGACTGTTTCCTGGTCAGGCACATACGCCTCCGGAGAGCGCTGTGCCCCTAGGGGCTATATAGTAGCCCCACCATCGAACTCCTATGGCTAAGTGAAAGTGATAAAGCATTATAGTCCGGTTGCCTAGTTTGCTACGCTATCACCTCCTTTACAGGACCAAGACGTTGGATTAAGTGTGAAAATGCGCCTTTTGCAAACACCCCGCACTATGTGCGTGGGGGCTGAAGTCAAGACTGCCATCTTTCGTGTTATATACACATATACATCAATGGCCGCACAGAGGTGTTTTAATACTTGAACGCACAAGTATAAAAAGCTCTAATATTATATTGAAACATTGTTTTCACAAATCATACATGTCATTAAAGCATAACATCCTTCGAGCACTGCGTCTCTATTAAACGAGCGCCATGCAGGACTTCCTCAAAATAGTGCTCGGCAGGTACTCGGCTTCTGTCCGAATCTTGGGATGCAACGTCGGTGGCCTTCATCTTCGCCCAGTATGTCTTGACACGGGCAAGAGCCATCCGTGCACCCTCTATGCATGCTGACCGCTTCATTGTGTCGATATGCGGCACCGCACCAAGGAACTGTTGCACCAAGCCAAAATAACTCTTCGGATCGGGCCTTTTCAGCCACAAATGAGTCACGACAGGCTTCATGGCAAGTCCCGACAACCTATTCAGCTCAGCCCATTCGGCCAAACGATCGGTTAACGAAAGTGGACGCTCCGGACTATGGAACTGCGACCAAAAAAGCTCTTCCATTTCGTGATCCTTTTGACCTCGGAAGTGTTCGGCCGCATCTGCGGCACTCGCCGCCAAGTCCAGATAAGCATCCTCCGCACCCCACAGCCGGTCCAATTGAGTGTACCTAGGATCCGTGAATTTCCTCCGAATGTAAAGGGCTTTCACCGCAATATCTCCGCCCGACGTAGCTCCTCCTTCATAGCTCTCATTGCAGAGCGAGTATCCTTGGCCTCGGTGGCGGCCTTTTCAGGTCCTCTTATTTCACTCGATCTTCTTTTCAAGAAGCTCGCAACGGTCGATAGCATTCTTCAATTTCACGGCCATCTCGGCCATTTCTTTCTTGCTTCGGCAAAGGAGCAGCCTGTTCGCTTTTAGCTCTGCGGCCGCCTTTTAAAGCAGCCGCATCACTTTTTCCTGCTTGCTCCTTGGCTCGGGCGAGCTCCGCCCAAGGCTCTCCATAGCAGCGGCACCATCTGCATTAAGCATACATGTTGTAAGGCATGGGCGTCAAGCTCCCTTACCAGGTGTCCGCGGAGAAGTTGCATACCTTGTGACTCGTCAAGCTGCTTATTAACAAGCGTGATGTCCGCATCCGCCACGTCAAGTTGCCGCTTCAGTTCGGCAAACTCATCAGTCCGGCTAGCCACCGGACGCTTCGCCACCTACATCGGAAGAGCGCATATTATACCTGGGGATATGATCCTCGGCGCGCCGTCATTTTTGACACCGCACCAAGTCTCAGGGGCTAATATCTATACATGGCACATTTTATATGCAAAACCCGTCAGTAAACTTACGACGGCTTCATGCAATCCGCTCTCAGCGGATGAAATCCTTTGAATCACCGTACTCATTAACATACGTGATCTTCCGAGATAGACGCTCGCCCGAGCAGATCCTTCAGCTCCTCCGACCGTACACCCGTTGGTGCCGAACTCGTCCGGTGGCCTTTTTCAAAGGCCGGACATGGAGGGCTTTGAGGGGACATATGGCTGCCTTCTGGCTCCGCCGGATTCGGAGAAGCCCTCCGCGACGACACCTCATGATCGTCCACCTCGCATAACGGTACGGCAGGCGGAGGCGTTTCGCTCTTCATCATCTCCGGACCAAGATCCTCAAGACGAAGCTCATTGTGAAGGCTGAGATCCGAACTACAAGGTAAACTTTGGTTATCTTCAGAAATAAAATAGGGATGTCTCTCTTTAAAAAAACAAGCCCCTTTACTTACGGCTCATTTGGAGGGCTGATCTCCTTGGGGAAATAGTGCGGCCGGGCATCTCCGCCGCAGACCCTCTAGTGAAGATTTCTTCCCCACTTGAGGCTTTGGTCTCCTGGATCTTGAAGCGGTCCTCTTCTCCCCTTGGAGGGAGGGATTCTCGATCCCCCCTTTCTTGATAGCCTCCTTCACGGAGGCAGTAGTTCCCTTGTTCCCCCCTTCGTCTTCTTCAAAAGGCACAGCCTCTAGCATCTTGGTTAATACAGGATCCGGCGTGGTCTCAGGGAGGGGGACCGGACACCTGATCAGTTTTGCTTTTGCTATCCACTCCTGTTTAAAGGTAGATCTTTTAAGGGCAAGTGTATGATAAATATGCAGATAGCATGTCCGGGTACATGACTACTTATTTGAGTATCCAGGCGATTGCAGCTCAGACCTGCGTCCTCGGTTAAGTCCGGACACATTGCTTGTGATCTGAAGAACAGTTGGTACATCTCCACGGGCATTACACCCATAAAATGTTGGAGAGCTCATGGTCCCTCCGGATTAAACTCCCACAGGCGGAGGGGGCGACGTTTGCAGGACAAGGTGCGATGAATCAGCATGACCTGCGCTACTACGACCAGATTGATCTCTCTCTCTTGGAGGTCTCGAATACGGCCCTGCAACAGAGGTACGTCATTGGACGGTCCCTAGTCGAGCCCTTTATTGACGCATGACGCCCGCCGCAGTGGAGGACCCAAGCGGAAGGCAGGTGGCGCCGCCCATTTGGTGCCCCTGGGAGCAGTGATATAAAACCACTCCTGTTGCCATAAATTGAGCTCCTCTTGAAAAGAGCCCTCGGGCCATGGAGCGTCCGCATTCTTGCTTATAACAGCCCCTCCGCACTCTGCCTGATGCCCCTTGATCATCTTGGCTCCACTTTGAAGGTCTTGAGCCACAATCCGAAGTGAGGGGTAATGCGGAGGAAGGCTTCACATATGACGATGAACGACGAGATGTGGAGGATAGACTCCGGATCCAAGTCATGGAATTCCAGCCCATAATAAAACATGAGAACCCTCACAAAGGAGTCCGTCAGGAATCCTAAACCCGAAGGAAGTGAGACACGAATACCAAGCTCTCACCAGGCTCGGGAGTGGGAATAACCTGCCCTTGGGCAGGCAGCCTATGCGAAATTTCACCGGTTAGATACCTGGCATCTCTCAGCTTTAGCACATCTTCTTCCGTGACGGAGGAAGACATCCACCGCCGTGCAGTCGGAGCCGGACATCGTTGAAGGTCCGGAGCGCCTAAATCTGGAGCTTTGGGTGTTGGAACTCGAGGCGAGGGGCGGATTCGATTGAGATTGAAAGAAAGGAGTGGGCCTTGGTATCGTTATAAAGAGGTTGAATACCAAGAGCCCTCCCCGTGACCGTTCGGAACTTGCCTTCGATGGAGGAGGCGTGCCAACGGGCACGACTGGGTTACCCATGCCCGTATTGATGAGAATCCCGGAATAAGGGGGCACGATCTCCGCTTTGATAAGACGTGCCAAGGAAACCGCCTCGCTAAACGCGCTGAGGTGGAACAGTAAAAACGATTCGTATAAAGGCCTGGCCGTGGTGTGATGTCACGCCCGAATACGTCGGCCAGATCTGTGCAAAGGTTATTCTCTCTACGGTAGTATGTGGAACTTGTTTTGCAGAGCCGAACACTATCCTTGTGCTCAAAATCTTCTATGAAGTATTCGGAGGAGGAACCCGCCTTGCAATGCCGAAGACAATATGCGCGCCGGACTCGTCGTCATTGAAGCCTGGTTCGAGGGCTACCGAGGAGTCTTGGATTAGGGGTGTCCGGATAGCGAACTATCACCGCTGGCGGACTCTGGACTATGAAGATACAAGATTGAAGACTTCGTCCGTATCCGTATGGGACTTTCCTTGGCGTGGAAGGCAAGCTTGGCGATACGGATATCTAGATCTCCTACCATTGTAACCGACTCAGGTAACCCTAACCCTATCCGTCTATATAAACCGGAGGGTTTTAGTCCGTAGGACGAACAACAATCATACCATAGGCTAGCTTCTAGGGTTTAGCCTCTCCGATCTCGTGGTAGATCTACTCTTGTACTACCCATATCATCAATATTAATCAAGCAGGAGTAGGGTTTTACCTCCATCGAGAGGGCCCGAACCTGGGTAAAAACATCGTGTCCCTTGTCTCCTGTTACCATCCGCCTAGACACACAGTTCGGGACCCCCTACCCGAGATCTGCCGGTTTTGACACCGACACCATCCTACCTTGCCAGAACTCTCTTCATTGTAGGAGGAGCAGCCTTGGATCTTTTGCTAGCTCAATTTTCCGGCAAGTCACTGCCCGGCGTAGCGCACTCCGAAGAGGCGTGCTTCCCGGGGTCCTTGTCGGCGTCCTTGCCAGCTTTCTTAATTTTCTTTTCCTCCTTGGCGGGAGCCGAGGCCTTGACGGCCTCTGCTGCTACCGCATCTATATACATTTTGTCGACGCAGATAACTGCATTCCTCTTATCTGATGTTTGGAGATGACTCCCATAGGGCCTAGCATCTTCAAGGTGTTATATGTGTAAAGGGATGCTGCCATGAACTTGGCCAAAGCTAGACGACCAAGGATTTCATTGAATGGCAGGGGAAGCTCAAAGACATCGAACACAACCTTCTTAGTCTTGAAGGTTATTCCCCGCCAAATGTCACCGGCAAAGTAATCTTTCCCTTTGGTTGGCTCCTCCCTTGGTTGATCCCCTGGAAAGTGCCAGTCTTCTTTAGGTCTTCGTCAAGAATTTGAAGTCTTTTAAGCACGTCAGGGGAAATCAAATTCAACCCTGCTCCGCCATCAACCAACATCTTAGTGACCTTGAGGTTGCGGATTGTTGGTGAAACCAACAATGGCAAGCATCCAACCGCAGTAGTGCGATCCTCAATGTAAAAAATGATGGACGTGCGGGACCACTTGAGTGGTTCTCGAGCGCTTGCTACTGGCTCTGTCGGATTGACTTCATGCGCCCACTACTTGAGTCGGCGGTGAGAGGAGTTCAAGGACGCTCCCCCGTCAATGCACATCACTTCAGTGGCCTTCTGAAATTCCTGCTCACTGGTCTCATCGTCTTCCTCTTCAGTGTCATCTTCATTTTCCTTTTTCTCACGGCCTCTCATGGGCTTTTCCTTATGTTGATCGACTTTTCCGCGATGACCATTGCAGCCACCACATCCTTTCCCACTAGCACCATTCTGGTCTCTCTACTTATCACATCTTTCATATTCAGCCTTCTGCTTCTCGACCAGCTGCTCAACTTGCTTGCAATCTTGGAGATCATGGCCCTTGGTCCTCTGGATCTTGCAATATGGCCCACCGGATTCGTCGGTTTTCTCAGCTGCCGCTGTTGCCTGGCAATCAGCACAAGTAGCAGTTTCCTTGCTGGGTATCTCAGTCTTTGCATTCTTGCCAGCGCTAAGATCACCTGAGCTCTCAACGGCCATTACCGCTTTCTCCTTACGCTTCTTGTTGCGCTTACTGTTCCTCTTCCTGGGGGTGGCAGCATAGTCATCATCTTCCGATTCGACTTCGACACCAACCTCCTCCCCTAGAAGTCTTCTCCCCTCTTCTGCACGAGCACACTTGTCCACCAACGTGTAGAATTTGTTGACAGTCTTGGGCAGCCGAACATTCATCTTGGCCCGCATCCTTCAATTGTGCACATTCGTGTGGAATGCGGCAATCACATCTGTTGGATGAATCTTCAGGATGTTACAGTGCAGTCGGCTGAACCTTTGTAAATACTTGCGCAAACTCTCTCCTTCTTTTTGTAGAAGGGCCTGCAGGTCATTAGGTTGTCCTGGTTCTCGATGGCCACCTATGAAGGCGCCAACGAACTCGTTGCATAGGTCTGCCCACGAGGAACTGGAATCCTCTGGCAGGTGCATCAGCCAAGACCTTGCATTAGGCTTGAGAGCCAACGGGAAGTAATTGGCAAGTACTTTCTCATCTCTTCCCCCGACAGCTTGAATGGCAATCGTATAGATGCCCAAACACTCCGCGGGTTCAGTTTTCCGTCATATTTCTCTGGCAGGTCAGGCTTGAAGGTGCGAGAGGACGACCAACGGACTTGCCGCAGCTCGTGAGTGAAGGCGGGGCACCCTACCTTTTAAGGCAAGTACCCACCAACACTGGGGGCGGGTTCATCAACATCGGGTCCACTACGCCTGTCTGATTGACAGCATGCCTCGTGAGGCTGCTCAATAGTGACGTGGGCGTCTTCCTTCCTCCCGTCTCTCAATACTTGGTGTTGATCCCAATGGAGTTGCGGGTCGGATGAGGCCATTGATGTATCATCAGGCTCATCGACGTCTTGGGTTTGCTGAGCATGCTGTGGTTGCCCTTGGGTGGGCTGCCGCGGAGGGGACTGCGCCGTGGGTGTAGTCCTCTCAACTTGGCCAGCAGTGGAGGCTGCCAGCGTCACCTGCGGGCATCGTGAAGGCTCCGCGCGCTGCGACTTATTGGCTTCAGCAAACCCGATGAGGTTCTGGATGGTATCTCTCCATTCATCCATCTTGTCTGCTGCTGGGGGGGGGGGGAGTTTAGCAATAGCTGAGCCCTCGCCATTGCTTCGGCACCGTCCCTGCCATGGTGTGGGAGGCAGAGCGCGACACCGCTCGACTCCTGGACGAACCAGAAGGACCATTGTCGTGCTCCTGCCGCCTTGGGCCAATCATAAGGGCGGTTTCTTGATGGCCAGACTCTTGATCAGTTGGGCCTTTCCCATGCGGGCGCTGTCGTTGTGGATGGACGATGCCGCTTGGGGTCTTGTCACGCTCGCCCTGCGTGGGATGGAGCGTGCATCCTGTTGCCGCCCCTCTGGACGGTGCAGCCAGTGGATCTTGGCTTGCACGGGAGCAGGCGTCGACACTGCGCTGGTCGCCCTCGCTGGTGTAGTGAGGAGGCTGAAGTTGGGCATCATCTTGACCCGCACCAGCGTGAGTATGATCGCTAGTAGGTTGAGGAAGCCGGGCTTCTCCAACCGTGGTGGGAGTGTTGGATACTCGTCGTAGCTGTGGTGTCCACAGCACCCGCAGTTGCAGGAAACAAAGCCTTCGAGGCAGAAGGATGTGCCGCCGCTTTCTTCTTGGGATCCATTGACGACATAGAAGGTGACAAAGATCGACGCGCTGGTTGCTGCCTCAGATTCGCACAAGCAACAAGCCCCCTACCTAGCGCCGAAGATATCGGCGTGGGAGCACGATCACCTATGGGGCAAGGCTGCCCCTTTGTGGTTCGGCAAGGGGACGGTCTCATTGGACAAAGAGCAGAAATAGCAGGGCAGCGTGGCGATGGACAGCTCCCTTTTACCCAGGTTCGGGCCGCTTTGCAGCGTAAAACCATACTCCTGCTATGGTGGATTGATCTGGAGCAACACGAAGACGCAATGAGCTTAAGCCCGGCAAGTATGTTTCGGGGAGAGCAGCAAGCATGAAGTGTTGATGGGTTGAAAATGTTTGAACCCTTTGCTAGGTTGCCCCAGGCCTCCTTTTATAGCTTAAGGGGAGACCAAAGTGGTAAAATAGTCATTTTAGTATGATTAGATAGCTAATGGTGACATCATACCTAACTCTGCCAGTTAGGACAAAACGCATTAAATGCATTGTTAGGTGTTATGCTAAGGTCAAATCCCGGCAAGCCTGTCGCGCCGCTTATCCATCTTCTCCTTATTTGGTTGACACGCCATCTGGCTGGGTGTCATTAAAGTTAATCTTCTCTTCGGCAAGTTGCCACGTACCTGACAAGGTCCACCTAGACACTTGAGAGCTCGACACCGCATCGGTTAACGACTGGCGTATGATGAGGTAGAGCGGCGTGTTGGGCAACGTTGCATGGAAAACAAAAAATTGTACGCACACGCAAGATCTATCCATGGAGATGCATAGCTATGAGAGGGAGAGAGCATCTACTCACCCTTGTAGATCACTAAGTGGAAGCATTTATCAACACGGTTGATGTAGTCGTACACCTTCACAATCCATCCCAATCAAGTATCGAACGTACGACACCTCCGCATTTTGCACATGTTCGGCTCGATGACGTCCTTGCCTTCTCGATCCAACAAGAGAGGCAAAGTAGTAGATGAGTTCTGGCAGCACGATGGCGTGGTGACGAAGGTGGTGAAACTATTCACAGGGCTTCGCCAAGCACAATGGACGTGGACGGAGGAGGAACTAGAACTAGAGGGAAACGGGGCGCCGCACACGGCTTGGGGATCGTGGTGTGTGTTGCCCCAATCTCTCCTCACATATATATAGGTAGGGGGGAAGGCAGCCCTAGGGTGCCCCAAAGGGGGCCGGTGGCCAGCCCTGGCCTCCTGCCCTAGGCGCCTCCCCTTTTCCATATTGGGGCATAGAGGAGAAGGTAGGAGGGGGGCCGGCGGCTGCCCTACCTTGGCGCCCCCCTTCCATCCTAGCGTGTGGGCAAAGGAGGTGGTGCACGCCCAGCCCCTTAGTGGGCTGGTGCGCCTCCCCCCTTTGGCCCATGAGGCCCACCAAGTGTGGGTGGCCTCCGGGAACCCCTTCCGGCACTCCGATAAAACTCGGTGCATTTCGAAACCTTTCCGGAGATCAAATAGCATCGTCCTATATATCAATCTTTACCTCGAACCATTCCGGAGCTCCTCGTCATGTTCGTGTTCTCATCCGAGACTCCGAACAACATTCAGTCACCAATTCACATAATTCATATAACACTATATCGTCAACGAACGTTAAGCATGTGAACCCAACAGGTTCGAGAATGATGTAGACATGACCGAGACGCTCTTCCGGTCAATAATCAATAGCGGGACCTCGATGCCCATATTGGTTCCTACATATTCTACGAAGATCTTTATCAGTTGAACCTTTATGACAACAAACGTAGTTCCCTTTGTCTGTCGGCATGTTATTTGCCCGAAATTCGATCGTTGGTATCTCCATACCTAGTTCAATCTCGTTACCAGAAAATCTCTTTACTCGTTATGTAATACATCATCTCGTAACTAACTCCTTAATAATTTTGCTTGCATGATTCTTGTGATGCTATATTACCGAGAGGGCTCAGAGATACCACTCCGATACACGGAGTGACAAATCCAAATATTGATGCATGCCAACTCAACAAACACCTTCGGAGAAACCTATAGAGCATCTTTATGATCACCCAGTTATGTTGTGATGTTTGATAGCACACACGGTATTCCTCCGGTATCCGGGAGTTGCGCGATCTCATGGTCGAAGGAATATGTATTTGACATTAAGAAAGAAGTAGCAATAAACTGAACAATCATATGCTAAGCTAACGGATGGGTCTTGTCTATCACATCATTCTCCTAATGATGTGATCTCGTTATCAAGTGACAACACATGTCTATGGTTAGGAAACCTCAACCATCTCTTGATCAATGAGCTAGTCTAGTAGAGGCTTACTAGGGACACGATATTTGTTTATGTATCCACACATGTATAATACAATTCTAGCATGAATAATAAACCTTTATCATGATTATGGAAATATAATAATAACCACTTTATTCTTGCCTCTAGGGCATATTTCCAACAGTCTCCCACTTGCACTAGAGTTAATAATCTAGTTCGCATCGTCATGTGATTAACACCCAATGAGTCTTAAGGTGTGATCATGTTTTGCTTGTGAGAGAAGCTTTACTCAATGGGTCTGCAATATTTAGATCAGTGCGTACTTTGGAAATTTCTATGTCTACAATGCTCTGCATGGAGCTACTCTAGCTAATTGCTCCCACGTTCAATACGTATCTAGATTGAGACTCAGAGTCGGCCGGATCGGTGTCCAAGCTTGCATGGACGTAACCATTTCCGACGAACTCTTTAATCGAGAATAATTTCCTTAGTCCTCTTTCGGTATGTAAGCATAATTTTGACCACTGTCCAGTGATCCACTCCTGGATCACTATTGTACCCCCTTGCCAGACTCACGGCAAGGCACACATCAGGACCGGTACACAGCATGGCGTACATTATAGAACCTATGGTTGAGGCATAGGGAATGACTTTCATTCTCTCTCTATCTTATGCCATGGTCGGGCTTTGAGTCTTACTCAACTTCACACCTTGCAACACAGGCGAGAACCCTTTCTTTGACTGGTCCATTTTGAACTTCTTCAGAACTTTGTAAAGGTATGTGCTTTGTGAAAGTCCTATTAAGTGTCTCGATCTATCCATATAGATCTTGATGCCAAATATATAAGCAACTTCATCGAGGTCTTTCATTGAAAAATTCTTATTCAAATATCCTTTCATGCTAGCTAGAAATTCTATATCATTTCCAATTAGTAATATGTCATCCATATACAACACCAGAAATGCTACAGAGCTCCCACTAACTTTCTTGTAAATACATGCTTCTCCGTAAGTCTGTATAAAACCATATGCTTTGATCACATCATCAAAGCGTATATTCCAACTCCGAGATGCTTGCACCAGTCCATAAATGGATCGCTAGAGCTTGCACACTTTGTTATCACCTAGGATCGACAAAACCTTCAGCTTGCATCATATACCACTCTTCTTTAAGAAACCCGTTAAGGAATGCAATTTTGACATCCATTTGCCAGATTTCATAATCATAAAATGCGGCAATTGCTAACATGATTCGGAAGTACTGAAGCATCGCTACAAGTGAGAAAGTCTCATTATAGTCAACCCCTTGAACTTGTCGAAAAACATTTTGCAACAAGTCGAGTTTTGACAATGATATTACTATTAGCGTTCGTCTTCCTCTTGAAGATCCATTTATTCTCAATGACTTGATGATCATCGGGAAAGTCCACCAAAGTCCATACTTTGTTCTCATACATGGATCCTATCTCAAATTTCACGGCCTCAAGCCATTTATCAGAATCTGGTCTCATCATAGCTTCTTCATAGTTCGTAGGTTCGCCGTTGCCCATGAGGCATGGTTCACAAGTATCAAATGATTCATAGTCAAGTGATTCCAAAAGTCCATCCACATGGAGTTTCTTCATGCGCTTTACACCAATATGACCTAAACGGCAGTTCCACAAGTATGTTGCACTATCATTATCAACTTTGCATCTTTTGGCATCAATATTATGAATATGTGTATCACTATGATCGAGATTCAACAATAATAGCCCATTCATCAAAGGTGCATGACCATAAAAGATATTACTCATATAAATAGTATATCCATTATTCTCTGACTTAAATGAATAATAGTCTCGCATTAAACAAGATCCAAATATAATGTTCACGCTCAACGCTGGCACCAAATAACAATTATTTAGGTCTAAAACTAATCACAAAGGTAGATATAGAGGTAGCGTGCCGACGGCGATCACATCGACCTTGAAATCATTCCTGACGCACATTGTCACCTTGTCATTAGCCAATCTTCGTTTATTCCGCAGCTCCTGTTTCGAGTTACAAATATGAGCTACCGAACCAGTATCAAATACCCAGGCGCTACTATGAGCATTAGTAAGGAACACATCAAAAACAAGTTACACATCCTCTACTTTGTTGTTGCAAGTTTTACGTGGCTACTACGGGCTTCTAGGAAGAATTGTTCTTACCTACACAAAAACCACAATGGTGTTTCATCAAGTTTGCTGTTTTACCCTTTTGCAAAGATCAGCCATAGTCAAATTCGGTTCAACTAAAGTAGGAGAAACAGACACCCGCCAGCCACTTTATGCAAAACAAGTTGCATGTCAGTAGGTGGAACCGGTCTCATGTACGTGGACATGTAAGGTTGGTCCGGGCCGCTTAATCCCACAATATCATCGAATCAAAATAAGAGGTTTGTGGTAATTAGTATGAACATCACAACCCACATTTCCTTTGTGTTCTACTCGACCATATCATGTACGCATAGACCTGGCTCATGATGCCACTGTTGGGAAACGTTCCATGGAAAACAAAAAAATTCTACGCACAAGCAAGATCTATCCGTGGAGATGCATAGCTACGAGAGGGGGAGAGAATCTACATACCCTTGTAGATCGCTAAGCGGAAGCATTTATCAACGTGGTTGATGTAGTCGTACACCTTTACGATCCGTCCCAATAAACTACCGAACATACGACACCTCCGCGTTTAGCACACGTTCAACTTGATGACCTCCTCGCCTTCTCGATCCAGCAAGAGAGGTAAAGTAGTAGGTGAGTTCTGTCAGCACGACGGTGTAGTGATGGAGGCGGTGAAACTATTCCCAGGGCTTCGCCAAGCACAACGGACGTGGACAAAGGAGGAACTAGAACTAGAGGGAGACGGGGTGCCGCACACGGTTTGGGGATCGTGGTGTGTGTTGCTCCTCAGCCCTAGGGCGCCCCAAATGGGGCCGGCGGCCAGCCCTGCGCATCCCCCTTTCCTTATTTGGGCATGGAGGAGAGGGCAGGAGGGGGCCGGCGGCTGCCCTGCCTTGCCCCCCCGCCCTTTCCTTCCCGGAGTGTGGGCAAAGGAGGTGGAGCGTGCCTAGCCCCTTAGTGGGCTGGTGCACCTCTCCCCTTTGGCCCATTAGGCCCACCAAGTGTCGGTGGCCTCCGATAAAACCCCGGTGCATTTCAAAACCTTTCCGGAGACCAAATAGCATCGTGCTATATATCAATCTTCACCTCCGGACAATTTCGGAGCTCCTCGTCATGTTCGTGATCTCATCCGGGACTCCGAACAACATTCGATCACCAATTCACATAACTCATATAATCTTATATCGTCAACGAATGTTAAGCGTGCAGACCCTACCTGTTCGAGAATGATGTAGACATGACTGAGATGCTTCTCTGGTCAATAACAAATAGCGGGACCTGGATGCCCATATTGGTTACTACATATTGTACGAAGATCATTATCGGCCGAACCTTTATGACAACATACGCAGTTCCCCTTTATGACAACATACGTAGTTCCCTTTATCTGTCGGTATGTTACTTGCCCGAGATTCGATCGTCGGTATCTCCATACCTAGTTCAATCTCGTTACCGACAAGTCTCTTTACTCATTCCATAATACATCATCTTGTAACTAAATCCTTAGTCATTTTGCTTGCAAGCTTCTTGTGATGCTATATTACCGAGAGGGCCTAGAGATACCTTTCCAATAGACGGAGTGACAAATCCCAATGTCGATCCATGCCAACTCAACAAACACCTTCAGAGATACACTACTGTAGGATGGTCCAAACGCGACAGTCGAATCAGAGACCCTTCAACGAAACTGTGTGCGATGCATCAATCACAAACGGTGATGTAATAAAACAGTCAAAAAAGATGCAAAACGTTTGTGATGGCAGAGACATCAAACATGGTTCATACTAGAGTTGTGTGTGCGATGAGTGGCAAAACGTTAATCCAGAAGAACTGTTTGTGATGATGCAGAACAAAAACGGGCAGCCAGATGAGGGTGTGTGAGATATATGGCATACAGTTCACTAGGATGAACTGTGTGATTAGGCAACGCAATGGAAACGGTTCAACTGAACAAGATGTGTGTGATATGCGGCAAACAGGTCCGTAATCAGAAATGTGTGCGAAGACCAATAATAACAAAGACGATTGCTGCTAATAAGCCGTGTGATTTGTTGTGTCTACAGAAGAATAACATATATATAACTAAAATAAACATCCAATTACATAAGTGACTATACATATCATTTGCACACACCTCAATAAACAATTGCATGCATTCTAAACTAGGAGAAACAATCATCTAGTCATCTACTTCTTGTGACGCTCCCGCTATTGCTCTGTGGTCGATCCCTCGTCTGAGGCAGGAAGAAGACACTCCCTCATGTCAACGATCCGCATGTACATCTCATAGCTTGTGTACGCATCCTTGGCCGCGTACTTGACGTGTTGTTCATCCAGTCTCCCATGTTAGACACTGTGCCAGGCGTTCTTGTACTTCTTGCTCTCATCCTTCATCTTCATGTAGTAGGTGTCGATGATGGCCAAGGCGAGGTCAACCAGGGAGTTTTATTTGTTGCTGTTGCTACCCCAGACCTTGTAGTGGTCCTGGATGTTGACTAGATTGTGGCATTTCAAGCCCGAAACCTTGAGCGCTTTTAGGTCGTTGGTGGTGTCCACCGTAGCAAAACTGTAGTCGGAGCTATTGATAACCTTGGAGAAATGCTCGCAAGGCCTTGTGGCCAGGTGGTAGTGGTAGACGAGGACGTCATGTCGCATGCACAACTGGGCGACGACAATCTTCTGATCGTGCCCTACACGACCAATGGTGTACTCTAGGTCGAAGCCGACCACTTGGTACTTGTCCTCGGCAAGCAACTTCTCCATAGTTTGGTAGGAGCTTTCCACCAAGACCGAATCGTTCGTGTACACCACCGAGAGAGACTTCCCCCTCACGTGAGTGTCCACTACATGATGTGTGGTGAACTGCCTGCCATTGTCGTCGTTGGCCGCTGGGAGCGCCATTGGAACCGTTGGAACCGCTGGATGTCCTCTCTGTATCTGTCGTCGTGGATGTGCTTATTGTGTCATTTGGCGCGAGATATGAAGGTAAATGGCCGAAGGAATAAATGGGGGCCGGGTGGCCTGGATTCTCGGCGCATCCGCATGGCAGATTTTGTGGCAGGTAATTGCATTGTCGTGCCGCGCCCGGCGCAACCGCATGCACACGAAGTGTGTGATCGTGTGCCGGCCCCAAACACTAGTAGCACGCGTGAAGGGATGAGGGCAGAGCGCCCGGAGGGACGCGAGAGCAGTGCGCGCGCAGCGGGACGCAAGCAGAGCGCGCCGCAGCCGCCTCAACCGCAAGCAACCACAAGCATAGAGTAGTTGAAAACGCAGGAAATGGTCGCCTACAAGCCGGCCGGCAGTTGCGTCACTGCGTAGAGAGCGGCCGTGTGCTACTGCCTCCGTCTTGGTCTATTAGTCCCCCTTTATATTCTGTGCCTTACTTCGCCCTTAAATTTAACCAACAAAATGTTAATGCATGTTATAAAAATTATATAATTGGAAACTATGTTCAAATAGGAATCCAACTATATAATATTTGGAGACATGCATTCGTAATTTATTAGTTAAATCCTACTTATAAACCAGGACGCGGGTGTAGTAGGTAATTAAATCGCAAACGTTTTTTATTAACCGTATGTGTACGTGGCCTTTCGTCCTCTTCTCGCACGTCTTGTCACCCCGTTGCCGCAGACGGCTTATAGTGCATGCTTGCGTAGTGCGCGGGGCATTCTTTTGGCCAAACGGTGGCTCGAAGTGGCGCAAATGAATCATCGGTGAGCCCGTTCCCACGCAACCTTGTAGGTTCCCGCGCAAGCTTCCCGCCCGACTCGGTGAAATCCCCCAAAATCCCAATGCTTACAGGCCTGCTATATAAACCCTCACGGCCGGCGAGTCCTGCATCACATTGTTTCCTCCCTCCATGTAGCTTATCTTATATGCTTCTCCCACATTGCCAATGGCACCTGTCCGTCGTCTTCGCTCAGCCACTCCACTATCATCAGAGGACAGCTCCAACTGGGAGGCTACACTGCGGCGGCGGCGGCGCAGTCCCCGGCGTAGTGTAGTGCGTGTGGCGTCCCTGTTGGGTGTGCGCGGAAAACCCTTTGAAGTAGGACGTGGCAGTCATGAGTTTTCAACCCTTGTACCTTGTTTCCATCTGCACTAACTCTACTTTTAGGGTTGGAAGCAAATCCAGGTGGGAATCTCACATGTGACAGGACCTTGCAGAATTCTTTTCTTTTTACCTTGTCCAAGACGTACACAGCTGGTGCCATATCCCGGGGTGCACCATCATCTTCCACCTGCCAATCCTTTCTGATACCTAGTTGTGTCAAATCAATCCTAGATTTTAAGATATCTTTCGTCTTGCCATCAATATTAAGAAGTGTGCCGATAATATTGTCATATATATTTTTTCGATGTGCATCACATCAAGATTATGCTGCATATCCAAATCTTTCAAATACTCCAAGTCCCACAAAGTGGGCATGCGGGTAAACAACAATATCTCTTCTGCCCTGACATGCTTCCTTTTTCCCGCTACCATTATCAGGATGGTTTCCTGGTGTAATATGCCTGACCTTCTCTAATTCCACTTGCAACTCATTGTCGGTGAGCCTCTTTGGCGCATCACAGTTTTCATGCTTTGCATTGAACACGTGTCTTTGGTATTTTGTAGGACACGACATGTCCCTGGCAAGGAAATGGCGGTGTCCAATGTAGCCGATCTTGCTAAGTATTGCATATGACAGCGGATTCTGGTCATAGCGAACACATGCATCATAACCATGTGTCATTCGCCCGGACATAGTGCCCAAAGCTGGATAATCATGGATGCACCAAATTATAACAACAAGCAAAAAGAAATCAGCTGGTTGGCTGCTATATAGGTCTCGAGTGAGAAGACCCCTCCATAGTTGTTGGAGTTCCTCCACAGGAGGCTCCATGAATAAATCAAAATCCTTTCCAGGACTTTTTGGACCTGGGATGAGCAAGGTCATCATGTAGTTTGATTCTTTGGTGCAGACATTTGGTGGCATGTTGTAAGGGATAACAAGCACTGGCCACATGCTATATGTGGCGCTCTAGTGGCCAAATTGGTTAAATCCATCTGTAGCTAAACCAAGTCTAATGTTTCTCGGGTCAGTAGAAACTTTTTGTGTTTCTGATTGAAGCTTTTCCAATCACTACCATGAGATGGGTGGCTCATTACATTCTGATCTCTATACTCCTGGTTCCTAGAATGCCATAGTACATCCTCTCTTCTTTCAACATCATGAAACAACCTCTACAATCTTGGTATAATTGGAAAATGTCTCAGAACATTATGAGGAATCCTCTTCACAGCATCGCCGTCTTTCCATCTTGATGATTTGCATTTTGGGCATTCACTTAAGTTGGCATAATCCTTCCAGAACAGAACACAATTATTCTTACAAACATGGATCACATCATATCCAATTCCAACTACACAAAGTAAATTCTTCATTTTATTGTAGGTGTGTGGCAACTCAGACGCATCTAGGAAAGATCTGCGGAAAGCAGCCAACATCGCATCAAATGATGTGTTGGTCATCCGCTCAGATGTCTTCACCTGAAGAAAGGTGATCATAGCTGAGAATACTGACAACTTATTTCCTGGGGTGACTTCCACGTTGCATTGTTCCAACATGTGGGCCCACCATTTTTCTTCTGGAGGTGCAAGTTCACGAAATGCACGAGCATTTCATAGCATTGTTTCAATGTTGGTCAAACTCACTAGCTCCGCCACCACCACCTCCTCCTCCTCCTCTTCCACCTGAGCATCAGGCAGATCAAGATGGTGATCTGTTGCTTCCACATAGTCAGTAACATTGATGTTCACAGCTTCACCATGATGAATCCACCTAGTATATGTGACCGACATCCCATACAAGTGTAGATGATTTTGAACAGTTGACTCGGGTCTTGTAACTGAATTCATACAACTGCTACACGGGTACAGCACATCTGATTTCGGACCACCGTACTAAGCTCTGATAAAGTTCATGAAGTTTTCAACCCCCTCGACATATGTTGCGGAGAATCTTCGAGCAGAAGTTATCCAAGTCATGTCCATCTGTTAAACATACAAATTAGTTCTTCTACTAGATATTACAAGAAAAACATATATGCTTTTTTATAAAGTCCAGAAAAAATACCTAGGTCGACGTCTAAAGCTATGGCAAGATATTTGGACAAGCAGATCTAAGGAACAAAATATATGTAAAGCTAATTCAGCAAACATATTTGAGTGCTAAATTACGGTAGACTATTTCAGCATTCAATGAGGCCGAGCACACAGCCATCGAAGGCCATCTCATCAACGAAGATCAAGTATAAAACGGTGTCGAGCTATTTCACCTAACAGATTGGCAACTAGACCATGGCTATCTACTTCACAATAAATATATGGCAGGATATTTTAGCAACTAATAGGGCGTGGCATGCCATCACAGCAAAACAGATTGAGTGCGGAACAGGGCAACAAAGCTTCTTAAGCAGAGCATATTGATGGTAAACTATTTCGGCAAACAGTCAGCTTAACAATGTCTATGAGCTAACATTCAACGCTACTCCGACATGCACGGGGCCTCAGTCTATAATGCGCATACGGTGGGAGAAGCTGACCGCCGTGCGCCTCCACAAGAACGTTGCCAGCGGTGGCGGCATGACTGGAGGACGACATTCTACAAGAGCGTACTGTGGGAGCGAGAGGATCACCGTGCGTCCCCTCGAAGAACTGCGGCGCCGACATATCGGCGCGGTGGGGAGGGCCGCTTTGGCAGAGTGAATGGAGTGGTGGTAGCCGGGGGCAGGGCGGTTTGGGGAATATTACTGGCTAGTTGGTCGAAGGGTAGTTGAATATGGGATTTGGGGGGAATTTTCGCGTGGTGAGCGGGGGAGTTTGGCGCATGGTCAGTTTGTCCAAATGTGGTCCCACGTGTTAGTGAAGAGGCGGGTTGAAGCGTGTTCCGTTTGTATGAGCCATGTGTAGGACTGACCGTGTGAGGGGTGCAATGTGACCGTGACAGGCGTGCTGTGAGTGTAATGCCTTTTTCCGTTTAAACTTGGTGCTTCGTGTGATCCATCGATACTACTACTAGTAATCCGGTAATCCCGACTAAAACGGCACGGCCGGGTCTTTTCCGCGTGATATGCTGGGGAGGTTGGCTTAGTTGGGTTTTTAGTACTAGTAGTGCTACACCTATTTAATCCCAGTTACTTAATTAATGTACTGTGAAACGTGTGGGTTGTTGATTGGAGATTGGGGGAGGGAGGGGGCCACCACCATGAAAATCAGGGGGGGAGAGAGACAATTTACGTTAACCCTTTCGTAGGTTCCCGTAGATGTACAAAGATGTGAAATGCATGAATGTGTAGTGGACGTACTATTGGAGTGCCTAACATAAATTGTGTATGTATACCTATGTGTTTATTTACTTCGCATGTTAGCTTTGTCTCGGGTCAAACCTTCTAAACTTAGACCAAGTTTAGACACACAAAAGCAGATAAATCATTCAACATATTTTCATAGTACAATATATCTTACTCCCTCCTTCCATCTATATAAGGCCTAACTCCAATTTTCATTTTTCCATCTATACAAGGCCAAACGAGCTAACCAATGCATCTCCAACTTAATTCCCCCTCGCAGATCGCGCGTGGTCGTCCCCGTGAAAATGCAATGACGGCAACATTGATTTGCATGCATGCACAGTGCAGTTATTAGGCTGGCCATAGTGGGGGTAACATAAGTAGTATCATGTACTTGGGACTCATGAACATGCTTATGTGGCAGGCAATTAAAGAAGAGAGAGATGGTTATAGTAACATAGGTAGATACCGTAACATAATAAATGTGGTGCTACTATGTGTCGTGCATGGCAGTAAATGAGACCACCTATGATACTAATGTATGATACTATGCACTACAGAGGTAGTAACATAGACTAGTAACATATGCATGTTACTAGTCTAACTTACTCCCCACTATGACCAACCTTAGGCATACTTCACCTCGACTCCTCCTCCTTTCTTCTCCACAAAGCTATTTCTTTTGGCCGATGCATGCAGGGCTGGGGGAGTTATTGTTGGCTGCATGCAGAAAAAGGAGGAGATGAAGTTGCGTGTGAGGGATCAATGAAGTACCATTCCCAATATTTGCTCCTCTTTTTATGCAACAACCTTGGTATGAGAGATTCAAAACTTAGGCCCTTTATAGATGGAAGGAGGGAGTACTATTATTGTGAAAGTTCACATACACTAGACGAGATTCGTGCAAACACGGCAGATTTTCATTACATTTTGAACTTTTATAGGACATAAAAAGAAAAGAAACCCGACCATAAACCTATTCTACGGCAGCGACATATGTCCACTTTCCTTTGTACTTCCGCATCAGCGACGACGTCCTCCATCTGCCATCTCCATGAACGGTGGCTGTGTTCAAGACCCGTGAAGTGAAGGTGCGGTCTTCGGCAAGGAAGAGTAGAACACGGGAGATGGACCGGCTAGTTGGCACACCATGCCCTACCACCTCCCATGCCCTACTCATCCTCGGAGGAGTCCCCGACCTCGGAGGTTTCGGTGGACGTGAGGTCAGTGATGATGGACGTGGACGGTCCGTCGGTTCACCTGCCACATGCTCCACTGAATGTTGGACGGCGCCAAGTAGGACGCCTGGCTGTCGGTGCTCCCGTCATCGGCCACCAGCGTGGCCACCGCTTGTGCGGTCGCGTCCGCATCTGGCTACACCGGTATGGCATTGCGAGCGGCGAGTTGAGCGAGGGCAGCAACCTCGAGCTTCATCCCTGAAGACAAGCTCTCCCGCAGAGCATTCCTGCTTGCGGTCATGGTGGATGTGGTGCCAGGTAGGAGGATGCGCTATGGTGTGGAGTTTAGCTGGGCGTTGCCGCTTTAAGTAGCGCATATCGGTGAGGCCAAGCGTCCGGGTGCGTCAATAATTTGCCAGAGTTGGTTCCTCGGGCAGTAAGCCTACTTAATGATGGCATACGGATGGACGGCATGAATGCGGGCAGCTGGCGCCGGCTGGGAACGCACGCGCGTGACGACGCGAGGGGCGAGGGTTTTTTGTGTATCAGGGTAGTTAGCTACGGGCGTGGCAACGTTGGACATGCCCTTTGCTCACATGCGATCCCACATGTCATTGAAAGACGACCCGGCATGGTCTCTGGTCTTGGGGATGCAGTTGGCCACGCTAGGACACTCCGCAGACGCGGTGCGGTGCACGCGCACTTCGGCGCCCCGTGCATACTTGACGAGCCGCGTGTTGATCTGCTGGTCGTGCCACAGAGGTAGCGCCACACTCGGCACGATGAAGCCGAGCGTGCCCAACGGTGATGAGCGTGTCGCTCACCGCGGTCACTGTGTCCAGAGGCGGAAAAAATGGGGGAGTTGCGCCATGTTGCTGGCCCCAACCACCCACATGAAAGGTTACCGGTGGCGAGGAGGTCGTGGGCCCGCTCCTCCATTGGACTAGTGTGCGCCATGTTATCCCGATAAGTGTGCCCCACATGTCGATTTCCCTATTTTCCCGGCCAAATTCGAGCGTCAGTATGGCCTCATAAACGCTCGGCCGACCTCTCTCTCTTCTGGTCTAGTAGTAAATGATGCGGGCGGGGGAGGGGGAGGGACATCGGTTTGCTCTCAACTGTGGTCCCACAAGCGAGCGAAAACGCAAGACGAAGCGTGTTCCATTCGGTGAGCGACGTGCAGGGTCCATCGTGCCGGGGTGCAACGTGAAGGTGACAAAAGTGATGTACATCGTCCGTTCCTTATGAACTTGCATACTTCAAGTACTCCTTCTTTTGAACACAGTACAGACGCAAGCGCTCATCCATGCGCGTATACACTCACCCCTATGAAAGCACACACGCACACCCTACCCCTATGAGCACCTTCAAAAGACTAAGCCGTCATATCTATAATATATCTCTACTTTCGGTGATAATGGTGTGCCTGCCATCTTGCAATATGGATTGTCTGATCGATATCTGACGGATAGAAAGCAAACTATGGAGTTTTGCAAAAGGATACCCGCACCTCTCTCGTTCATGTTTATCTCCCACAACTTCATTGTTGAGTAATGAAAAATGGAAGCTTCCGGAACAATCTGGCATGGTGGTCGCAACCGATGTCGTCCATCCCCATGCCTCCGCTAAGTCCGACCACCAGTCACCACTGCGCCCTACTCCTCCTCACCTTACCTCCCATCTTTCATGAGATATCATTTTTCGATGAAATTCTCAAGATACCATTTTTTCGATGAAATTCTTGAGATAGCATTAGTTTTTACACATGGGATTACGCCTGCATGGGTCAATCACAACAGGTGTTCTGTAAAAAAATGAATCCCGATGTTCCGTGCAATGCACGAGCAGCTTGCTAGTTATCTTGAGATTTACGAAGTCACTGCCTCGTCGTCGACAAGACCGGTGGGGAGGTCCGGATGTCTGCCACGTGAAAATCCGAAACTTTGGTCCCATCCCACCCCACAACTCTCCAGGCTCCAGCCATCCGGCTTTGCAAACTCCGCACAGTCAAAACCGATTGACCGGTCATCACCGGAACCACTGTTCACACCAGAACCTTCGCTGCTCGGCCTACGCCAGGTACTTGCCGGCCGGTCACCACTGCCCCAAAATCACACCTCCTCTCCAGCCCATTCCCCACCTTTCGATCCCCTAGCCCGCATCAGTCGTCCCCTAGTTCACCGGAAAGCCATGGTGCATGACAAGATCACGTACTATAGGATGTTGATGCCGGAGCACCGCGCGGAAATCGCGGCGTTAGTCGACGCCACAGACCTTCGTTCCCAAGCTTGCTTTGCGGCGGGCCAATCCCCGAGTTCTCTGGAGCCAAGCTCCGAGGAGGAGGAAGCCAATCCAATGTTCATGGCGGAGGTCATGGTGTAGAAGGCCCCTGATGCGTATGAGACGATGGACGTCGACTTCAGGATGGCATCTGGGTCCCCCATGGTGCAGGCGGACCAACGGTTCAACCTGGCGATCCTAAAGGAGGACTGGGAGGCAGAGGCTCAACTCAACGCGGGGCGCGCAGATGCCGCTTCCATCGAGGCCCTCCTGCACGCGGAACCGGATGTCATGAACGTGAATTGGGTGGCGGAGGCTCAACTTGACACGGAGCGCGTGGATGCCGCTGCCATCGAGGCCCTCCTTTAGGCGGAACCGGACGTCCTAGACTTGAACCAGACAGCCGAGCCTCAACTCGACTCGGAGCGCACGGATGCCACTGCCATCGAGGCCCTCCTGCAGACAGAACCAAACGTCGTGGATGTGAACCGGGCGGTGCTCGTGTCCGTGAAGAGCGCTCGCACGCTCCGCGTGAACGAGTAGCTGGAGGCCGAGGACAACCATTGTGCGGAGACACACGTCGGCAACTAGTGCTGGCTCGCTCTGGCAGCCAAAGACGATGAGGCCGTCTCGTTCCGCGAGCAGTGATAGTTTTTCTTTATGGTGTTGTTTTTATGGATCTTTTGCTGTGTAAAAAGATATATTTATGCAAGTCGCCTGACTTTCATCATTTGGGTCAGTCGACCAATTCAGGCGGTTGGATGAATAACCTACATCTCCTAACCCTTCTTCTTCCTCACCTCTTCTTCTTCCCCAACAGACCACCGCACGGGCCACACAGATGTTCCCCAACATGCGGTTGGATAAACATACTGTATGAAAAAAATTATGTGTCAGTGGTAGGATGGCTGAGTTTGGTTTGATCACATGCGGTAGCATGTGTCAGTGAGCGTGCGTTCCCTTGGTTGAGTTTGGAGCGTGCAGGAGCGACTGTGTGAGGTTGTTGTGCGACCGCGACAGCCATGCGCAAGTGTACCTCCTTTTTATTTTGAAAAACTTTAGGCAAGCTTGGCAAAAATGTGTGGCAAAGTATGGCAAATGCAAGGCTTAGAGCCAAACTAGATACAAGTACGTACTACTTGTGTTAAAAAAGAAAGTGGGGTTTTCCTTGGCGGGATTGATCGATACAAATCCTCAGTTGACGTGTTAATTAATGCGTAGTTTTTCTCCAATGCCCAAAGAGATAACCATCTCACTCCTCATTGCTTGATTAATGCAGCGCCATGCAAACCAACCTTCTCACTTACGCATGCATGCAAGGGTATATTAATGTCCTTGGTTGCTAGTACGAGGCAAACCCCATCAATTTTGCCTCGATTAGTGTTACTGGCCTTCTGCAAATTGTAATTTTGATACTGGCCTTGTATACAAAAAATGGAGGTAGTAACTATTTGACTTCCTATGATATCTCGAACGTTGTGGCTTTGGCGAGGTGTGTTCGATGGATC